>CM064565.1:10725992-11206169 GCA_032716605.1 Paralithodes platypus | reverse complement strand
CCCTTTTTCTCTCCTAGTTTCCCTTTCCACCAATAGCAGTCTTTTGCCCCCTGTTTTCCGCCCCCTCTGCTCCTCCACCCTCTATAAACACCCTTCCTGTTTACCTTTATATCATTCCTTCCTTACGTTATAATGCTGGTTGTCCAGTGAAACGCGTCGTATATTCCTGTGTATCATCATGTACTTTAATGTAACCCTGTACCACCATGAATTTTGCTCATCTCCTTCATCTACTTCCTGCCACCCAGCGAAAACTCATCAGAGACCTGGAAACTTTGAATAATAAAATTTCCAACGCAGAAATTGCCATTTCTTTCAACCTCGTATGTATTAAAGAAAATATATATATATATATATATATATTGTTGGTATACATTGGAATATACTATATATTTTGTGATGATTAGTTAGTCCGATATGTATTCCTTAAAGGTGAATTCCAGGGATGAAACCTATTCAAACTACAATGTCCATTGGGATCTGCTTGGTTTTAGGTACATGATACTGAAGAACTTTCATAAATTTGTTTTAACAATATAGAAATATAGCTTATCTAAGTTATTTTGTGTGGCGCGAACTGGCGTGTTTACCATGACGTAACTGTAGCCAATGGCGGGAACTCTCGACATGGGAAATGGGTGAATCTGTGTTTTTTTTTTTATTTGAGAAACTCTTATAATTTGTATGCATGTTTACAGCTCAACATTTAGCTTCACCACTTTCTGGTCAAGGGACCGCGATATATAAATTGAACAGGAAACGATATTATCATTACGAAATAGGCCTTAGAACCGAGTTCCCTCAACTCTGGACCAGGCTAAACATGCATAAACACTGCATGTATGTTAATTGCTGGCGAGCTGGGATTATTTCTTGATGTGCACCACATCATCAGGACATTGGTCGATCTTTTGCAGAGCTTGATTATTGAATTGAAAGTTATTAATTACGAAAAACAGACCTCACTGTTCAGGACCGCATATCTTGTTTACAAACGGCGTCTCTACACAATGGAGTCACTCCAGCTGGCTGAAAATGCCAATTCGTCACCAACGACTATAATTATATATTAGTATTTTGTTCTGGAGTTTAATGGAATTATATCGATATTGCCCATATACATATGACAGTATATTCATGCCAAGTTATGACCCTGCATTAATCTTCGTTTTTTCGTTCATCCCTGTAGTTCACCTTTAAGGCTAAGCACACATACAATATTCAGTTGGTCAACAGTTTCGTTGAACGAGTGTGAACCATTGACACATATGAGAGTGCGCATACATCATTACATAGTTGAGCGACAGAATAGCGGTAAGATCCTGCGTAGCGGGTAAAACGGTTTTCAGATGCCTATTTACTAAGAAACATTAAACAATATTGTTACTTGTTGTTACTTGGTGTGGAGTTTCTCAGCCGCGCTCCGTCACTAGATGTGACGCTCGTCGCAGCTGCCCTTTAAACCATCTAGCACTTGTAGTCTTGTCTCACAGTGCCATCTTCTAAGTCATAACACTCCCTGAACAAATGTGTTTTTAGTGACTTTTTAAAGGCCTTTATGTTCGCACACCTTTTCACATTAACTGGTAGATTATTATAAAGTCTCGGTGCACTCTTTTCGAAGGCCCTAAATCCAAATTCATGATTGCACCGTGGCTCATTCAATTGATGCAGCACGTTGCCATGTCTCAGCATCATATCAGTGCCAACATTGAAGTCTTCCATAAGTCTCGCACATATTCCGGCTTTCCAAAGTTCAAAGCTTGATATACTATAACACACAGTTTGAATATGATCCTCGCTTTCACCGGCAGCCAATGCAGGTCAATTAATGCCGGCGTTATACTCGCACGGAATGGTAAACTCTTTATTAATCTTGCTGCTTCTATTCATTAAGTTGTAGTTTTCGTAGCAAGTAATTTGGTAGTCGATAATATAGAGAATTACAATAGTCTAATTTACTAATTACATGATTGTGGATCAACATTTTGGTTGTATTAATATCCAGATATTTTCTCACAAAAGCAATATTCCTCAGATGATAGGCAGAGATTCGCACTGTTTGATTAATCTGTTTTTTAAATGACAGTTCACTATCAACCAAGACTCCCAAATCCTTCACCACACTACTCACAGTCATCACACTATCATTGATATTGAGGCTTTGCACGCCCAGTCTCTCAAGGTTCACCCGTCTGCCTACTAATAGGCATTCAGTTTTATTTTCATTTAATTTCAGTTGCTTTGACTCCATCCACTTCCCAATGTCTTTTAGTAAACCACTAATCTTCTCCTCAACATTCACCACGTCACTTAGTGCCAGATAGAATTGGGTGTCATCCGCAAACAGCTTGAATTTCACTCCATGTTTCATTAATATGCTAGATAGTGCAATTGTATATATACAGAATAGAATTGGTCCAAGAACACTCCCTTGAGGGACGCCCCTCTCTAGATGCTTCATCTCTGAGAATTTATTACTTATTTGCACACAATAAGTTCTGTTAGTAAGGTAACTTTGAAGGTATTCCAGCGCATTACCATCAATACCAATAGCTTTACAGTCTTCTATTAGTAAGCTATGCACCACTGTATCGAACGCAGCACTCAAGTCCAACAAAATTAAGATTCCACACTTCGCATTGTCCATTTGCACGAGTAAATCATTAATCACAGAGCACATCGTGGTTTCCGTAGAGTAAAGTCTTCTATATGCGGACTGGTTGTCTGGGAGAGCCTTCACTAAACTCAAGTGATCCCATAACTGACCCAGAATTACATTTTCAGTAATTTTTGATAGAAATGTTAAATTGGAAACAGGCCTAAAAGAGCTCAAGCATTGAGAATCAAGGCTCCCTTTAATAATAGGCTTCACAATCGCATTCTTTTCAGACGATGGAAATACATTATTTGCAATGCTACAGTTTATTATGTCAACATATATGTCCAGAATATCTTTAACCTAACCTAACCTAACCTAACCTAATCTAGTATATTAGTGGACTATTTATGGATGTAAAATGTAAAAATATATTGTAACATTACCAAATTATTGAGATATAAGTAAAGGTCTACCCGCTACACAGGATTATACCAGAATAGCTAGTAGGACACTGCAACCTACTGGAAATTACGGTAACTAGTTTGCCAACGCACTTTCCATTGAAGGTTTGAATGTTGGCCAACAGGTTCGTTGGCAGGTGCCTTCGTATAGCACAATTGACCACTTGCAAGTTTCAGGCTATAAGGAAGTTGGAACCGTGAAATCGATATTAAACAGAAATGCAATAATAATGTAGGTTTCTGATGGATAAATAGTATGTTGAATTGGGTTTTATGTATCTAAATATGTACTACGACCGTATTTTAGCTGTAAATTCTGTTAAATTATAGGTTTGATTCCCAAAGGGAAGTAGAGAAAACCTAATATTTGGTAGGGCCCCGTAATCATTGACGACTTCGCCTATTAATAGTAATAGTCTCCATTCAACATCCTGCGCCAGCATTTTGAATAGCCTGCACGGAAGCATCATGGAGTACTCATCATAAGTGCACGCCTAATTCCCTTATGGAATCGTAATTTTGATTGGGTACCCTACAGAAAAAAACTCCGTAAAAAATAAAAAATAAAATTTAATTTAATATGTTATTATATGACTTGCCATATACGTGGATTTCTTATGCTTTGTTTCCCTGACACCAGGCCCCCTAGTGGCCATCTTCGTCCTTCACTGATATATCAAGAATAAACTTATAGAAATCAACGAATGGGAAGTGGGATGGTTGGGAGGGCCCGAGTCGTCAATGATTACGGGGCCCTACTAAATATTAGGTTTTCTCTACTTCCCTTTGGGAATCAAACCTATAATTTAATAGGGCCCCTCCATCATTGACGACTTCGCCTGAATATCAAGACTGGAGGCGGGACATTCGTAAAAAATATCCTCACCTTAGGGAAGAAAAAATCCGGATAAAATTTTCTTCAGATTTATTGTATGTAATACAAATATAAAAAGGTATAAAAGATTTGCTAGCAGTGCATGGCATTAAGAAACTGCTTGCTCATGGTTAGATCGGTGCACCCGATCGTCTGCATGATAAAAAAGTGACACCATGTGTCCTATAAAACGATAACTCTGTCATAGGTATACGTTCTGTTCTTAACTTAATTGTACATTCATATCATTGTACACTTCGGTAAAGCATACATAGTCGCAACTATGTGATAAATTCTTAGGATTTAAAAATAAGTCAACTAATCCTGGACTGTAGAACCCGTCCTATCACAGCTCGTGATTTATCACAATTCTTCAAGGGTACAGGGGGATATGGACTATTCCGCACATCCTCCCCCCCCCCCTTTTTTTTTTAAACTAAACAATATCATAAGACCTACTGTACCCGTTGCCGTAAAGCTACACAGGTACGCTTTGGTTTATCTAGAGCAACCGACAGGTAGCGTGTTAGAAACGTATGATTGGAAGCCCAAAGTTGGGTTTTAGCAATATCATCAATCAAAAAATTTTGTAAAAATCTGAGGGACACTGCCCATTTCCTAATGTCATGAGCCCTGCCTATCACACCGGGATTGCTTTCCCTGATCACGTCGACAAGCAATTAAGGAAGCTAACTTCCGTTTTGTAATGCGCTTACCTAGTCGGTTAACCCATAAAGCACCTAGTTGGCGAGGTTGCGCAATCCTCATAAACTTTGTGAGGGCTTGCACAGGACATAAAATGTGATGAATGAGGCCTCTTTTTAAGGCCGGGACGGAAAATTCAGAAAAAACATGTTCCGAATGTTCGTTCTTAGCAATAAAGGAGGGAGACGGCGCGATTTGAACATTGTCGTGTAGTCTCCCAAACCGAGACAGTTTGGTTCGTTGCTCATCGCCGCCAGCTCAGAGACCCGGTTTCCGGTGGCAAGTGCCATGAGAAACACGGCTTTCTTTAAAATTGACTCAAAGTCCGGCGCATTATTATATTTGCGTGATTGCAGCAACTCTAGAGCTTTATCAAGGGACCAGGTCGGCATGAGCTGGCGGGGAGGTGGACGAAGCTTAAAACACGCCCTCATAAAACCTTTCTCCTCCGCCTGCGGAACAGAACAGGCTGGTGAGGTTAAGGAAGGGGGTCCTAATGGCAGACAGATGATTTTTTAACGTTATGACCGAAAAATGTTTCTGCTCAAAAAGATAGTCTTAATACTTGAAGATTAAGGCTGCCGAGGCAGTCTTTTGCTCAGACTCAACAATCCAGGTTGTGAAGGTTTTCCAATGTGATTGATATTGTCGCCTGGTCGACGGTGTGTATTGATTCATGAGCTTTTGGGTGACACTGCTCAACAGGTGGTGTTGTGTGTGTGTAAGTGTGAGAGTCCGAGTGTAGGTAGCATATAGGGAAGTCCCTAGCGAGTCGGCTAGGGTAAAAATTTGTTCTGAAACTCTCAACAACTCTCGTGACCTCACTGAGCCTTGCTTCTGAATGCAAAAAACTGTGGTTTGATTGTCCATTCGGAATGCTATTGATTTGTTCTTTAATGTTGTGCCATGAGTCTGGAGAAAAAACAGGGGAACTAAAAGCTCTTGCTTGTTTATATGTGTATTTGTCTGTCCCCCAAATGCCTTGCCCTTGGTGGCCTAGACTTGACTGATACCCCCAACCCAGGGTCCCCGAGGCATCCGTGTCTATCCATACCATAGGCGGGGGAGAAACCCATGACGTGACTGAATAGAGGACGTCTTGCTTGGTCCAGGCCGATAGCAAGGTGTGGATTAATGGAGGAATTGGCCATAATTTCTCCACCGGCAAGAGAGGGAAGGCTATTTATTAGTGGCCCCTCCATCATTGACGAACATGCCTATTACATAAGGCATCCTCTTCAAACACTAATCCGCCGTAGTTTTGAATCTACCGCGCAGAGCATTTAAAAACTGAGGAGCCTTCATCATGAGCGCACGCGACCTCACTCATGGCTTCAGTCATTATGAATTGGGTTCTCACTACGAAAAAACTTCGTAAAAAATAAAAACAAAAAGAAAATAAGAATAACTATCTAATAAGCTTTCCATCATATCGTGGATGTACTTGTGTGGATCTCTGACCAGACGCTGATTCAGGCGTCATTCCTCCTTCTCTGCTCTGCGCTCAGCCTGCCCGGACGTGCCTCCCCACGCTCCGCTAGTTCCGCATTCGTTGCGTCCCTAGTGAGTTTTTTCTCATTTGTTTACTCCAGGATGTATCGAGTAAGGTTAGGATAGGCGTAGCAGGAGTGTCCTGGGCTGGTTGCCCGCAGTGCAGTGTATTTTGGGTCGAGTGTATGGGGCATCTATTTTGGATGTACCCTCGTGGTCCCGTTGTGGACATGTGAACTTTTTCACAGTTGAGTTAGTTGTGATGCAGGCGGCTTTCACTACGCGTTATTTATTGCTGCCTTTTATCTTTCTGATGAGGTAAGCTTTGTTTTCTGACGTTCCCAGCGTATTTTTCTTCACTTGGTGAAGTTTTTTCTGGGTCCCGAGTCAGTCTTCCCTTTGTCGGAAGTATTTGCTACGGTGGTGTGTTGGCGGTGGTTCCTGTTGTGATATTTCCAGTGTTTGTGTATATTTCAACATTTATTATGCCGTCTACCTAGGCCTAGCCAGCCGCTCGTAGCTTTGCCACATGTACTAGTGTTTTTGTTTATTATTTATAAATATGCCCTACTGTGTCATGTGTATCCGGGTTTTAGTTGTGTATTGGCTAATTCCTCGGACTATAATTGTTTCCTGGTTTAGTTGTGTATTGGCTAATTCCACGGATTATTGAGTGACCTTGGTTAGTCGTGCGTGGCTCTCCTCGTGTCTCTTGTTTTGTTCAGATGGTGTCTGTTCAGGGTGGGTTTCCTTCCGGCGGGTTTTTCTCGGTTTCACCATGAAAAATCCCGGCCAAGAGCCGTGTTGGGCCACACGTGGTTGTTAACACTGGCTTGTTTCCCCGGCGTTGGGGTGTCTGTGGCTCTCCAGGACTGCGTCTCTGTGGGTGCCTGGTTTCAGGCCTCCTTTGATTCCCGGCGGGATGGCTGTACCCATCTATAAAACGTTGTTCATGCGGACATACGTTATGTAGTTTTTCTACCCGGTTTTACAAAAACCACATGAAAAACCTAGCTGTTGTTTTAGGCTTTCCTCCCCGGCGATCTTTTACAAAGAAGTGGGGACAGGAACTTATGGGGTTAACGTTTGGACATCTCACCCGGCGGGTGTACCTGGGTAGGGTGGGATGAACGACTTATGTCTTTCAGTTAGTTAACCAATCCATTTTAAGTGATACTATGTGTATCGCCGCCTTTACACTTACGGCGATTGAAGGTTCAATTAGGTTAATATCGATTCTTCACACCCGGTGGGTGCTCCTAGGTGGAGGAACTAAGGAATTTACAAAATTCGATTTCGATTTAACCACTTAATTTAGTGATACAATTAGGTATCGCCGCCTTCAAACTTACGGCGATCTTTTGTGACAATTCGTTAGACATCAGATCTCGTATCATCCTGCCCTGTCCTATTCTACTAAAATATTTCAAGGGCCGGCGTCTTTATGGGGGGTTGCTTTGTTACAAAATTGAATCTTGAGACAGTCACCACCACCAAGAGACTATAAGCGCCATGCTGGACCGTTATATTATATCAGAGGGTATTCTTCACTTTCTTTAACAAAGATTTGTTTAGATATTCTGAACCCCGCCGCGTAGCGAGCTGTGTTCGTTGTGTCATTACATCTCGTTACCCGGCGGGTTATTAACACTTGTGTGCGAACATGTTGGGTTAACCTTATGAGCATTAATTCCTGGAAATTTTCTTTTTTTTCCAGAGCTGAGCTCCGGCGGACCAATACAGACCCGGCGGTAGTTTTCTCC
The DNA here is from genome assembly GCA_032716605.1 of Paralithodes platypus. Classification (NCBI taxonomy): domain Eukaryota; kingdom Metazoa; phylum Arthropoda; class Malacostraca; order Decapoda; family Lithodidae; genus Paralithodes; species Paralithodes platypus. The sequence goes on along the minus strand of CM064565.1, from coordinate 11,198,273 downwards.
CACCAGTCTCTGTCATGGCTACCGTGGCCCCAGTTTTTGCTTTGTGCACTACCCCTGCTTGTGCTGGTATCCCTATTTTTGCGCATACCCTTTGCATAAGGTGTGTTAAATGTCTAGACCGTTCAAGGGGTCTCTGGGTTATGCGTAATTGTTCTTTTTGCTCCCAATTAGCTGTAAAGGTCCTTTGTGATAATGATAAGACCGCGGCGGTAGCGTTGAGAGAGGTCAGGCAACAGATGTCAGCCTACACTACCATTGTTGCTCATAAATCACTTCAATGTGACAACGTCCCACTTTGGGATAGATTGCTCTCCGAACACCCTCCCCCTAAACGTTCCTCTAGAGTCACGAGTATTAAGCCGGCGGAGACTGGTCAGGGTTCTGTATCTTCTGCTGCTACACCTAAACGCCCAAGAGAGCCTACACCCCCGGTATCCGCCTCCTCGTCTCGGGCGAGATCTCGGTCTACGTCTCCTCTTAGACACCAGTCATCTAGTCGTGCCTCTTCACCGGCGAGTAAGAAGAGTAGGACGGAAGGTTCCACCAGTGGTCACGGCGAGGAATCCTCCAGATCTAAGAATAGTTCGCGGTCACACCGTAGCCATAAATCCTCCAAAAAGGATTCACATAAACGGAAGTCCTCTCGACATTCACCAACTTCTAGTGCATCTCATCGTACCTCTACCCCAGACAGAGTTTGTGTTAAGGCCCAAGAGTCCAGTGCAGCGCCTGTCCCAAAAGAGGATTTGCCACTTAATATTTTAACCCTGGAATTGGAAAGTTCAGGGGTTCAGTAATTGAGAATGTTTCAGACTCTCAAGAGAGCGTAGGCCAGGGCATCGGTGTTTGGCGGTTTGCTCAACCAGGGTCTGACCACCCACGTCCGACTCAAATGAGTCACACAGTAGCCGATGTCCACAGGGACGCGGCGATCCCATCCTCTATCCCAGACTTATCTTGGCAACAAGGTACCCCTGCCTCGGCAGGGTCTTCTCAGGAGGATCAGGAGGAGAAAGACGAAGTTTCAATAATTTCGGAGATGGAAGGACAAGGGTCAGGCTCAGGCTTGGACGCCGCACAGGATACTAATGATTCATCTGTAAGTTCTTCATCAAACCAGTTTGTTACGGCACAAGAAATTAATGGGCTGCTTACTCATGCTTTATCTAAATTTTTTGGCCAACAACAGGAAAACCCCACAATGGACTTGGGGGCTCCCACGACAAGTTCTACGGTACGGCCTCTGATGACTTCGATTGATTTATCTAAGATCCCTAACCCTCCCACTCTGTTAACCTCAGGGATCACTAGGCCTGCTACGGCGGCATTGACAACTTCAAATGTCAGGGTCATAACGGATGTCAATCCACCCCCTCTAGACAAAGCGCCTCTTAGAAAGGTAGCTATGCCCTTACTTTATGGGCCAGACGAGTCATGGGTTCTTTTGAACCCCTCTAAACCAGAGCTTGCCCAACCTACCTTGTCAGGAGAACTCCCGGTACCGCGTGAGTGGGTCATCCAGGGCAATAAGTCAAAGAAATTAAGGGCCGTGGATACTTTGGGTAATGTTCTGGACGTAAACATCAAGGCTATACCTAGTTATTATCACCAAGATTATTTTGTGTATGCTTCTAAGCCTGCTTTACCCCCTGCCTCAGCTTCAAAACTATTTTCAGACTGGTCTAAGCTGGATGGGTTTAATGATATTAAGACTCTGTCAGCTCTCACTCCTGAACTAGATTTACAGACCGTCACAGACGACGCAGCTAATCCAGTTTTGAAGGTGGGACAGTTGGGACCAGGACCTTGGGTAGATTGGGAGGTAGAGGCTCAAAACTTTGCAACCACTTTCACTTCTAAATCTTCCCACCAGATCCCTCAAGATACTCATTCATGGTTCTCCATGCCGGTGGGTTCTGCCGGCGGAGTCCCGTCAGCTTTGTTTTCATTTCTAGCTGCCCCTAAGATTAATCTTTGTGAGCTGAAGGACCCATTCACTACCCCTACCCCTACTCACCTAGACAGAGAATTTAGGCTACGGGGAAAAGATTTTCGCCTGTTCTCGCAGTACATAGTATCTCAGCAGGTGGCTAAGTCTTTACTACGGTCCACTCAGGCAATCGCAGATGCGGATGCTCGAAGATCGGTTGAGTTATCCCGGCGACTGATTCTTCAGTCGTCAATCCAATCCTTGGGTGACATACGCACCGCCTTGCTTGAGGCGGTACGAGCACGACAAGATCTTAGGATGTCGTTAGTTCGCAAGCTACCTGATCGCATTGCTAATCAGGTGGTTATGTCACCAGTGCTTACTCCCTCTTTAATGACCCCTGAAGTGTGGCGAACGGTGTTCAATATGGCACAGGCCGTTAAGCACAGTCCCACCCCTTCTAAGAAACCTGCATTTAACTTCCCCAAACCCAGGCCTACTACTAAAGCTCAGCCAGGGGGATCTAAACCTTTTCTTCCGCCTAAGTCCTCCCACTCCCCCCAGGGTCAGTACAGGCATAGACAGAGTAGGTTTTCAGGTCAGAGAGGACGCGGCCAGAATAAACCAGGTCAGGGCCAGTCTTCGGCCAACACCAGCCAGCCGGCAAAGCGTCCAGCACCACCAACCCCACCATCAAAAAACTAAAGTCTCTCTCACTCCCGGTGCCTACCTTAAGGCCGGAGGAACCGAGGGTAGTACAGCCGGCGAACCCTTGTCTGCTAACTGGGTTGTTCCGAACGTGTCACCAAGCATGGCCGTTAAACACTTGGGCACGGATGGTGGCACGCAAAGGCATCACTTGGCAGTGGCTCCGGCGACCTCGATTACGTCAGCCGACAACGGCGAATTTTGTTTCTTTAGAGGTGGAGTCACTAGCCCAGGAAATGATTGCCAAGAATGTCATCATCCCGGTCCCACCAAATTACCCTGTATTCACGTCCAAACTATTTTTGGTTCCCAAAAGGGACAGTGTTCAGATGAGGCCGGTCGTAGACCTGTCTTATCTGAATCTTCACATTCACAACGAATCTTTCAGAATGTTAACAGTACACCAAATCAGGCTAACACTTCCACCGGGAGGTTGGATGTGTTCACTAGACCTGACAGACGCCTATTGGCACGTATCGGTCAACAAAAGATTTCAAAGGTTTTTGGCCTTACGGATCAGGCACCAAAATTTTGTTTTTCAGAGGATGCCGTTCGGCTTGAACCTAGCACCTCGATTATTCACAAAACTAGTCCGGCAAGCCCTGATGCCATTGTTAAAACAGGGGATCAGAGTGTTGTGGTATCTAGACGACTGGCTGGTGGTGGCAGAGACACAACAATTATGCATAAAACATGTCAATATCATTTTAAATCATGTCAAAACTCTAGGCTTCAAGGTAAATCTGGTAAAGTCAAACCTTGTTCCCTCACGAGTAATTCAGTGGATAGGGCTGGTCTGGGACACCGCCGCTCTCACTCTGAGTCAGAGTGTGGACAATCGCAACAGGTTTCGCAGGAAACTGTTCAGGTTTCTTCACAGTCTGACTACGACGCGAAGGGTCTGGGAGTCTCTGGTCGGCTCTCTCAACTGGATTCAACTAACTGTCAAGTTGGGCCGGTTGAAAGTAAAACGATTAATATTGGAAGGCAACAAATATTTCCCGCTCTTACCGGCGGGAAAATTATGGCCCATCCCGAAATTAATCCACACCTTACTAGCGGTCTGGGCGAAGAGGGAAACATTGCACTCAATAATGTCATGGACCTCTCCTCCACCAACGGTATGGGTAGACACGGATGCGTCAGGCACAATAGGGTGGGGATTTCAGTCAAATCAGGGGCACCAGGGTCAGGGGCTTTGGTCCCACTTAGAAATCTCTCACATCAATGTCAAAGAATTACTAGTCCCCTTGTATTTCCTTCAGGCTCACGGCCCGGCGTTACGGGGCAAGTCGGTGGCCTTCAGAATGGACAATCTGAATGCAGTCCACTGTATTCAGAAACAAGGGTCAACGAGGTCAAGGAAGTTGCTAAACGTGTCGGAAGAGATTTTGCTCTAGCCAACAGTCTAGATATTTATCTTCACGCATCTTATCTCCCAGGCGTAGCGAACGTCTGGGCAGACGCTCTGTCCCGGAGACAGAGCAGGACAGTAGAATGGGAGCTCAAGCAACCCATTTTCAACCTAATGATTGCAGAGCTCTCCCATCCACAAGTGGATCTTTTTGCGTCCGAGGAGACTCACAAACTCCCTCTATACCTCACCCGCCGGGCGAAAACGCCGGCAGGGGGCCAGACGCCCTAGTGACAGACTGGAACAGATGGAGCTCCATCTATCTGTTTCCACCGCCAGATGCGTCACTAATGTGCCACGTAGTGAACAAACTACGAGATTATCGAGGCTTAGTCTCGCTAATCGCGCCCCTGTGGCCGGCGCAGTTGTGGTACCAGCAATTGAAAATGTGGTGCCCGGACCCGGTATCGCTCCCGGTCGGGTATTTCCACTTAGACACGATTGGCAACCTAGCGACCTCGCTGACTTTTGCATTATGGACATTCAGGAGGCCAAGTGGCTAGCACCATACGGTAGAGATGTGACCAATAAATTACTCAATCAATATACTCAGTCTACAAAACGACAGTATCAATCACATTGGCAAGCCTTTACTTCTTGGATCGTTAGAACAGAACAAACTGTACCCTCAGTGGCATTAGTTTTTAATTATTTGAATTATCTGTTTGAGCAGAAACGTTTATCTGTGGTAACATTAAAAAATCACTTAACTGCGATTAGAGTGCCCTTTTTAGACCTTACGGGTCTTTCCATACCGGTAGCGGAGGAAACAGGTTTTATGAGAGCATGTTTTAAACTCCGCCCACCTCCCCGTCAGCTCATGCCTACTTGGTCTCTGGACAAAGCTTTGTCTTTGCTTCACTCTCGTCTGTACCAAAATACTGCAGACTTTGCATTACTCTTAAAAAAGGCGGTTTTCCTTTTGGCTTTGGCCACCGGAAACAGAGTGTCTGAGCTGGCGGCGATGAGCAACACACCTAATTGTCTTAGGTTTGGTAGACTTAATGAATGTATTTCCATTGCACCCTCCCCAGGTTTTGTACCCAAGAATGAGCATAGTGCACACGTGTTTTCTGAGTTCACGGTGCCGGCGTTAAAAAGGGGAAAGGTGCATCATAATCTATGTCCAGTGCAAGCTCTAACCAAATATTTGAGAGTAGCTCCTCGAAACCCCCAAGGTGCTTTATGGGTAGCAAGTACGGGTAAACGCTTACTTAAACGGCGATTAGCCTCTCTTCTGGTAGAAGTCATTAAAGAAAGTAATCCCGGCGTTGTGGGTCGGGCCCACGATTTACGCAAATGGGCAGCCTCTTTACGTTTCCTGAAAAATTTTTTCAGTCGAAGATATCGCGTCCACGCAGTTGTGGGCGTCTAATCATACGTTTCTGTCTAGATACTTGTCAGTTGCTCTAGACAAACCTTCCTTACCATGTATAGCTTTAAGGCAGAGGGTCTAGGTGGCCCTGCAGTCACTTTTGTTTACTTTCACGGGAAAGGGGGGGGGGGGGGGGGGGGGTGCAGTCAGTTGACATAGGACACCCTAGACCCCGCCGAAGTATGAGAGCTGTGATACAATTTAAGGTTAAAATGTGATATGAACATTTCTCAGCGAGAAATTGTGCTAGTACAATGTTAAGTACAAAACAACGGTGTTGTTATAGTAGTTTTAGCTGCGAAAGCAATTTAATATTAGAACAATGGAGTTCCTTTGCAATTTATCTCCAAGTTTATTTTGGGGTTTATTATGTGCACATATAAACTTATAACTTGTTATTTTTTGTCACCACTCGTTGAGTGGGGTGCCTTTGTAACTACAGATCTGTGTTCAGAATCTTCAGGGTTACCCATTTTTTGTCAGGCAGGCTTCTTTGAAGCACGCACCTGCCTGAACCCCCTTTTTCTTGTATATTTTCGGCCTACGCCGTTGTTAAATATATTTTCAAAAGTAAGAATACTATGTGGTTGTTTTTATTATCTGCTTTTCTAGAGTTATATGATTACGAATGTCCCCCTCCAGTCTTAGAAATCAGGCATGTTCGTCAATGATGGAGGGGCCACTAATAAATTATAGGTTTGACTCCTGTAAGGAGATAAAGAAAACCTAATATTTAGTAGTGGCCCCGTAATCATTGACGACTGGGGCCCTCCCGACCGTCCCCTTCCCATTCGTTGATGTATTGAGGATTTTGGTTTACTTGATATGTCAGTGAAGGAGGAATGACGCCTGAATCAGCGTCTGGTCAGAGATCCACACAAGTACATCCACGATATGATGGAAAGCTTATTAGATAGTTATTCTTATTTTCTTTTTATTTTTATTTTTTACGAAGTTTTTTCGTAGTGAGAACCCAATTCATAATGACTGAAGCCATGAGTGAGGTCGCGTGCGCTCATGATGAAGGCTCCTCAGTTTTTAAATGCTCTGCGCGGTAGATTCAAAACTACGGCGGATTAGTGTTTGAAGAGGATGCCTTATGTAATAGGCATGTTCGTCAATGATTACGGGGCCACTACTAAATATTAGGTTTTCTTTATCTCCTTACAGGAGTCAAACCTATATTGTTGCCTTCCATGATTAATCGCTTGGCTTTCAATCGGCCCAACTTGACAGTTATTTGTACCCAGTTGATAGAACCGATCAGGGAATCCCACGTTTTCCTGGTCGTATTCAGACTGGAGGAATCGGAACAGTTTCCTTCGAAATCTATCGCGGTTGTCCGCACTCTGAGTCAGAGTCAGAGCGGCGGTATCCCAGATCAGCCCTAACCACTGAATCGTCCTTGAGGGGACAAGGTGCGACTTTGCCAAGTTCACCTTGAACCCTAGGGCTTGTACATGATTTAACACCTGGTTGACATGGTCTAGACATAATTCTACAGAGTTCGCTACTACTAGCCAATCGTCCAGATACCAAAACACCTGTATTCCTTGAACTAACAGGGGGAAAAGAGCTTGCCGGACGAGTTTGGTAAATACTCTTGGTGCTAGGTTTAACCCGAACGGCATCCTTTGAAAGACATAAGTCTCGTATCGGATTCTGAGAGCGAGAAACTTTTGGAACCTCTTGTTGATAGGGACATGCCAATAGGCATCTTTGAGATCTATCGAACACATCCAACCTTGCGGCGGAAGTGCGAGTCTGAGCTGCTGAACTGTCAGCATCCTGAAGGGTGAATTCTCTATAAAGGTGTTCAGATGCGAGAGATCTAGAACTGGTCGCATCTGCCCACTGTCCCTTTTTGGCACTAAATAGAGTCTTGACGTGAACACTGGCTGAAGGGGATCTATCTGAATAAGGACCCGTTTGGCAATCATTTCTTGTATCATGACCTCCGCCTCCTGAGACACAGGGGAGTATTCTTGCGGCTGACGCAGTCGAGGCCGCCGGAGCCACCGCCAGGTGATTCCCTTGCTCACTGTCTTCCCGGCCCAGGTACGTTTGGGCCAGGCTAAGCGGAACGCACGGAACGAACCCAGGTGCAGCCTGGGTTCGTCCTGCAAGGCAACTCCCCAATCCTGGGCCTTTGAGGTTGGCCCTGGGATGCGGGGAGTGTAAGTGGCTAGTTTTTTGGAGGTGGAGGGGGGTTGGAATCGGACGCTTGACTAGCTTTGGCTCTTGTAGCCCCCTGATGATGTTTATATGGGGCTTTCCCTTTATACCCGTGCTTACCTTGTTTGGGTTTGTACTGATTACCTCCGTGCTGAGGAGGTGGTCTGGGGTCTCTAGGTGATTGTTTAGGTTGAGGTTGGTACGGTTTGCTACCGCCCTTTGGTTTATGAAAGGGTTTCTTAGGTGGATCCTTCCTAGCTTGGGAGGTAACCTGCTTCCACCCACTTACCATATTAAAAACTAGACTCCATGTTTCAGTGTCAAGCAAGGTGGGTGTCAGAACCGGGAGAGGGTTACCCGGCGACCTATGTCCGCCGGCAACTTTCTCACCAGATGTACTCTCAGATCTTGGCGAGCTCGAACCGCCTCCAAAATTGCAATTCTAATGTCCCCTAGGGACTGAATGACGTTTTGTAGTGAAAGTCTGCGAGAAAGCTCCACGGCATTTCTTATTTGGGGATTATTGATGGACGAGATCGTGCATGCAAGAGAGGCGTCTATTTGATGACTCACCAAGTACTGAGAGAACATCCGGTAGGCTTTATTGCGTAACTTAAAATCTCAGTCCAAATGAGTAGCTGGGGGGGGGGGGGAGAGAAAGGTTCATCAAGGGCATGCAATGACACTTTGGGGGCCGCCAGAAATGTTAGTAAGGCTGGGGGCACCCCTTCTGCTTGGGATACTGGTAGGGAAAAATAATTATGATTCTCCAGTGGGATTTGATGTGAAGCTTTGGTGGTGATAGTCTTGGCAAATACATGTGCTTCTATCTCCCAGTCAACCCAAGGGCCTACTCCCAGCTGCCGCATCTGCAGTACCGGAGTCTGAGCTTGGTCCACAGCCGGAGTTGTAGCCAACTCCGGCGTAAGAGAATTTAAGGCTTTGACATCATTAATGCCGTCAGCCTTCGACCAGTCAGCAAAAAGTCGTGCAGAAGCGGCAGAAGGAACGGCCGGCGCTGCAGAATACACAAAATATGCCGGGTTAAGTGAGCTTGGGACACCTTTAATGAGGACATCTAATACCCGCCCTGTCTCGTCTCTGGCCCAAAATTTACGGTGCTTATTAATTTCAATGGACCACTCGCCTGGAACTGGAGGGTCCCCTGATACTGAAGGTTGAGCTATAAGGGGGTTCTCTGGCACTACAGGTACCCAAGAGCAATCTGTGCCATAAAGGAGGGGCATGGGGCCCTTCCTCATAGGCTCCTTCTCTAAGGGAGGGGGTTGAACATCAGTAACCACCTTAAAGTTGGACAAAGCGAGTGCCGCTGGCCCTGTGGGGCCTGGGGCAGCTGATACTGACTGAGCTGGACAAGTAGGGGGAACAGCCGGCGACTCTAAAGGTCTAAAAACAGACGTATTAGGGGGCTGAGCTGAGAGGGTAACTTTGGGATGAGACGAGGCAGGGGTTTGATAATGTTGTATCACATTGTGTAATAACTCTTACCTGATCAGAAGTCATCCATTTCCTAGAGGTATCTTTGGATGAGTTTGATCTAGCCTCAGAATAATTACTAGGGAGAGACTGAGGAGCCGGGGAGAACAAACCATCCGCCGGCTCCTCACTCTGCTGTAAGATCTCTTGTGATTCTAGCCCGTGTGAGTCTATCTCATTATCTGCCAGGGGCCATGATAAATCGGGCACTGATGACGGCAACACGTCGATGTCGCCGTCCTGAGTCCGTTCTGGAATGATATTGAGAGATGGGTCTGACTGGCGCCAGTAACCCCCTGCCGCCCTGGGCAGGGAGTCCTGCGACAACTGTGAGCTTAATTGGGCCCCCGGCAGATATCCCCTGAACTGGTCGGCCAGCACCCTATTAGGGCCTGCCGCCTTCACACCCCGGGGAACTACCGTTAATTTAGGTATTGCAAAAGTCACATTAGGAGGTTCACGTATAGCCTGTTCCTGCCTAGATGTAGATGGTAAAGATTCAGATCCTATTTCTGACTCCCCAGAATCACGTGTAAATGTATCCGAGGCAGGTGTAGGAGGGAGCGGCTGCGGAGTCTCCCGCCTGCTGCTCGGGGTGTCGTATTCTTCTCTGCGGCGCTTGTGAGACCGGGAAGAATCTGAGGTAGAATGGCGAGCGTGTGTCCTGGGAGACTTCGACCTGGACCTCGACTTCCGCCGCGTGGCACGGTCGGAGGAGAGGACCTCGGTGACATCGCTCTCACTACTGCTATTGACAAACTCTTTACTGATAGCTTTAGTTTTGACCTTGGGTCTGACCGCTTTGGAGGGTCCTGGTTTAACTAAGGGGGACTTGATAATCACTATGTCCCACAGGACTTCATCGTCACATTGGAGGGCCTTGTGGGCTATGTCTTTAGCATATAAGTTAAACGCAGCCTTCACTTCGTGCAAGGCCGCTAAACAAGACAGGTCTATCTTAGCCAGCAGAGCGGTTTTTAATTCAGCACAGATGGCGCACTTTTTGGATAACCACACGCCCCTAGAGCGGTCCAAACATTTCACGCATTTGATGCAAAGGGAATGAGCAAAAACTGGTAAAAGGGAACAAGAGGGCGTAGCGCAAAGTTCAAACCTAGGCATGGTGCCGTAATGAGGTCCCCCCCCCCCCTCTGCCGGGAACAGAAGTCCAACTCCGCCGGAGAAGCAGCCGGGACCTGGAAAAATTTCCAGGAATCAATGCTCATAAGGATAACCTGCGAGGTATTAAACATCCTAACTCAAATCCGCCGGAAACTTAGCTATAATGCACCACTACGCTAACCTTCCGCCGGACTTGGCTAGCTGATTTTCACAAACTCACCTGTGATATTTCACAGGACCCCTGACCTTGTTAAGGTGTGATTCTACTAAATAAGTTTGCAAAACTCTTCTTAATCACTTCATGTACACTTGACTGGGGGTGCCGCAGGCGGTACGTCTGACGTGTCACTAGGTCAGGCCGGGAGAGTTAACTCGGCGAGCCGAGTTTGTATCCTTGCTCGGAATGCAATTCCGCCGGAAGAGTGGTTCAGCCAAACCACGCCGGGATCTTTGAATGTTTCTACCCGTCGAAGACAAATAACCTGGGCCCCACTCACGAGGCCGCCGGAACAAACAAAAACTGCCGGAAAAAAGGGGTTGGCACAGCCCCTTTTTACCGCAGTCCCACACACATAAAATAATTGCAATAATAATAATGATAAGGGATGTCTCCCCTACCCCGAAGGAACAAGACCGCATGCAAGAACCAGAATCAGGGGCATACATAGGTAACAATAACAACAGAAAATTTAGACCACTAAATTACCTGAAACCTGCATTGGAGACCCCTAACAAGGTCGACCACAAGGACTGAAGAACATCCCAGCAGACGACGCCCCAGCAGCCGCACCATGTACAGGGAGGCCACCCAAGGGGCCTAAGCAAAACACGAACTCTGGAAGGTGGAACACCACGTGCAGACACCCTTAACCAGAGCTTTTGCTGATAATAGAAGAAAATGGCATGTACTACCTCAATATTGACAGTCTGTATCATGCCTCGTAGAGTGGTCGCCTTCTAGCTCAGTGAACACAACAGCTAAGGCGTATCACAAAATAAACAACATACGTGGTACACCCATCCGGGACTCGTAGACGCCTGTTACAATGGTACCCTATTTTAACACTTCTTCCTGCGGACCGACCAATCTGGCAGCCGTGCTAGCTAATCTAAACCTTGTTACTGCAACACAGTTGTATACAAATGAGTAAGGACTCACTAGAAGCTCTGCGAACGACGAATGAAGCGGACACGGCGCAAGCCCTGTTGTCGGGAGGGACGCGGAAGAAGGAAGGACGGAGATGGCCGCTAGGGGGCCTGGTGTCAGGGAAGCAAAGCATAAGAAATCCACGTATATGGCAAGTCATATAATAACAGATATTAAATTAAATTTTATTTTTTTATTTTTTACAGTTTTTTTTCTGTAGGGTACCCAATCAAAATGACGATTCCATAAGGGAATTAGGCGTGCATTTATGATGAGTACTCCATGATGCTTCCGCGCGGGCTATTCAAAATGCTGGCGCAGGATGTTGAATGGAGACTATTACTATTAATAGGCGAAGTCGTCAATGATGGAGGGGCCCTATTAAATATAGTTGTCTAAAGCTCCAAACTTCCTTATAGAACGAAACTCGCAAGTGGTCAATTGCCCAATAAACAGTCAAACAACAGATAATTGTATGTGCGTATCTAGCCTGAGAAATATTCTCATATATACAGTATAAGTCAGTACAACACTTGCAACAATCCTAAAAAAAAAAAATAATCTAATTAACTCATTCAGTACCAGGGACGTCTTTTTCATCATATTCTGGCAACTATTAGACGATTTTATGGAGCTTAGGAAGGACCTCTAGCAATAATAAGGCTTCAAAATCTCTCACCTAACCCTTTTAACTATCACAGATCCTTCCAAAGCTGCATAATATCGTCTAAATATTGCTAGAATAAAATATAACTCACGTCGCTGATACTCAACGGGTTAATCCTTCAATTTATGCCTAACTTCCTAAAATTTACACTCGGATACCAGTCTCTAGCCCACTCATAAAAATTGGGGGACCCCTATTTTTTTCTTTATGCAATTATAACTACCTGGAGTGATTTTTGGATAGAACTTTCTTCTCAATAAATAGTATATACAGTATAGTTTTGTAGTTGATTAATAGAAAATTATATTGACAAGCTAGTTTCCAGAGATATATTTCCATAGTTAGAAATAAGTGAAGTCCACGAATATTTATGAGTGGGCTAGAGACTATGGTATCCGACTGTACCCAAAACATCTTCTACAAATTATCTCTCTCCCTCGGCAGTACAAGAACTGGTACCAACTGAGGGAGAACTTCATGACGATGCAACAGGCGTGGTACTTTAAGAAACACACGCCATGGAAGCCCAAGTTTGACCAATACATCAGGCGGCTGAATGAGATGGGCATCATAACACATTGGTTAAAGGTCAGTGATTAAAGCAAGTATCACGCTATGCCAAATTAAGTGCCGACGCTCCACGGCTTAAGGAGTGGCGAAAGAAGGGGGAGACCACTGGTGAGTAACGTGGGTGATCGCGGGACGGGACGCCCACGGCGGGCAGTATGGATGGGCACGCTGCCTGACGGGGACTGGACGGGGTCGAGCGGCGACCATGCAAGACCTAAGGTAGACAAATGTCGCAGCCGGGGCGGCGACATGCGCCGTAGCGCGCAAACTGGTAGGCAACAATGCTCCCGACGAGCGGCGCCTATAGGAGGTAGGGCGGTGCCTATGAGTTCTACTGCGGCGATGGACAGCCACCCTGTCACACTGGACGCCTACTCCGTCACGCTTGACCCCGACCGACGCAAACCGGTCCGTCGGAGCGTTATTTATAGGGGTCGGGGAAGGGATGTCACATGAGCGGCGACGTTGCCACGTGCGATGTCGCCAGGTCGCGGACTCCCGGGAGGCCCTCCCCCTATGACGCCTCCTGGGCGGTAACTCAAGAAAGTGTCGAAATTCGTCTTTGCTCATGGGCCCCGTCAGGCGGCGTCCATGGTCACCGCTGGACGCCGTCTGGTTGGGTTGCTTCTAAAAATATCCCCGAGCCCTTGGGACGGCGTAGGCTCGCCGCAGGTCGTTACCGGTCACCGCCTGACGGCGACCTACCTTATAGCGGCGTCTGACGCAGACAGGTCGGCGCCCTTGTACCGTCTAACGCCGACTGGACGCCGACTGGACGCCGCCAGATACCGCCCGCCTACTGTCCCCATCCCGTCCATGTCCTTGACCTCAGCTTATGAGAGTTGTGCGTGTCGAACTTTTCCTGAGGCCCCTGATGACCTCTTCCGACGTCTCTCAGGAGTTGGCGCCCACCCATGTCGAGCGGCGATGTAGGCAAAGACCTCGTTACGACCCTTAAGTCGTGGAGCTTCGGCACTTAATTCGGCATAGTGTGACACCTGCTTAAGGACCAGCAGACTTGAAGAAAGGAGTTCAAAATGTCCAACTTTCAATACAAACAGGTTTAAATCAAATTGCTAGTTCATTTATTTTCATGAATGGAGGACTTCCATTTGATGTATGGTGTTTGTTGTCACTGAATGTGTTTTTCCTTTCCCATATTGATATCTGAATAGAAAAACAAAGCCATTTATTCTTGGTAATAATACGGTAGGTATTTTCTCACAAATTTGATGTCAACTTCTGAAATTATACTTCATAATAATTTTATCACAGAATACTCGGTTTTACTTCAGCTGACGGTAAATTGAATCCCTTACCAATTAATTTCTTGTCATGTAATGGAAAATTAGGAAAGTAATATCTGCTTCATATCAGTACCACGTGTTCATAATTAACTATTTTTATGGTGTGATGGGTGAGGGCTGGTCCTGTCCAGTGAGAGGTTTGATATCCTCTACCTAACCTTAACCGTTTCTGTCTGTCTCTTTTCCTGTACTACCTTTCCTATTTCGGGGGCGGGTGGCTAGGAATCCTCTTTCCCTTGTGAAATTCACCTACTAGACGGAACAGGGAAAGGTACGAGAGAACGCGAAAGTGGTCCCGAACCCTAAGCATTAAATGTTGTTTCTGTTCGGGCTCTGTCTGGAGGCGGCCACCCCCAGCTATGGGGTAGGTGTCTGAGTATATACATACATATATACAATAATATAAGTAACACCCCGTTCTTAACACGAATCATCAATTACAAACCCCAATGTACTTGAATAAACTAATGAAAGCATATGGTCCTCCCGGGATTCGAACTCGGGACACCACACCCAGAACATTACACCACCAACACAGTTTAATAAAAGTACAATGGCATTTCACAGGAAGGGTCTGGGGTTCTCGAAAAGGGGTTCCAGTCCTATTATCGACTTACAGGGTTGATAGCCTCTCAAGTCCTATTTTAAGGGAACCCACCTCACTTTTTTTCTCTTTCTCTCCCTCTCTCTTTGGCTCGTATCCATTCGGCCCCATTCAGCCTACTGCTTTAAGACGTTTGTCTCCATCCAGGTGTCAATATTTTCCTGGTGAGCGCTAGCGAGCCAGTATATATTATAGGTTTGATTCCCGAAGGGAAGTAAAGAAAACCTAATATTTAGTAGGGGCCCCAGAATCATTGACGAAGTTGCCTATTAGTATAATAGTCTCCATTCAACACCCACGTCAGTCGTTTGAATCAACCGCCGCGGGGAAGAACCAGAGTCATCTTCATAAGTGCAACGCTACTTCTCTTATGGTGTCGTCATAGATCGGGTACCCACTACGAAAAAACTTCGTAAAAAATAAGAGAATAAAATAGGAAAACATTTCTACTTTAACACTGTTATTCACAAGCTTCCCACATTCGGTGCATTTTCTTGCGTTGTGGCTTCTTACCGCCTCTCGCCAAGCGCAACAATTCGTCCTTCAATGATATACCAAGATAAACTCAAAATATCAGCAAATGGGAAGGGGATGGCTGGGAGGGTCTTCATCGTCAATGATTCCGGGGCCCCTACTAAATATTAGGTTTTCTTTACTTCCGTTCGGGAATCAAACCTATAATTTAATAGTGGCCCCTTCATCATTGACGATGTTGCCTGAATTCCAAGACTAGAGGGGGACATTCGTAATATCATAACCTCAATAACCGCATGGTTAAGTCAAGAAACCTTATAACAGGAAAATATATTTTTATTGATTTAGTTGTGTATACAACAAAAATTCAAAAATATGAAAGAGTGGGAGCAGTGCGTTGCTTCAAAGAAGCCTGCTCCAACAACAGAGTCCTCTTCCATGAGGTATTTGTTGTACCGTGTGACACAGAGTTAAAAGCAAAAAACCCTGCATCACCTCGACCTTTAACCCGTGCTGTGCTCAGCTAGGTTCCTAGGTTCATTTATTGAGTCACTTCGACCAATATCAAACATACTGAATCTAGTGCAAACTAGCCTGGAACATTTATGGAGTCGCTAATTGACTCATTCCGACCTTTCTTACTCTAGTGCAACTAGTATAGAAAACTGAAAATTACATATATAGTATAATGAATAGTAGTGAAAAGCAATCTTTTATTATTCATAAAACATGAGCTTGAATTAAGCTTGTAAAACAAAATTTGATTACATCAGTTATTTAAAAAGGCGAAACAAATTATTCTGAGCTTCTTAGCTCGTACATATCTAATTGGGCTCCGCCCGGCGTAAACACGTCTAGCTTGCCCTACATTAACTTGTATTCCTGTGGAAGGGGGTTCCTCTCTTGTACTGGGATCCACATATCCCTCCCCCCCACTTTCTTTAAGCCCCTATAGGGCATACCTATCACAGTACTAACCGCTGGAAATACAAGTAAAAAACAAACAGGAGGAGTGTGCCCTTGTGCAGACCATGAACACGGTTTGGACCGTAAGGGAAAAAACAGAGTTTGTAAAGAACAAGGGGGGATTAACCCTGCAATGAAACGTCGGCACCGATGGCACCTCCTAAGCCTACCACCGAGCCCCCCGCCCACTCAGCGTGGAGCGAGGAGACATAGGATCAGCGAGTAAACGAGAGAGCCAGAAAGCCAGCAGGCTATAATAGTTAGTCCGCCGGGGGATGTTACAGAACATTTATTGGGAGAGGATCGAACAAGACACATGAGCCGGAGGACCTGAAGGGCCTCGGCCCTGACCCCCCCCCCCCCCCCCCCCCCGGCACATATACATAATTCTGAACAGTTGACCTTATACAACTAAAAAATAGTTCACAATTACTTAGAGGTCAGAGAAAACTCAGGGTCAGCGTGGCTAGCCATAATTTTTTAAGGATGAACCGGCTAATGGGATCAGTCGGCGGGACAACTAAGGTCTCTGGGGAAAAGCAGTTTCCCTGGAAGACTGAATCTAAGAGAGTTGAAGCGGCCGGAAGGCTAAAGACAGGACAGACAGAGATCTCCGGTGCGTAAGGACTGATATCAGCGTTAAGGTGTCGATAGGCCTCACTGAAAGTATAAGCCTGAGTGACCAAAAGCGTACGCGTCTGTAAGATCAATGCCAGAATGCTAACTTAACTGGCCTAATGCAAGGGGAATGTGGCTATGATTCTATATGGAACAAAACAAGGGAGGGGAACAAGGGCGAGAGCGCCCCGAAAGGTTCTCACTATCATAAAAGAACCAAGAGTGGGGATAGGAAAAGTAACTAAACCGGCCTTCAGAGGCTTGTCGTAAAATAATTTGACCTGCTGCCGAGTCGTCCTTGACCCTGGTAAAAAACACGCTCGGTAAGTGCGCACAACTCGATCAAGCAAATGGAGAGGGGCAAAAGGCCTCTAAACTGGTAGAGATGGGAATAACGCCCGCCGGGGCGCCTTCCCATCCCCAACGGCGGGGGACGGTTTATGAAAGGAAACAACCGCCAACAAAGATTTGCTGAGGGCTGAAAATGCGTAAGCTTAGTGGGAGTGAATACTTATGCGTGTTGTACCGCACCTATCGTACAAAAAAAAAGGGAACCTCCTGGGGAACTGACAATTGTAAGTGTAGTAGAGAGCCCCTTGGGTACAGTCCTCCAACGGCACCAGATGGTTGTGACTAGGAGTACATTATTTGGAAGGCCCACGGTAGCCGCTAGCCGGCGGACGGTTTCCTCTGGCTAGAACTCAACAAGTTAAGTGTGAGAGAGATGGCCTTCCTTGGCGCGGGTCCGCTGTAGGGGTAACGGTATTCGCATATCCGAGCAGGGTTGGCGACCGCGTGCCTCCCTCTCGTGTGTAATGAGTAAGTATCCCGTCCCTTATGCAGAGGGTTGTATCGTTCTGTTATGCAACGCCGTGTGAGGTAAGGCCGTGTGACTCCCGTTCCGGCGTGCACTTGTGGTGACCGACGCAGTCCGGTCTTCCAGAAGACATAAGGTGGCGCTGCCAACCTTGGGAACTAACACCTTGTCGAACCTCGAAACCCTATTGCACTAGTACGGCCGAGGGAGGGAGGAAGACGGAGGGAGGACTCAAGAGCCATCATCACCAGTCCTAAAAGCATTTGTAATATAACCAATTAGCGGGAGGTGAAACCGTCCACCGGCAGCTTGGAGCTTTCGGGGGGACTTATTGGGTGGTCCCTATCTTCGATTTCAACATTACCCTAACATCTCTCTCTGTCTGGTTATCCAGGAGCTTCGCAGTCAAGACCGGAGAGAACAAAATCCTATAATAAGCATTCATAGGTAACCCCTGAGCCATACCGAGTCTGAAGAGCTGTCGTGACCTGACTGCCTCAAATAAGGCTGTTCGAATTTCCGTGAGCCTTCTAGCCGGAGAAGGGAGGAGGTATTGTTGAAAAGCCTTAACCAATTCCTCTTTATGTCGAGGGGGGTCCGGCACAGGTTGGGCAATAGCCCGGGCCGTATCTCTAGTTAATAGGAAGCTAATAAACTTCCTGTGGGCATTATCTCTGACCAGAAATTCCCGTTGGAGTTCGATAGGTTCAGGAGCAATGAAGGGCAAGGGAAAATCCTCTGCAGTTAATTGAGGTGCTATGAGAAAATAAAAAATAGGTAGCAGGAACCCCCCCCCCCCGGTTGTTGTGTTAGCCAGTCAAACTCGGTAATGGGGGGAGGGGGAACTGGGGACAAGGGGTTAGATGTAATATCTACAGCAAAATGCTGAAGTTCCTGATCCCACGTTACCCATGGTCCATCGCATAACCAATGAGGTTTAGAGGTCCTGTCATCTGCGTATAAGTACGGTATTGTTAGTCTTTCTAAAACGCACCTCTGTAGCTTACCGTGACTAGTTACGGTAAGTAATTCCTACCCCGCCCTCTCGAGGTAGCCTCGTTATTACACCGTCCTTATTTTAATCCTCCCTTTTAAATTTCTAAAATTTGTATTTTTACTCGACGGTGGAACTAAAGGGGAGGGCGGTTGTGCTATTTTCTTCAGCAGCACACTTTGTTTTTAATTTTAAATCCTCTTTTAATTTCCACTATAAAAATTATCCCCCTTGTAACTATATTGCTGTTGTCCCCTGTATATTTTTGTTCTCCCTATCTTCTTGAACTTGTGGTTTCATTTTTACTGTGTTGTATGTTTTTTGACTGATGTTAGTATCAGTTTTTAATTTTTCTTAGTATACTTTAGACAATCCGGCGCCCTGTTTGGAGGCATTATGTCCAGGCCCCATGTCCTCCTGTGAAATAACTGTGCTCGGTATGCTGCCGGCCAGGACCCCCTCGGGGGTGGAGGAACAAAGCAGAAAAGTGGTGGAAACGTCGTTCGGGTGAAGGAAAGCGTGCTCCGTGTCTGTGCCTTCAATGCCAATGGCATAAATGATTTTAGCAAGAGAGAGTGTCTGATGCGAGAGCTTAAAGATAGATGTGTGGATGTGTGTGGGGTAGGTGAGATGCACCTGTTGGGTTCTGGAGTGTGGGATGGTGAGAGTGAGCATGATTTGTGGGGTGGGGAAGGATGGGTTGTCTGGTCTGGATTGGATGCAGGATATAAACGAAAAAAAAAGGAAGGGGTAGCAGTAATTTTGTCAGAAAGGTTGAGGAAGTGTGTGAAAAACTATGGATGCGTGGACTCAAGAATTGTATGGTGTGAGTGCAAGATTGGGGTAGATAGGTATACTTTTATGTGTGTCTATGCACCAGTTAACCAAGAAACTGGGAAAGGTGCGGAAGAAAATAGAAAATTTGGAATAAAGTCAATAAATGTATAAGAGAAAGGCAAGAGTGTACACAAGTAATATTAGTAGGCGACATGAATGGTAGAGTTGGAAACGAGGAGATAGAAGGTATAGTGGGTAAATGGGGTGTGGAGGGTAGGAATATGAATGGTGACTTCCTTTTAGAAGTATGTGCGGAGAGAGAGATGTTTTTGGCTAACACATTTTTTGAACATCGTCACATTCATAGATATACATGGCACAGAGGTGAAGGTGAGCAGGAACAGAAATCTCTAATTGACTACGCCATGATGGACTCCGGACTAAAAGGAAGAATTTTAGATTCAAAAGCTGTAAGAGGTATGCTGACGGGATCAGACCACTATACAGTGCTGACAAAAGTGAGGATAAGGAAAGAGTGGAAATATGAGAGGAAAGAGAGAAAACTGACAGTAGAGAGAATAAATGTGAGAAAATTAAATGAAGAATGTAATGCTGCAACAAAATACAAGGACATCCTGAAAGAGACTATAAAGGACATGGATGTTATGATAGATCTGGGAAATACTGTAGACGAAGTATGGAAAGGTACAAGAGACTCCATGATTAAAGCAGCTGAGAAAATATGTGGGAAGAAAACCTTTAAAATGTGGAAGAAGAAAGGTAACGCATGGTTTAGCAAAGAGATAGAAGAAATAGTGAAAAAAAAAAAAGAGTTCAGAAAGAGTATGCTGCAAAAGAATATACCTAGAGAAACTAGAGATGCGAGGAAAGAAGAATATAAAAATTTGAAACAAAGAGTGAAGAGGGCGATACAAGACGCTAAAAGGAAGACAGATGAGGCATATGGGAGAAAGATTAGTGAACAGTTTCTGAATGACAGGAAAGCATACTACAGAGCTGTGAAAGAAGCCAGAGGGAAGAAGACTGAGAGTGTCTCAGGTGGTAGGATGAGGGACATGAATGGGGAAGTGGTAGAGGGTGATGGTGTGGTGAAAGTATGGAAAGATCATTTTAGTAGCTTAGCTGTAAAGAGTAGGGGGAAGGCAAAGATCTCATCCATAGGAATGGAGAGAGGTAGAATAAACAGGGTAGTTGAAAGCCAGATAAGCAGAGAAGAAGTAAAAGAAGCAATCAATAGACTTAAAATGGGCAAAGCTGCAGGAGTAGATAACATCCCAGGTGAAATGCTGAGATATGGAGGAGAAGAAGCTGTTGACATAATACATAGGTTATGCAAATTAGCATGGGAAAAGGAAAGTGTACCAGAGGACTGGAGGAAAGCAGTGATAGTACCCTTGTACAAAGGGAAGGGTAGTAAAGAAGAGTGTAAGAATTATAGGGGAATTAGCTTGCTTAGCATACCTGGAAAGGTACACGCAAGAGTAGTAACAGTGAGGCTACAGAAGATAACGGATGACAAAATAGGCGAGGAACAGGGAGGTTTCAGAAAGGGCAGGGGCTGCATTGACCAGATAGCCTCAATGCGATTGTTGGTAGAGAAGTATCTGGCCAAAAACAGAAAACTCTATGCAGCATTCATGGATTTGGAAAAAGTAGACTGGGAGGGCCTGTGGGATGTGTTAACAGTATATGGTGTGGGTGGAAAGTTGCTAATGGCAGTAAAATCTTTGTATAGGAATGCAATGGCAAATGTGAAGGTAGGGGATAAGTTAAGTGAAAGTTTTGAGGTCAATGTAGGTGTAAGACAGGGATGTGTCATGTCAGCTTGGTTGTTCAATATATACATGGATGGAGTGATTAGGGAATGTAGGGCTGTATCAATGGGTGTGGGAGCTAGACTGGAATCAGAGGGAAGAACATGGAAGATTTTAACATGCCTATATGCGGACGATGCAGTCCTGTTGGCGGAAAATGCTGAAGAACTTCAGAGAGTGGTCACTGACTTTGACAGGGTATGTGAAAAGAGAAAGTTAAAGGTCAATGTAGGGAAATGTAAGGTAATAGTGTTTGAGAGAAGAATGCATGAAACCATAGATTTTAAGGAAATATATAGAATCAAGAAAGAACACAAGAAAAGTTGTAACATAAAATTGAAAAATGAAGTACTAGAAGAGGTTGAAAGTTTCAAGTATTTGGGAGCTGTACTATGCAAATATGGTAAAATGGAGAGTGAGATAAAAGAGAGAAAAATGCAAGGGAGAAAGGTGATTGGAGAACTTGATAGTATTCTCAAAGGAAGAATGGTTAGCCAGGAAGTCAAAAAGTCACTGAGAAACAGTGTGCTGCTCCCAACACTCTCGTATGGAAGTGAGACATGGACGGCAAGTGACGAGGACCTCTTCAAACTGAGAGCTGTGGAGATGAGCTTTTTCAGAATGGCAGCTGGCATGAATAGGCTAGATGGGCCAAGTAATAGAGAAGTGTACGAGTCTTTGGAATGGAAGAGCAGGCTTTGGGCATTGATTGTGGTGTGGTTGAGTGGATAAAGAGAAGTACTTTGAGGTGGAATGGTCATGTTCAGAGAATGGATGAAGACAGAATGCCAAGAAAGATATATGGGAGTCAGGTGAGAGGAACCGCTAGTAGTGGAAGACCACCTATGGTAGGGGAAAGAAAGTGGAAAAATATATTGAAGAAAAATTTCCACGTAGTGGAAATTGTGGCACGGGCAAAGGAGCTTGGAGACGTTTCTGTCTTGGCCATCCTCTAGTGGGGGTTTCCCAGGGGGAAACAAGGCGTCGGAGATGATGATGATGATGATTTTAAGACCTATCGTACCATTTAGGTGTCGGTTTTTTCCTGGCGAGCGTTAGCGAGCCTGTAATTGTAAGAGGAACCGCCTTTGGCCGGAAAAAAATTCTACCGAAAAATTTCCAAATTTTTCTAGGGGATGTTTTTCCAAGTTTGAGGGATGTCTAGGGAGAAAACTAAGAAATAAGAATAAGTAAATTATATAATATTTTGGTATAATCATGTAAATTATATAATATTTTGGTATAATCATGTAAATTATATAATATTTTGGTATAATCATGTAAATTATATAATATTTTGGTATAATTATGTAAATTATATAATATTTTGGTATAATCATGTAAATTATATATTTTGGTATAATCATGTAAATTATATAATATTTTGGTATAATCATGTAAATTATATAATATTTTGGTATAATCATGTAAATTATATAATATTTTGGTATAATTATGTAAATTATATAATATTTTGGTATAATCATGTAAATTATATAATATTTTGGTATAATCATGTAAATTATATAATATTTTGGTATAATTATGTAAATTATATAATATTTTGGTATAATCATGTAAATTATATAATATTTTGGTATAATCATGTAAATTATATAATATTTTGGTATAATCATGTAAATTATATAATATTTTGGTATAATTATGTAAATTATATAATATTTTGGTATAATCATGTAAATTATATAATATTTTGGTATAATTATGTAAATTATATAATATTTTGGTATAATCATGTAAATTATATAATATTTTGGTATAATCATGTAAATTATATAATATTTTGGTATAATCATGTAAATTATATATATTTGGTATAATCATGTAAATTATATAATATTTTGGTATAATCATGTAAATTATATAATATTTTGGTATAATCATGTAAACAGTTTCTCTTCAAATTGGCCAACCATTGTTTAGGAGATATATTTTATGTTTGGTCATATTATTATTCTATTGATTCTTAACCCTTTGAATTTATGAATGAATGAATGAATGAATGAATGAATGTATAGGCCAAAAAAGCAGTCAATCTCCCCTTAAGTATAATAAAATGTAATAAAAACACCATTAAAGTAATAAGTAATAATAATAAGCAATAAGCAATAAGTAATAATAAATAATAAGTAATAACTAATAATAATAAACAATAAGCAATAATAATAATAAGTAATAATAAATAATAAGTAGTAACTAATAATAATAAGCAATAAGTAATAATAATAAGTAATAATAATAAGTAATAATAAAAAATAAGTAATAACTAATAATAATAAGCAATAAGTAATAATAATAAGCAATAACTAATAATAATAAGCAATAAGTAATAATAATAAGCAATAAGTAATAATAATAAGCAATAACTAATAATAAACAATACCAGTAATAATAATAAGCAATAACTAATAATAATAATAAGCAATACCAGTAATAATAAACAATACCAGTAATAATAATAAACAATACCAGTAATAATAATAAACAATACCAGTAATAATAAACAATACCAGTAATAATAATAAACAATACCAGTAATAATAATAAGCAATAACTAATAATAAGCAATAAGTAATATTAATAAGCAATAAGTAATAATAATAAGCAATAACTAATAATAATAAGCAATAAGTAATAATAATAAGCAATAACTAATAATAATAAGCAATAAGTAATATTAATAAGCAATAAGTAATAATAATAATAAGTAATAACTAATAATAAGCAATAAGTAATCATAATAAGTAATAATAAATAAGTAATAATAATAAGTACCAAGTAATAATAATAAGTAATAAGTAATAAATAATAATAATAATAATAAGCAATAAGTAATAATAAGCAATAAGTAATAAGTAATAATAATAATAATAAGCAATAATAAGTAATAATAATAATATGTAATAATTATTAAGGCACAAATACAGCACACAAAACTTGGGTAGTGGGTTTATTCCGTTATTTTAAGAGAGCCCACCTCGCTTTTTTTTTCTCTTTCTCCCTCTTTCTTTGGCTTGTATCCATTCGGCCCCATTCAGCCTACTGTTTTAAGACGCTTACCTCCATCCAGGTGTCAATTACTGCTCACCAGCATATATAAAAAAAATTGTTTTGCAGCAAGCTAAATTTGTACATTTTTCGATAGAAAAATTTCTCCAGCGAAGCCGGATTTCTCCATACAATGCTGGCTCGCTATAGCTCGCCAGGAAGAAATTGACACCTGGATGGGGATAAACGTCTTAAAACAGTTGGCTGAATGGGGCCAAATGGATACAAGTCAGGGAAGGAGAGAAAAGGAGAGAAAGATAGAAAAAGCAGGTGACCCCCCTTAATGTTTATACAAAAGAAGTCAAGCACCAACAGACCTCATTTTCCTTACTATACTCCGTTTTCTATTCATCTCACGATAAATTCAACCCCTTAGCAGATAATTTCTCCATACTTGGTGGAAAATATGAAACTTACTATGTCTCTGCATCATATTAAGACCAATTTTTATTTAATTAGCACAATATTCCACTACATAATCTTAAGAATAACTGAGAAATCTTGATGGGAACTTTGTAAATTACCGTCAGTTGGAATAAAAAATAAAATAAAATAAAAAATACGGACTATAGGCTGCTTGTAAAAAACAGATTGCCACAGCCATCAACCGAAGGGTGGCTGGCCAACTTCTTAGCAGGCAGATGTGCACACGTATCTTTTGCCGGTCAGTCATCTAGCATTAGAAATTTCCCAAACGGAGTCCCGCAAGGATCTGTCCTGTCGCCCGCACTCTTCAATCTGTACATGCATGATATAAATACACCAAATTCACCCCAAATAACTATAGCCTCCTACGCAGACGACATAACACTCACAAGCACGCACCAAAACCCAGACACAGCAACAAGACTCCTTCAAGACTATCTCGACACATTACATGAATGGTGCACTACAAACAGACTCAATTTAGCCCCAGCTAAATCCACTGCAACTCTCCTCACAAGCTGGACAGGAGAGCACGATTACGTCCCGGGACTCAACATAAACAACACACCCCTAACACACACACACACACACAAAATCTTAGGAGTAACATACGACACCCAAATGACATTCAAACAGCACACCACAAACACGAAAAAGAAACTGACAGAGTCCACTAGGCCAGGCTGAGATGCGGACACCATCCGGCTCTTCTGAGCTATTAGAAGAGACTGGATGACTCCGTCGTCGACACCTGCCCGGGTTGTAACACAGCACCCCATACCATTAAACACATAATAGAAGACTGCATTTCACACAACCACTTACGCCAACAACACAATTTACACTCTTTGAGAGCTCTGTGGGAAAGCCCGACTGTGGCCATGGCCTTCCTTAGGGACTCGGGGCTGTTCGGCCAGGCAGCTTAGGGAACAACAACAACAACCGAAGGGCTTCAGGCGGGTGCCCAACTCCGAAGGGGGTTGAAATATGAGAGCTATCCCCCCGCCAAAGGCGGCTTTCTAGGGCCTTTCCTAGCTGATGCAGAGAGGATTGGGTTCTAATCATGTGGTGATGGGCTGGTCTATCAGAGTGAGAACTGAGCGATCTCTGCCATACCTATAGCTTACTCTGACTGTTCCTTTTACTTATATATTTTCTAGATCTCAAGTGACGGCGTCTCTTCCGTGGATTGACCTCCCAATCTACCAAGTTTGGAAGCCAAGGCGTCACATTTTTCCTTTGTCCCTCAACTTTCTCTTCATAATTGCTGAGGGGCACAGGTCCCTGGGTGGGGCTTTGGTTTCCCGGGCGTTTCCGCACCCTCCTCAGCTCCCCGCCATGGAGTGGCTTCGGTCACCCAAGCTTTATTGTGGTAAGCAGGGAGGGTTCAGTGGGAGCGCTCGGTTATGGCCTTGGCCTTGTTCGGGGCCTTGGGGCTGCTCGGCCAGACAGCCAGGGGAACAGCAACAACAACTGAAGGGCTTCAGCTCCAGAAAGACAGTGGTCAGAATACAAAATTATAGTACTATGTCTGATACTGAAATGGACGGCACATTACTTATTGATTAATGAGGTATATATACAGTATATGATCACTTTTTCATGACTACTGTACATGGAAGACTAGGCCTACTGAAAAGTGCGGAAAGTTTAAATGATATCTTATATTCTAAAAGGATTGTCGCACGCCGGTCCAAGATCTTCAGGAAGGATCTTCACAATTGACCACTTGTGAGTTTCAGGCTATAAGGAAGTTGGAGCTGTTGTTGTTGTTGTTGTTGTTGCTGTTCCCCAGGCTGTCTGGCCAAACAGCCCCAAGGTCTCGAGCAAGGCCAAGGCCATAAACGAGCGCCCCCACAAAATCCTCCCTGCTTACCACTAACAAAGCCCGGGTGACCGAAGCCACTCCAAGGCAGGGAGCTGAGGAGGATGCGGAAACACCCGGGAAACCAAAGCCCCACCCAAGGCCCTGTGCCCCTCAGCAATTATGAAGGGAAAGTTGAGGGGTAAGGGAAAAATGTGACACTTTGGCTCCCAATCTGCCAACTTCTAGGTTGGCAGTAGGGAGGTCAATCCACGGAAAAGACGCCGCCACTTGAGATCTAGAAGATATATAAGTAAAAGGAACAGTCAGAGTAAGCTATGGGTATGGCAGAGATCGCTCAGTTCTCACTCGGATAGACCAGCCCATCACCACATGACTAGAACCCAATCCTCTCAGCATCAGCTAGGAAAGGCCCTAGAAAGCCGCCTTTGGCGAGGGGATAGCTCCCCTATTTCAACTCCTTTCGGGGTTGGGCACCCGCCCTAGTTGGAGCTGTAGAGATTGATGGTAAATTAAAATGCAATACTGAAATTATGTAAGTTTCTAATGGCTAAAGAGCATGTTGAATTGGGTTTTATGTATTATCTTGTGTCGTCCCAGTTTTGGTTTGTTTATTTTGCAAGTTGTACATTATAATTTAAAATGTACTAAAACCTCATTTTAACAGGTAATTCTGCTGAATATCTACAGCTCCAACTTCCTTATAGAATGAAACTTGCATTGTTTACTTCACGGGTTAACCTATTCAGAACGATGACGTAATTTTCATCATATTCTGGTTACCATGAGACAATTTTCTATAGCTTATACAGGTCTCTATCACTATTCGATGCCCCAATTTACAACATTACAGTATTATAGATTTTTAGGTGTTTGGGTATGGGTTTTGGCTGGTCCGAGAACACATCCCCATTTACCCCATTCATCAGAACGCATCCCCATTTACCCCATTCATCCGAGAATGCATCCCCATTTACCCAATTCATTTTAGGGTTCACTATATGATTTTTCCATTTAAGATCGGGTTTTGAGGAACGTAACCCAATCGTAAATCGAGGGGGACCTGTATTCTGGTTACCATGAGATGAATTTCTTTAGCTTATAATCTAACTCTAGGACTCAGAGGGGTATATACAATCTCAATAAGCCCTCTACATAACATATATCTTTCTTTAGCTTATATTCTAACTCTAGGACTCAAAGGGGTATATACATTCCCAATAAGCCCTCTAAATAACAAAGGTCTTCCTTAAACTGCAACAAATGGTTTAATTATTATGCTCTCTCCACTAACCAACTTTACTCCTAAACTCGATTAATGAAATTAACAAACACATGTGGCAGTCCGGGGATTCGAACCCGAGACGCTTAATGTTAGGGAGAATCATAGTGCTGAAGGGGTTAAAGGTACAGTACACCACAATAATACAGCCGGGAGGAGTGGAGGATGTGGTATAGGGAGATACTATAGTCCGTTCATTCTAAGTTGGGCAGAAATCGTAACCCCTAACCTCTCATAACTCAAAAAGGACTAAAGTAATCAAGCTAATATTTCTACCAAATAGGAAGACTTGGCTGGGGAATATGTGTATAAATTGACGGCTCATTTGCTCTAGCCCTTTTTGAGTTACAGAGGGTAGAATTTTCAATTTCTGCCCAACCAAGAATGAATGGATTATACTACTTGCTATAATTCATCCAATATTGAGACATTTCCCCGGCACTGGCACGGTATTTAAAGGGTTCTTTTTACACATGTTTAACCCGTACAGTACCAGTGACGTCCTTTTCATTATATCCTGGTAACTATTAGATGATTCTATTCAGCTGAGGAACGACCACTAACTATTAAAAGGCTACAAACTATCTTGATGATTCTAATCAGCATAGGAACGACCACTAACTATTAAAAGGCTACAAACTATCTCAATTAATCCTTTTAGCTACCATATTTTCTCCTTAAGTTGCATAAAATCGTCTAAATGTAGCTGAAATAAAATAAGAGACGTGACCGGTACAGTAGGGGTTAAACACCACGCCTTCCAGAACAGGGCGTAAAACGAAAGCCAAGTCTAATATTTTTAGTCTGTATTATCATATATCTAAAGACAAAATTATGGTTTATAGATCAAATTATATCGTTGGAACTGATAAAATGGCCAAAACAATTCTATTTCATGTTAACCCTCAGAATCCAGGAGGCCTCTTATGAGGCAAAACAAACAAATTGGCAGGAATCTGGGAGGTCTCATAGGAGTCTCAAACGAGGTGCTAAAAAACGCCGCTAAAATCATCATAACTCGGCAACCACGCATCGTAGCGATGTTATTTTAAGGGCAGTCTACAGACAACAAAAAGTTTTACAATTAGCAAAATAATTGACTGCTCTAGGTGGTATCAATCAGTAGCTACTGAATTACGAAGTTTGCCTGTACCAAAAGGGCCCCGGACACAGCGATAGGGATCATATGAAGCCCCCCGGATTTTGTGGGTTAATTTGCTTGTATTCCTGCTCATATTCATTCAAGTCTACAACCAAAATTGCTCCGGTTTGACACCCTGTTCCCGAAGGCTTATCGCACTTCCCGGGTTAACAACATATTTGGCCACAAACACTTGGCAATAGTTGAACAAACTAGGACAAGACAATATCCCACCAACTGAAAAATGCATATTATCACCAACTCACCAATAAACTTACAAATAAAACTATTTATTGAAATCAATGAAACTAATGAACACATGTGGTACTCCAAGGATTCCAACCTAGGATACTCGCACCCAAATTCCGCGCACTAACCAATACGCTATCAATAACAGACATTAGTTTTTGATACTCTTGACCATTCTCACATTAGTTAATAAAAATACAAATATATATACTATTGAATGGTGTGTTCATCCTATTCATTATTTACATACACACAGATCATAAAACTTATGTAACTTTTAATTTCATACATAAAGTATATCCCCTTCGCCAACAGTAAGTAATTTTCATCATATTTTGTTTACCATTTTTAAACGATTTGCTTTAGTTTGTAATCTACCTATGACTCAAACGGGCAAATATGATCTCGATAAAAACCTCTTAGTAACATAGATCCTTCTTCAACTGCATAAAATCATCTAAATTTAGCCAGAATCAAAGGTAAAAAGGTGTCATGGTGCTGAAGGGGATATAGACAGGAAGTAAACAATTCATTAAAACTAACAATTATTGGATAATCTCATTTGTTTAGTTGCAGCAAGGCATAAAAGATAAGGCTACACAACTTGTGCCAAAAGCTCTCTATCAAACCTTACTAGTTTCCAAATAGCTCTATATACATTAAATACATATACAAACTACATGATATACCCTTCACACACATATGTTAACCTAAGTGCACTGCATATAAACAAAGCTAGTACTATTTGGCATAGCTTGCATAACAAAGCTGCACACGGATATTCCTATGATTCCCTCACTATATAAGCACCAAGTGTAGTTACCTGTTTAATGAAGCCATATATACCCATAATTAATATTGTAAAATATGCTTAACCCCTCCAATCCCAGCGCCGTATAAATACGTCAGTAGATAAGTAACTCCCCAGTCCCAGCGACGTATATATCCGTCAGTTATGTACTTTCCTTGTAACTGCCTGTACAACCCTGTACCAGTTACCACAACCTTTTGAGCACTGCTCCCGTGTTGGCAACACTTCTTAGCTTATATGAGACCCACTGAAGAGTGACAGAGCCAGTCTTGCCTCATCTTTGGAGGTGAATAGGTTTTTTTTTTTTTTTTTTTTTTTTTTTTTTTTTTTTTTTTTTTTAAGAGACAATGAACGGAGGAAGGAAAACACAGATAAAACAAAAAGGTCCATGTGCCTAAAGGCATCCTCCATTCATAAAATGTTTGTAACAACTGGATTTAAACATTTGTTGATTGTAAGTTTGTGGAAAGCAATTCGAGGGAAGTGAATTCCAAAGAGTAGTAGCTCTGGGGATAAATGAATTCTGATAAGCAGAAGTTCTGCATTGTGGAGGAGAAAGTGTAAATTCATGGGCGCTCTCAGCTGCCCTAGTTCTACGGGGAAAGATGTGGAGAGGCGGCACAATTGAAGCAAGTTCCTCGGAACAATTGCTGTGAAAATATCTGTAGAATAATGCAAGGGATGCAACGTTTCTTCGTATGGCTAATGTAGGAAGGTCCTGTGTGATTGCAGGGTTATTGATTAATCTAATAGCTTTATTTTGAATTTTGTCCAACTGCCTCAATGCAACCACTCCACTTCCACCCCACAGAGGTGAACAGTAATCCATCTGAGAGCGCACATGACTTTTATATATTACGGCCAACTGCTCGTCAGTGAAGAATTCTCGAACTCTGTACAGGAGTCCCAGTTTTTTAGAGGCATTCTTAGCAATGCTTCTAACATAATGTGTCCAGCTCAAGTTAGTAGTTAATGTTACACCGAGAATGTCAATACTAGGGGAAGTGGGAATATTTACATCATTAAAAAATATATGGGAGTCAGTGAGATTCTGTCGGTTAGAAAATTGAATGTACTTGGTTTTCTGTGCATTAAAGGAAACTAGATTCTCTTGTCCCCATTCATTAATTCTAGAAAGGTCCTGGTTCAGAGAAATTGCAGTGTTTATTTTTGAATTTATAAGATTGGGTTGGGTGAAAGAATTGGTAAATGTGAAGGAACTGTGGAGTGTTGAGTCATCTGCGTAGGAATGTATTGGATTATGAGTGGTAGATATGAGATAATTGATATGAATGAGGAACAGAGTTGGGGCCAAAACTGATCCCTGGGGAACACCAGCATTTATTGAGTGAAATTGAGAATAAAGGCCATCTACCATTACACGTATTTTTCTGTTGTTGTTGTTGTTGTTGTTCCCCAAGCTGCCTGGCCGAACAGCCCCAAGGCCCCGAGCAAGGCCAAGGCCATAACCGAGCGCCCCCACAGAACCCTCCCCGCCGACCACAATAAAGGGGTGACCGAAGCCACTCCATGGCGGGGAGCTTGAGGAGGGTGCGGAAACGCCCGGGAAACCAAAGCCCCACCCAGGGCCCTGTGCCCCTCAGCAATTATGAAGAGAAAGTTGAGGGGCAAGGGAAAAATGTGACGCTTTGGCTTCCAATCTTGGTAGATTGGGAGGTCAATCCACGTTAGAGACGCCGTCACTTGAGATCTAGAAAATATATAAGTAAAAGGAACAGTCAGAGTAAGCTATGGGTATGGCAGAGATTGCTCAGTTCTCACTCTGATAGACCAGCCCATCACCACGTATTTTTCTGTTATGAAGATAAGAAGAAATTAGTGGAACTAATGATGCAAGGCCGTAGTGTGACATCTTCGACAATAAGGATTGATGCCAGACTCTATCAAATGCCTTTGATATATCCAGTGCTATTGTATGTGTTTCACCATGTTGGTCTGTAGCTTGGTTGATTTGATGCGTAAGAAGGCAATGTGGTCTCTCCTGCCATTTTTGCCACATTGCTTGGGACTGCTGGGGACTTTTATTACTGTATCTTACGGTACAGTACGGGTTAACCACACCACTATAATCAGTTATATTTATTCTGACGGTAAGTCGAATCCCTTGACAACTAGTTATTCGATACTTAACGGAGAGGAAGATCTTGGATGAGATGGAGAGATGGTGTAGTACAATCGTTGGAAGGTAGAGAGATGACTGAAGAACAGGCAAAAAAAATGGTATTGAATAGGAATGAATGGAGAATGCTTGTGAATAGATGAGTGATAACGCGGTCGTTGGGAAAGGGGGTCGGGCACCAGGTGGACTAGATAATAGACCATCAGGCGCCTGGCCCGGGGAGCGAAATATGTTGTTAATTATGAAAACTTTGCATTAATACGACGCACAGACATAGTATATTAAGATTTTTCCATTAAGTATCGATAAATCAGATGCTAAGGGATTCACTTTACCATCAGGTGGAAATAAACAGACTACAGTTAGGTCTCGATATACACACGTTTCGTATACACGGATTCGTTTGGACAGCAACATAGTGTTTAGTGAAGGATATAATATATGGAGAAATGATAGAAAGGGTAAAAGGGGAGGTGGAGTGGCAGTATTAGTTAAGAACCCTATGACAGCAAAGCACGTGGAGTTAAATAATGATAAGGCAGAAATAATGGCAGTTGAACTCAATGATATAGAAGGAAAAAAGCTAGACATAGCAGTAGCTTACATGCCACCAAAGACCAGAGCATGGAGGGAGTTGGAGTTTGAGGAGATGGTAGAGGATATGATTCAGTCGTTGAGAAGATTGCTTTTAACCTCTGAAGTGCGCATGGGGGTAATTGGAAACGTCCCCCTGTGCTGACGTATTTGAGGTGTTTCCGTCACTAAAATATTCATTGTGCCATTAATAGCATTAATACTTATCCATATGCGCCTATTATGGGTTGATTATAAAGGTATTAACCTGAAACAACAATAAAACGAGTGAAAACAGCGTTTGGATGGTCAAAATCGGAGATATAGCCCGCGAGTTGTATAATGTATGGGTGAGGCAAACTGCTTTCCCGCCAATTTCCCCCAAGGCCACTGAGACACAGTCGATCGATACTCTCTCTCTCTCTCTTGCACTCGCTTGCCATCAGTGATGACAACACCCTGCTTGCAACTCGCTAATGTTAGCACGAAAATATACCTCAGAATAAGGGAATAACAGGGAAAATAGGTGATAACTGAAGGAGAGGAGGAAAGTGGGGAAGGAGGGGAGGTAGAGGACTGAGATTTTGCATGGCCCAGGAGCCAATAAAAAAAAAATATATATATTTTTGTTTTTTTCGATGTCAAAAGTTGATTTTTTTTTCTCACTCACTCATAAGAGTCTCCCCGCAGTCCGCCGGGGGAACTCTTAAGAGTCTCCCGGCAGTTCCCGGGTTAAGGAAGAATCGATTGATCTTGGTAGGAGATTTCAACTGTAGTGAGGTTGATTGGGAATCGGGAGATGCAGGGCCAAATCAGAGATCTTGGGGAAGTCGGCTAGTGGAGTTGGTTACGGAAAATGTACTTGCACAACATGTGAAGGAAAATACAAGAATGAGGGGTAATAACGAACCTTCTAAACTCGATCTGATTTTTACAAAAGATCCTCACGAAATTAGTGATATAAACTATCTATGTCCTGTAGGTAAAAGTGATCACCTATTACTAAAATGGAAGTTGACCTCGAGAAATGCCAATAGAAGCTACAATAGCTAACAATAGCTACATAAATGACAGATTAAATTATAGTAAAGCTGATTATGTATCCTTGAAAAGATATTTAGAGGGAGTAGATTGGGATCTTATTTTGAAGGAACGGGACGTACAAGGTAAATATAGTAGATTCCTCGAAATTTATAGAGTAGGAACCAATCTGTTTGTCCCAAGATATAAAACTGGAAATTTTACTAAGCAGAAAGATTGGTTTAATTTGAAATGCAAGAGAGCTTTGGGTAGGCGTGATGCAGCTTGGGCTAGATTAAGAAGAAGGAACACTGAGAGTAATCGGAATAAATATAAACAGGAGAGGAATAGATTATGTTAACATAATTAGGCAAGTTAAAATGAACTATGAGAAGAACATAGTAAATAAATGTGAAAGTGACCCTAGATTATTTTATAAATATATAAACAGTAAGTTGAAGGTAAAGAAACAAATTTCTAAATTAAGAGTTGATGCTAGGACGTATGAAAATGTATCGGACATGTGTGAGGTACTGAATAACAAATTGGGGTCAGTTTTTACTAGAGAGGAAGGATTTGACGAACCACAGGCGGGAGTACTGGAGAGTGGTCTTAGTAAGATTGAAATAACTAGAGATGAGCTGTTATCTGCGATGAGAGGACTTGAAGTAAGGAAAGCTATGGGACCGGATGAAGTGTCTGCCTGGGTTTTAACCCGGGAGCTGCGGGGAGACTCTTAAGAGTTCCCCCGGCGCACTGCGGGGAGACTCTTAAGAGTCAGAGAAAATAAAAATCAACTTTTGACATCGAAAAAAAAAAAAAATTTATATTTTTTTTTTTTTATTTTTATTTTTTTTTTTTTGGCCCCTGGGCCATGCAAAATCTCAGTCCTCTACCTCCCCTCCTTCCCCACTTTCCTCCTCTCCTTCAGTTATCACCTATTTTCCCTGTTATTCCCTTATTCTGAGGTATATTTTCGTGCTAACATTAGAAATCCGATTGGAGGGTGTGGTCATCACTGATAGCAGCGAGTGCAAGAGAGAGAGAGAGAGAGAGTATCGATCGACTGTGTCTCAGTGGCCTTGGGGGAAATTGGCGGGAAAGCAGATTGCCTCACCCATACATTATACAACTCGCGGGCTATATCTCCGATTTTGACCATCCAAACGCTGTTTTCACTCGTTTTATTGTTGTTTCAGGTTAATACCTTTATAATCAACCCATAATAGGTGCATATGGATAAGTATTAATGCTATTAATGGCACAATGAATATTTTAGTGGCGGAAACACCTCAAATACGTCAGCACAGGGGGACGTTTCCAATTACCCCCATGCGCACTTCAGAGGTTAAAGGAGTGTGCAGAGCAATTAGTGGAGCCAGTGAGGGACATAATTCAAGCTTCCTTAGATAAAGGACAGGTTCCTGTTGAATGGAAAAGAGCTAATATCATTCCGATATACAAGAATGGAAACCCTGAGGACCCTCTAAACTATAGACCAGTTTCACTTACTAGTATTGTATGCAAGATTTGTGAAAAGATAATTAGGAAGAGATGGATGAAAATGTTGGAGAGAAAGAAGATAACCCCAAAGCAATTTGGATTCAGAGAAGGGACATCGTGTGTTACCAGTTTGCTATGTTATTACAGTAGGGTGATAGATGTACTCCAAGAAAGAGGCGGATGGGTGGACTGCGTCTACTTAGACCTTTCCAAAGCATTCGATAAGGTACCACATAAGAGATTGTTATCTAAGCTTGAGACGCTAGGATGTGTCCGGGGGAGTTTGCTGAAATGGATGGAGAGCTATTTAACAGATAGGGAAATGAGGACCAACATTAGAGGAACTCATCATGGCGGAAAGTTGAGAGTGGTGTGCCGCAGGGATCTGTGTTGGAACCTCTCATGTTCCTTATGTACGTGAATGACCTGCCGATAGGCATAAACTCTTACATGTCAATGTTTGCAGATGACGTAAAAATTATGAGACAAATAACAAATAAAAGTAGTTGTGAGGAGCTGCAAGGGGATTTAGATAAAATATACGAATGGAGCACCAAGTGGAAAATGAAATTTAATATAAGTAAATGCCATGTGTTAAATATGGGAAGAAGTGTCAATAGACCAAATTGGGAGTACAGGATGGGAGATAATATAATTAGCAAGGCCGAAAAAGAAAAAGATTTAGGGTTGATTATACAAGATAATTTGTCGCCAGAGAAACATATTAACAAGCTCTTTAGCGGAATGTATGCAATGGCCGGGAATATGAAAGTTGCTCTGAACTACTTGCATGAGACCATGGTAGCGAAAATTATGAAGAGTATGATTAGACCAAGATTGGAGTATGCAGCAGTGGTGTGGTCCCCGCATCTAAAGAAGCATATTCACAAGTTAGAAAGAATCCAGAGAGCAGTCACTAGATTGGTTCCAAGTCTCAGAGAACTGCCATATGAAGGGAGGCTAGACAAATTAAATCTACCGAGTCTAAAAGAGAGGAGAGAGAGGGGAGACATGATAATGATGTACAAATGTACCCGGGGGCTGGAGAGGCTGGATAGGGAGGATATATTAATTATGGATACAGGAATGACTAGAGGCCACAGCTACAAAGTAAAAAGACCTACCTGCAAGAACGATATCAGGAAGTTTAGCTTCCCCTATAGATGTATTGACAAATGGAATGGGCTGGAGGAGGAGGTGGTAGGGGCAAGGAACATCCATATTTTCAAGAAAAAATTGGATAAAAAGTAGACTGAGAGACGGGACAACACGAGCTTAGCTCAACTCCTGTAAACTACAATTAGGTAAATACAATTAGGTAAATACACGGTAACCACAAAAAATTACAAAGTCGGCCACAACACAGAAAAAATGTGTATATACGCGGACATTTACGGCCTAGATGTGTGTGAATTTATATTTTGTTTTTGCGAGTTCGTTGTTTTCTGTTGTATTTTGTGTTGTCCCTGTTCTTGCTCTGTCTTGAGTCCCCCCGCCAAAAAAAAAATAAAAAAAATAAAAAAAAATAAAAAAATAAAATAAAACTAGGAAAAGTGGGGATTGGGCCTGAGTAAATAGATAGATAGATAGATAGATTTGCGGCCGACGGGGATCCTGCTACAACTCCGGGACGGCGTCGGACATTTCCGCACCGCGCGGATCGTAGCAGACGACACAAAACATAGAGTGTGGTTTGTTTACGTTGCAGGATATTGCGTGCTTGACACGCAAATAGGTCAGTATCAGGTCCAAAACAGTTTTGTTGTTGTTGCAGTTCCCCAGGCTGTCTGGTCGAGCAGCCCCAAGGTCCTGAGTAAGGCCAAGGCCATAACCGAGCGCCCCCACAAAACCCTCCCTGCTTACCACAAATAAAGCCCAGGTGACCGAAGCCACTACAAGGCAGGGAGCTGAGGAGGGTGTGGAAACGCCCGGGAAACCAAAGCCCCACCCAAGGCACTGTGCCCCTCAGCAATTATGAAGGGAAACAGTTCTTATGGATGCTGTTATTGCCTGCCTGACACGCAAATATGTTTTTGTTGGTGGTATAATGTCAGCTAAAGGCTCAAATAGGGGACTCGGAAAAGTGGCTGCAACAAATTTAATTAATTCCCATAAGCGATTTTGATTAGTTCCTCTGCGTTCACCTTGTGTCGTCCCAGTTTTGGTTTGTTTATTTTGC
Organism: Paralithodes platypus; assembly: GCA_032716605.1. NCBI lineage: Eukaryota > Metazoa > Arthropoda > Malacostraca > Decapoda > Lithodidae > Paralithodes > Paralithodes platypus. The sequence goes on along the minus strand of CM064565.1, from coordinate 11,161,058 downwards.
AAGTTTTACATTATAATTTCTAATAGGACTACACAGTTTTGATATACACTGCATGTATAGGGTACGAATTGACTGTGTATATCGAGACCTGACTGTACTGTATAGTGAGTCAGATGGAGGGACTACAGTATAGCCTTTGTCCGAGCCACATAATAATAATAATAATATGCTGGTATTTCATTTGCTCGAGCGCCAATTCTCTAAGTGGATTCACGAGCACTCACATTAACTTAAATTATTCCATTTAATTAAAAAAAAAAAAAAAATGTGATTGACACACACTCCAATATGCTTGAGAAAATATGTGTTCCACCGAATGACAGTACTTTACAGGTCTCCCTCACTATCCGATGCCCCGATTTACGATATTATAGGTTCATAGGCGTTTGGGTTTCTGTTCCGGCTGGTCCCACAACGCATCCCAATTTCCCCCATTAATTTTAGGGGGAATGGGCCTGAGTACAATCGCGCTTATAAGTGATGTCTCGGCACCAAGTATGTTTTGATCAATAATTTGGTATCGGCAATATCTAAGCTTCATTTCTTCATATCGAGTGAAATATACAAATATGTTCCTACACTTACCCACCCTATTCAACATCTGACAGACATACATACAGCACAGAGCAAGCCAAACTTAATGACAGCTGGGACATGACTTATTAGCGCCACTGTACATACACCTAACTGCACTATGATAGACTTATGATTACACAAATGGAATAAAATATATATATATATATATATATATATATATATATATATATATATATATATATTACGGTTTTGACAACCCGTAAGGGGAAGAAGGAAAAACTACTATTTATTGGTGGCTCCTGAAGTCAATGACGTAAGAGCCTATGGTAATATGGCCTCGTTCCGGGCTCCTCTGAGCCCGGGTTAATCCTGATCACTACGGTCGAGAACCAATATCTTCTTAGGGGGTACCCCTTAATCATTCCTAAGGTACGTCATTGAGACGGAGCCACTGAAAAGTGAAAAATAAAAGAAAAAGGGATAGTACAGTTCAAACGCCGCGCCACTTGCGCATTCAGATCTTCCTCTGTTCCCATGAGCATGCCTTGAAATCCCAGTTGGCCTTAAACTGGCCTCTAAAGTTATACCAAATTGAGCATGTGAATGGGAAGGGGATGGAGGGAGGGCAATTTCGTCATTGACTTCAGGAGCCACCAATAAATAGTAGTTTTTCCTTCTTCCCCTTATGGGTTGTCAAAACCGTAATTTATTGGTGGCTCCTTACGTCAATGACGTAAGAGCCTAGCATATCACGACCGGTGGAGGGACCTTCAGATGCTCTTTAGCTATAAAACAAAATAAAAGGAAGACTGAGAACTAATATATGAACTGTGACATGTATTTACTTATAAAAGGTATAACAGTAAGAAAAAAAATATACAGTATAAGGCGGGTACCATTAAAAGAAGCCTTATTTCATAGAAACAGAACTATTGAGATGTGAATACATACTGGTAATCTATCTCATCAATTTAGCGTAAAAACTAAAATAATGTTAAACATTTGTAGTTGCAATAGACATAGGTATTGCTATGTAATAGATATCATGTGGTCATAACATTCTTGTTATATGTTTCAGATTGTGTGACCTGCCTTTTCGTCATGGGACTTCAACACGCCCCCCTCTTTTCTTTCCATTTATAGTGACTGTCAGGGCACACTCTCTCTTATGCTGTTGGACTGGTAATAAAAGTGTTGAATCAGATACAACAGACTACTTAATGCCCTCAAGGGGTATGTTCTTGCCTTAAAGCTATGCATGGTAAATTGGGTCTCTCCAGGTGTACTGACAAATATCTGGATAGGAAAGTATTGCTCGAGGACCAGAGACCTGTTTGAGAGATATCTTCTACTGAAAAGTTGTTGAGGAACCTGATGGTAGTGGCCCACTTGCGGACGTCGTGAGCTTTGGCAATCACCTGGGGGTCTGCCTCCTTAATTACATCTACTATCGTGGATGCTAAAACTTTTTTTCCCCAACCTTGATGAGCCATCTGGAGAAACCCATAAATGTTCCTTATTTCTAGGGATAACAGACTTAAAGTAGGTATATAATGCTTTCACAGGACATAGTGCATGGTGTATCCTTCCTTTTTTCAAGGCAGGAATGGAGAAAGGTGTAAAGATATGTTCCTGGTGCTCGTTTTTTGCGATAAAATCTGGTGCAGGTGCAATATGTACAGAGTCGTTATTAGGGGCAAACTGTAGACAGTTTGGGGACCTTGCCATGGCCGCCAATTCTGAGACCCTATGGCCAGTTGCTAGGGCCATCAGAAATACACACTTCTTGAGTTTCTTCTCTATGTTTGGTTTCACCGAGTAGGGCCTAGACTGTAACAATGCTAGGACCCTCGAGATTGACCATTGAGGAAGTAGCTGACGATTTGGGGTTCTGAGTTTGAAGCAAGCTCTCATAAACCCTTGTTCGTCTTTCTGGGGTAAGGATAGACCGGTAAGCGTGAGGAAGGGTTCCTTCACTGCCGACAGGTGGTTTCTAAGTGTGTTAACTGCTAGATTCTTAGTTTCAAACAAGTAATTTAGGTATTTCAATAACAAGGAAGCTGATGGGTTCTTCTGGTTAGTATCTACAACCCACGTTGTAAATTGTTTCCAGTGAGAGCTGTATTGTCTCAGAGTGGAAGCTGTGTACTGGTTCGTGAGCTTGTCCGTGACTTCCTCGTCGTAGGATGGGAGCCACTTGGATTTGAGAATGTCCACATAGCAAAATTGAGCGAGGTCTGCAGGTTCCCAATTTCTTCCAAGTGGAAATCTGTTAGGGGGAGTTGCAGGGGGTTGTTGCACCATTGAGTAAGTTGAGTGTACCACGCTTGAGTAGGCCACATTGGAGCGACCAGGGTTACTTGTCCCTGGAACGATCTGAGGTGGTGAATGACTTTGCACATTAGTGAGGTGTCTGGGGGTGGGAAGAGGTAAATCGATGTCCATCTGTTCCAGTCTACTGTGAAGGCATCCGGGCCTCCCTCCCGTGTCTTGAGGTCCCGAGAAATGTGAGCCTGGAGTTTCGTTGATTGAAGAGATGCGAACAGATCGATTTGTGGTGAAAGTGGTAGCACTAATTGGTTGAACGTTTCTTGTTTGAGGGCCCATTCCACTGAAGTGCTCTTTCCCCTGGATAGAGCGTCGGCCCATAGATTGGAGACCCCTGGCAGGTATGTTGCGTGGATTACTATGGAGTATTTCTGGGCTAGAAAGAATATCTTTTCTGAGAGGTCTTGAAGGATCCTGGACCGGGTGGAGCCTTGTTTCTTTAAGCAAGTTACGGAAGCCATGTTGTCCATCCGGAACGCTATTGATCTGGAGGTCAATGACGTCGCATGGTCCCTGAGAAAGAATAGAGGAACTGCTAGCTCTTTGGCATTGATGTGATACTGACTTAGTGTGGTCCATTTCCCGTGGTTCTGATGGCCTTCCATTGACTGGTAGCCCCACCCTATCAGGCTCAAGGCATCTGTGTCTATCCATAAGGTGGGAGGTGGATCTGACCAGTGTGTCACCGATTCCCGTACTTGAGATCTTGTCCAAAAAGCCAGGAGATGTAGGATCCTCTTTGGGATGGCGAGCGGGTAATTGTGAGGTGTTAGAGGGAAGGCTTTGTTGCCTAGCCAGATTAGTCTCTTCAGTCTGAGGCGGCCTAGGGGTACTGTCATTTGTACCCAATTTAGTGAGCCCATGAAAGATTCCCAAAGTTTCCTGGTAATATTCTTCGCATGTAATACTCTGAACAGTTTTAATTGTAGACGTTTGGCATTGGCTGGGCTTTGCTTTATCGTTTGGAGTTGTGTGTCCCAGATTAAGCCTACCCATTCCGCTGATTGTGAGGGAGTGAGCATTGACTTCTCCAGGTTCACTCTGAAGCCCAGCTTTGTAACATGTTGTACTACTTTCAAGGTTTGTTCTTGGCATTGGAGAGGTGTGGACCCGAGAATCAACCAGTCGTCTAGGTAGAACAGGATCTTTACTCCATTTTCGAGTAGTGGGAGGAGAGCTTGTTTGACTATCTTGGTGAAAATTCTGGGGGCTATGTTCAGACCGAAGGGCATTCTGGTGAACATTACTGCTTTGTTTCTGAATGGGATAGCTAGGAACTTTTGGTATCTTTTTGCTATTGGGATGTGCCAGTAGGCGTCTTTCAGGTCCAGGGTAATTATCCAGGCCTTTGGTTGTAGTACTAGCCTTACTTGGGAGATAGTTAGCATTCTGAATTTTGTATTGTGAATTGACTTGTTGAGAAGGGACATGTCTATCACGGGTCTTAGTTGCCGGCTGTCTCTTTTTGGGACGAGGAACATGCGTGACAGAAAAACTGGTGTGCCCTCTGGAGGGTGAGTGAGAACTTTGTCCGTTAACATTTGGTTTATCACTGTTACCAATTCTGGAGATAGCTGTATCTTGTTGGGCTGAGCTCTGAGGCGGGGTCTTGCCAGCCATTTCCATGTGAGGCCCTTCTTTACCACTCTCTTTGCCCAGGATCTTTGAGGCCAATGCTGAAAATTTTCCCTGAATTGGCCTGTCGAATGCCGGGCCATTTCTTGGTTGATGGCCTCTTGGAAAGTCAGTTTTTTGGATCCTGGGTCGTTTGGTGAGAGTTGGTGGATTGGTGGTGACCTTGTGGTTTCTGGTGGTTGGGAGCATGGCGTCCTGCTTGATGAGTCTGACGTCCTGTATGTTGAGGTCTTTGTTGTGACCCGTAGTTTTGTTGTTTTGGTGGAGGTCGTGTGTAGGGTGATGGTTGGGTCCTTGGTGAGCCTCGACCTCTGGCCTGGTAGTGTCCTCTGTGCCCTCTGTTGCTTGATGAGTTACCCCTGTGCGTCTGAAATGTATGAGGGGTATATTGGCGAGGGGGGAACTGGCCCTTCCCCCTTCCCCTGAGAGTGAGGGTGGAACCTACTAGGGTGGCCTTGCCTATATGCTTGAGACTGTCTTGACGTTGCTATCTCGGGTCGTAGTAGTAGGGAGTGGACTTCGTTCCATGTTGTTTGGGGCATTAATCTGCTGGTGAATAGGGGTGAGAGGAGGACTCGAGCGGCGATATCTTTTGGCATTTTCTTGGACAAGTGGATGCGTATATCTTGTCTTGCTCTGGCTGCTTCATAAATAGCAGTCTTGACATCACCCGTGGTCATTAGAGAGTTGACAAGAGATGCTCTCCTGATGAGATGGAAAGCTGTTCTGGATTTATGTTCAGCGATGGAATCTGCCACCTGTCTCATGGAATTAGAGAGCTTCTGCCATGTGATGAAGCTTGATAGCAGTCTGTGGGCTTTTTGGCGTAGTCTAAAATCCTTGTCGATGAGCGCTGGAGTAGGTGTCGAGATCATGGGGTCATTGGATGGCTTGCATACTATCTTTGGAGCTCTGAGATAATCCCAGAACCCCTGGGGAATGGAGTCGGAGTTGTGCACGTACATTGTGGCAAACTGATGATCATCTTGTGGGATTCTTTGGGGTGTAGTATCCATACTGGAAAGGGCAAATTTTTCTGCCCCAGATACCCATTCCGACCATGGGCCATAGCCTAAGGATGAAACCTCCAGCATGGGAATTTTACTTTCGGACATTTTTGTGGAGCATTGTATGTCTGTTGCGAGAGTGGATAGAGATTTAATGGCATTATGCCCATCGGCTTTATTCAAATCCGACCATGGTTTGAAGCGTTTTCCCGAGGGGACTGCGGATGTCTGTGTGAACGTAAAGTACCTAGCGTCTGACATAGACGGGAAAGGTTTTATGATTACGTCCAGTACTTGGTTATGTGCGTCTTTTGCTCGGAGGTGACGCAGTTCGTCCATTTCGATCACCCAGTCATTTGGGACTGGTATCAGTTCTGGATGGCCTGTGTCCGCATCTTCAGGTGTTTCCACTGGTATTTGTTTCCAGTGACGGGAGTCCCCAAACAGAAGAGGGAAGGGTTTCTTGGAGATTTCCGGTTCCTGTTCAATAGCGGGGGGGACGAATATGGGACAGGAATAGGTTACTGGGAAGGCCAGTGGCTTGAAGACTGGACTGAGTGGAGGATGACGGAGTGGGTGTTAATTCCTGATCATGCTGTTTTGGCTGGGCAGGTATCTGAGCTAGAGGGACTGGGTCGGGTGTGGCTGGTTGTGGCATGGATGGGGACAGGGTCCTACATTGAAGGTCCTGGATAGCCTTATCCATAGAAGCCAATTTCTGATGTAAGTTGTTTGTTAACTCGTTGGTCAATGATCTTAAAGTATCTTTCATCTCTCTCCATAAGTCATTACGAGGGCTCAGTCTTGAGTCTATGTCAGACTGGTGAGGGTCTTCTCCTGAATGGTCTCCCTGATAAGTGTGGGAGTCCTTGTCATTCCAACTTTCGTCATTGTGGCTGCTGGAAATGATGTCGTAGCACTCTATTCTGTCGTCGGCCATATCATAGGGTTCTTGGGTATCTTCAGGGGGTATTGTATGTTGATCTTCTTCAACTGTACTGTACCCTACTTGGTCTGGTTCTGCCAGAGTGGAATGGTAAGATAAGTGTCCTGGGGTATGTATTTCCGCTCTTGTGCATATCTTGATTGTATGAGGGGGAGCTGGTTCGGTAGGGGTAGGTAAGGGGGTTAGTTCAAATTGTTGATCCATAGAGTCCGCCCACTTGTCTAGGGATAGTGGGGAGGGGTTGACCTCCTCAGAGCCTGGTTCAGTCTGGATGCATGGTGGTTCTTTGGCATGGGGTTTCCTTGCATGTTTGTGTCTTTTACTGGGCGACTGGGGGCTGGTTGACCTCTCTCTCTTCTTGCTAGAATGTGACTTTTTCCTGTCGTGTGATGATGAAGAGCTACGGGATCTAGCTACGGATATCTCTAAGAATTTTACGTACTCTGGGTTTGCAATTTCTGGGTGTTTCTTCGATGTACCTGAAATATACGATTTTACCGCATGCCACACAGCTTTCAGAATATTCTTACATGTGTCGGGGGCTAGTGTAGAAAGTGGGTTATGGAACTTAGCTATGTAATAATTACACCTGTCACAAACTTTAGGGTTCCACCTAGCTTTTGTCCTATCAATACACCTAGCATGATAGGGGCAGAGATTATGAGCTGTAAGGGATAATGTGGTGCAATCCCTGCTTGAGCATAGGGTTGAGTCCTCGGGAGGGTCCATTTCATGTACTGTGATACTGTCCATGTAGGCTGGTGAGGGTTCCGGGGAGGAGAACCCTCTGAAGGAGAAATCGTCTTCCAGGATGAGGACTTCTGTTTGTTGCACCTTAGCTTTCTTCTATGGTTGCATGTAGGCCCTGACGAGAGGGGAGAAAAGAAAACAAAAGGATTCTTTTAGAGAGGGAAGACAATTTGTGTTTGTTTCCTGAAAAACTAAAATTTTGTACGTAGGCCTACCCCTGTAAATTAATTAAATTAAGTAATTAGTGGGAATAATCTTAGCCGGTGGACCAGAACAAACGTCTAAAGATTTGACTCGTAGACTCACCTGATATTGCAGGTTTGTTAGGTGTGGGCCGGGGCCCACAGGTGGCTTGGCTCGGGCTGTCAAGGGCTTGGAGTCCGGGATAATGTACAGGACCTGTTGTGGTATCTCTTGGTATGGAGGGGGTAGGTCTAATTGATGATCAGAGCTCCTCCTCTGTAATGTCGTGTCTTGCCTGAGCCTGTTGAAATATCAAGGAGTCAATGTTGCATAATGAGGTAAGCATTGTTCTTATTAGGTTTACTTTGTTTGGGCTAGGATTAGGGTCTAGCCTTGCATGATTTGCTTTAATTTAATTGGTTATACAGATGTGTTTATCATAAGTTCTCGTATTTGACTTAATTCTGAACATTTTGTTAAATATTGTTTAACATGTTTAAGGTTAATTAGCTTACTATAGTATGGTTTAACCAAGAGTACTCAGTAATAATTTCTATTTGAATCCTGTATTTGGGGCCCTTCTCTTAGGGTACCTGGTGTTGATGGGATAGGCTTAGGCCTAGCCTAGTGTTAGAGTACCCGGTTCATAGCTTGATGGTATCCGGCCGGATGTTGTGGGTTATAAAAAGACCTATTCTAGTCTGGGGATATCTGGGTACCAGGGACTGTTGTCATACCCGGTAGTTCCGGTACCGGGTCTTGGTGCTCTGGTTTTATAAATATAAGTCCTAGGGAAAAACCCGGGAGTCTTGTTATATTTATATGGTAGTAATGTCTTTCCAGACCATCCGGGTACCCGGGACTTTCGCCATACTCGGTAGTCCCGGTTGCCGGGTCTTGGTGTCAGAGTTTCATCGAAATGAGGACTAGGATAACCGGGGAAATTATGAGTGTATGGTAACATAGTGTTGTCCGCCTGTTTGGGTGGATTTCCCTGCCCGGCAGTCTTGAAAACCCGGGTCTTGGGGACCGGGGTTTGTTGAGATAATGACTCGGGAACCGGGAATTTGTATTGAATGGTATTCTGGTGTCTCCCGCCTGATTGGGCACTCGGGACTGCCACCTCGCTGGCGGTCCCGGTGTCCGGGCCTTGGTACCCGACCCTTTTGTGATGGGTCTAGGTTACCTGGGTAATTGGAATAATATCAAACCGGGGATTTGGTCTTGAATGGTATTCTGGTGTCTCCCGCCTGATCGGGCACTCGGGACTGCCACCCTGCTGGCGGTCCCGGTGGCCGGGTCTTGGTACCGGACCCTTTGTGATGGGTTTAGGTTACCTGGGTAATTGGAATATTATCAGCATGTCTTACATCATTTTTCCATTGTAGTGGGACAAGGGCAACTATGATATTATTATGGGTGCTCATTGGGAAAATAAATTTATATATACGAATGTTTAGATGAGCAGAACCCGCGGGATAATACAAATCCGATCCCTAGTTGATGTAATGCTGGTTTATAGGAAACATTGTCATGTGACAAAACTTGAAGGTAATAAATATGAAGAGTGAATCGTGACCGACTAGAGTGGAAACTAAACGAAATAAATTAAAAGAGACTTGAATGTAAATAATGAAAGCAATTTTGTCCCCAATCAACAAATTCGGTGGCGTGACGAGTAAACCCTGGCCAGGGCACAACCAGCGGTTACTGTCTAAACGAATTAAATTAAAAGATGCTTGAATGTAAATAATGAAAGCACTTTTTGTCCCCAATAAACAATTTCGGTGGCGTGACGAGTAAACCCTGGCCAGGGCACAACCAGAGGTTACTGTCAGCCGATATAGTTAAAAGGGATAGGGCACTTTATAAAACACTGATACTTAAGGGAAAAAACTGACGAATTACACTTCAAAAACAAATTTACAGAACACTAAGACACTGTAGCTATAGAGCCGAGGTTCGTGTGATACGAACAAACGAGATAAAACATAATAGTTAGCGGCTCTGTGGAAAGTGGCTTCTTGAATGGCACGTTCGTAGGCCAGCCAGACGAAAGATCTTACTTCACAGGCTTACAAGTGAAAATTAGTCCATATACATACTTTCTTAGACGCATATACTATTACAACTGCATAAAAACTCACTATGGACAAAGATTTCGCGTCGAAGAGGGGCTATATAAACACTGTGGTGGAGATAAGAAAACTTTGTCTGCCTCCTATGGCCTACGGACGAGAGAGGCCAGTTTAAGGCCAACTGGGATTTCAAGGCATGCTCATGGGAACAGAGGAAGATCTGAATGCGCAAGTGGCGCGGCGTTTGAACTGTACAGTACTATCCCTTTTTCTTTTATTTTTCACTTTTCAGTGGCTCCGTCTCAATGACGTACCTTAGGAATGATTAAGGGGTACCCCCTAAGAAGATATTTGTTCTCGACTGTAGTGATCAGGATTAACCCGGGCTCAGAGGAGCCCGGAACGAGGCCATATTACCATAGGCTCTTACGTCATTGACGTAAGGAGCCACCAATAAATATATATATATAAAGCTGCAACCTGCCGTACAATGTTTATTCAGTAAGATCCACTGGAATCGTACCGTACAATAGCTTCACCTTACTAAGCTGCAATTTGTTTTCAAAATCACAGCTATCACAAGGAGACATTTAAGGGGAGGCAGACCGTTTGTTTGGTCTATTAATTCATTTATTCATATATTTTTTAGTTTCCTCCCTAGACGTCCATCAACCTTAGAAAAACACCCTCCTAGATTCCCCTTCAAGATAAATTTGTACATTTTCGGTAGAAAAATGTCACGGCCGAAGGCCGTTTCCTCTTGAAATTGCAGGCTCGCTATCGCTCGCCAGGAAATAATCGACACCTCAATTGCACGAAAGGTCTTAAAATTGACAAGGAAATGGGGCGAAAGGTGTTAAAATCGCCAAACTAATGGGCCGAACGTCTTATAATTTCAAAACTAGTGGGGCTAAATATTAGGGAGAAGGGGGTCCAGAAAAACGATCTGCCTCCCCTTAACCTGTGAACTGCTAGAATCTGTACAAAATAAAAGGTAAAGTTGAGGGGGGGTGGGGGGGATGGGGTATAAAGAGGGGGTGGGGAGGGATGGGGTATAAAGAGGGGGTGGGGGGGGATGGGGTATAAAGAGGGGGTGGGGGGGGATGGGGTATAAAGAGGGGGTGGAGGGGATGGGGTATAAAAGGGGGGTGGGGGGGGAGGAGTGGAGGATGTGGTGTGGAGAGATACCACTACTTTTTACGTGTCACCCAATTTTGAGACATTTTCCAGCACTGTCACGGTCTTCGAAGGTTTGGTTTTACAAGTTTACATACCGTGCTTCCGAAAGGACCATCGTAGTCCCTGGGTTAACTCCTTCATTACCGAGGTCGTCTTTTCATTATTTTCTGGCAATTATTGGACGATTTTATTTAGCTTAGGAAGGGCATACACTAATTAAAAGGCTGCAAAGTATCCCAATTCATTATTTTAACCCACAGGACCCCAGCGCCGCAGCGTATGCGTCGGCAATGTACAGTATGTAACGCTAAACCCCAGCGACGCATAGGGTGCGTCGCGGTTAATTACTCCGGTCCTATGGCACCTAGAGAGCTCAAAATTGTATGGGAACTGCGTAAGTATCCTGCGCAACAATGCCGATGGTTGACAACCCTCAAAGTCCAACCGCGTGCGTGTGAGCACGCCAAAACATGTTTTTTGCATGTTTTTGACTACCCATTTCCCCATGCTAATTCCGACTTTCGGGCGCCCCTTAGGACCCCTAATGACCTAGGTCCTAGGGGATCGTTTTTTTGTTGTTTTTCCTTCATTTCTAACCCATTCCAGGTGTTTTCTGAAAAAAACTTTTTTTGACAACCTGCTGGGCCTGGAGTGTACATTTATATATTGCCTGGGGCTCAGTGCATTAACTAATAAACGTCATTCCTTAGCTGCGTAAAATCGTCTAAATATAGCTGAAATAAGAGAGAAAGACATCCCCGGTAGTGAAGGGGTTAAGGCTTCGCACTACCTAACTTCTATTTCTATTCATTAAGGCACATTAGATTTGTACTGTAGGCTATACATAATTATACAGTTCAGGTCTCGCTCACTATCCGATGCCCCAATTTACGAGATTATTATAGTTTTTTTATAGATATTTTTATATATTTTAGTAAGCGTTGTTTCCACATAGCGATTTTGATAAGTTAATTTGACTGTATATTGTTTTCGTCCCAGTTTTGGTTTGTTTAGTTTGCAAGTTTGACATTTTAATTTAGGTGTTTGTGTTTGGATTTTGGCTGGTCCGAGAACGCATTCCCATTTACCCCATTAATTTTAGGGTTTGCTATATGATTTTATACTTTAGATCGGGTTTTCAGGAACGTAACCCAATCATAAAACGAGGGAGACCTGTACATACATACTGTACATTAAAGACTATGATCTACGCGTGAGTAGATAAGTATTTTTGTTCATCTAAGGGCGGCATTCCAGGCAGCATGGTCTTTGGCGTCCCTTTTAAGCCGGTATCACACGAGAGCTTTTATAGTCAACATTCGATGATCAACATTTTTCTGGCAACATTTCTGGAATACTTTGCAACAGCATCGGAAACTAGACTGATGATAGATGAACTTAGGCAACCGAAATATTTTATATGTTGACCACCTAAGCTGCCAGACCAGTGTTGAGGATAAATGTTGAGTGAATAAGCGCTCGTGTGATACCGGCTTAAGTCAGTCCTTTGGCTGCGAGATCGGTTTGCACCACCTGATCCCACGTCTTCCTTGGTCTACCTCTTCTTGCGACTCCCTCCACGTTCATAGATTTGCTTATTTAAACCCAATTATTCTCATCCATCCTTTCCACATGTCCATACCATCTAAGCCTACTCCTACGCATCTCCTCACTAATACTTTCAATACCTACTGTATATGGCCTTTGGCACTAGGGGTTCTGTCTCTCATAGCAGACCCACATATCCATCTCACCATCCTCACATAACTACTATATCTATTCAGAAAGGCACATTGGCTTTATGTTTTAACAATTAAAGCTTCCCCCAATACTCGCATCTGTGTGACCGAGGGTCCCTCCAGGAAGATAACTGCCATGGGGTGGACTTCATCAGCCGGCATCTTACCTTGAATGAACTTAAAGCAAGACAAGAGGTTGAATCTGCAAGTGGGGGTGTTAGTGTTGAGAAAGGGGATGGCCGCCAACTTGTGGAAGAAACTACTGAGCTCGGTGAATGTTGAATGCAAGTCTACGCGTTTCTGTAGGGCGTAGACAATCTTGCCCAAGGAAACATCCTGCATTAAGCCTATCGCCTGCAGACATTTCTTGAGGTCTGTCACTGCTCACTACCACCACGATACTGCACCGAGAGCCTACACAGAAGATTGCCCATAGCGGTCACAGTTACTTCATCCAGGCTTTGTGAGAACACTTTGCAACACTCTCAATTTGGCGAATCCAAAAGTGTAATGCTCTCCATGACAAACACGTTGATCAGAAACAAAACCTGAAAAACACTGACGTTACTTCCCCACACCTGGCTAAGAGCGTAGATTTTGGCTCTGTACTGCTTGAGCTTTGTGCAAATGTCATATTTTGCATTATCAATGTTTTGACAATATCTCCACAGTGCAGGAATATCAAAACAAAGTGACCAATCAAATGTTGACAACAGGCTATATGAGGTCCCCTGAAAAAACTTATATGAGCTTCCCATCTCTTTATTGATTTCCTGAACTATTCTCTCAAAGGTTACACGATTCTGCCAGAAATATGACAAAATATTCTCATTGATTATACAGCAAAATGTATAAGGTTTCTTGCACTTCATAAGATCTGCCATGATGGGTATATTGGAGAATTTGTGTGGATGTGCCTTGCAGAGCGTGACCAGCAAGTCCAAGTCCTGGTAGAGCGGGTGCATGAGTCTGGTCCCCCCGAGCCACCACAAGAGAAGAGCTACACGGGGTGCCCTCACAGGGATTTGCGGAAGCTGCTGGTCCTGGGAGGAGGCGTTGGGAGCAGCATTAAGCAGAGGTGGTAAACTGGATGTGGACACTAATCTAGTCACATCTACACCTTTCTGTTGCAAAAACGGCAGTAGTGAAGGTCCTCGTTCTCTGATCAAGTGTTCCTCCGTGTCTCCTCTTGAGTTCACCCATCGTAACATATCAAATCCTGTCTCCTTAAAGTTCACAATGCTAAAAGCAGGACTCATTTTCAGAGACTTAAGCAAGTCTATCTCAATACTTCTATCTATCTATCTATATGCTCAGGCCCAATCCCCATTTTGGGGGTAGCCGACTCAAGACAGAGCAAGAACAGGGAAAACACAAAAACAACATAAAACAAAAAATAAACACAGATAAAAAACACAAACTCTCACACAACCAGGTCACCCAGGAGAAGACCCAGAGACCAGGGTTACCAAGGTCGCTCCAGCACTCCCCTGGCCCCTGACCACCCGGAGAGGTTCCGATCTCGGCAGGCAGACATGCAGCAGAGCCAAAGCCACAAGCCCTCCCACCACACTTCCAGGCACACCCTTCATATTAATCGTCTCCCCGGGCCAGGCGCCTGATGGACTATTATCTAGTCCAACTTGCGCCCGACCCCTTACTCCAAATGACCACGTGTTCACTCAACTATTCACAAGCATTCTCCAGTCACTCCTGTCCACCACCACTTCCCCTGCCTGATCTATAGTCATTCCTCTATCATCCAAAGCCTTTCTTACACAGTCTCTCCATCTCAATGGGGGTCTTCCTGCCCTTCTATCTCCCCTTGTACCTGACTCACATATTCTCTTTGTAAGCCTTTCATCTCCCATTCGTTCGACATGACCATACCAGCTCAGCACCCTTCTGTCCACTCTGGCTGACAAATGTTCTTGCTGCCCCACTCTCCTACGTATCTCTTCATTCCTCAATCTGTCTCTACGAGTAACTCCACACATACTCCTCAAGCAGCTCATCTCCATCACATCCAGCCCTCTTTTCTCCTTTTTCTTCAGAGCCCATGTCTCAGCCCCATACATCACTGTTGGCACAACAATTCCTTGATACAGTGCACTTTTTACACTCAATACTTATTGCAAGAAAATTGATCAAGTATAAGATACACTGCTCAATATATAGTTGATCTAGTGAGGAGAAAGTTTCTGGATCTGCTTGCAATAGAATATTTACCAGATCCTGCATTGAACTGAATGTGAGCATTTTAAGGTGTGGATACAATACGCCATAAATCTTGTGGAGTAGCGTAAATCTACCACATACTAACTTATGACGTTCTGCATCACCGTGTTGTTTAAGGTGCCTAGCAACCATAAAAACATCCCTTGGGTGTTTGACGGTAAAAACACTGCAAGAATTAATTGCCCACTCCCTCCCAGCGTAACAAAACTTACACGCGAATTCACGTTTGTCCTCTATGAAATGCATCCATGGAAACGTGGCACCCCAGATCTTAACGCTCTTGGTGATGTCTGGGATCGGCGGGTTACTTCCCTCATCAGTCCCAGTCGTCTTTATAGTATGGTTGTTGATGTTGTTGTTTATAGTCTGGTTATCAGGAGTGGTTGAGGAGGCTGTGGGGTTATTCATTGTGGTTGTTATTACATTACTCTTGCTGTCTTCTATCCCTTCAGAGTTACCACCTATTATTGTGCTACACAGATTTGGTTGTGAGGATTCATGGCTACTACTTACAACTGAGCTAGAATTATTGGTTGTGTTATTACCCTGGAGACTTGCCTTGCTCAATTCACCAACCGTGGGTGATACAGCTTCTTTGTTTGATGTTATCTCGGGTATTTGTATTACTGAAGTCTGTCTAAAATTAGGGTCATCAGCTTGCCAATGTTCAGGGCAGAATGACCTAAAGGTATTTACTGATGATGTCAATTTACTAGAAGTCAACTCGAACAAATGCCTTTCAATTACATTATCAATAACACTTTGGACAGTTGTCTCTTCAGTGCAACTTGGGTTTGATGGCATTATTGGAGTATTCATAAAACCCTCGGAGCTCTGTGTACTCAGTGGTTGCCGCACACAATCATTTTCAATTATTTCAACATCTGGACTTGAATCACCTGAGCAATAATTACTGGAATCCAAGTTTCTATGTTGCTGAACCAATTTCTGGGCAGGTGGTTGCCTACTTGATGAATAAACAAGTGCTGGGTCTTCTCCTGTTGCACTCTCCCCACTGACGGGCTGAGACGGTTTATATGACATGGATGTTAACGGTTGATCTTCTATTGTGATTATCTCAATAGACCAAGTGTCATCAGGTAGTGCGGAGGTACGGGGCGCTCTCGTTTGAACTGTCTCGCCACTCAAACACACATAAGTGGAGGGCATACCAGTCAAGGTGTTCACTGAAGAGCAGGCCTGTGCACTGACATGTGATTCGTAATGAGGAACTTCATCACACTGCACTTGATGTTTAGGAGCAAGACTGGTAACTTCGCTGATTATTGGAACTTCATCACACTGCACTTGATGTTTAGGAGCAAGACTGGTAACTTCGCTGATTATTGGAACTTCATCACACTGCACTTGATGTTTAGGAGCAAGACTGGTAACTTCGCTAATTATTGGAACTTCATCACACTGCACTTTATATTTAGGAGCAAGACTGGTAACTTCGCTGATTATGTTTAATTCAGGAGAGAGGGTTCTTGTTCTCGGTAACACTTGAAGAGGATCTTGAGGACTAGATGCACCACTATTTTCCCTCGCATCATCATTCAGAGGAAAGTGTTTAGCCAACTTAACAAAATCAATCGAAGAACTGGGTAGGTGTGAGCTGTCAACAAGGCCGTCTACCACAACATTTTCCACACTTTTTCCCGATGCTCCGACCACACTCTCACCTCTCACTTGACTCTCTCTCTTACTCAGTAGTCCACCACTAGCCTCTGTATTTATAGTTCTCTTTCTCTTCCTACCTCCTCCGATACTACTACTACTACCTTCATGTCCTTCTTCCATCTGGGTTCCAGAGTTTACTTTTGACAGCTTTTTCAGAGGTCGGGCCCAAGCATCAAGTCGAGCCTGTCCAAGCCGAAGTGTCTCCAAAAGTTCTGCAAAAAACATAAAATAATAATAATAATAACATATGAACTGTATATATATGTACATACCCCATTGGTGATGGGCTGGTCTATCAGAATGAGAGTTGAGCGTTCTCTGCCATACCCATAGCTTACTCCGACTGTTCCTTTTACTTATATATTTTCTAGATCTCAAGTGACGGCGTCTTTTCCGTGGATTGACCTCCCTACTGCCAACCCTGGCAGATTGGGAGCCAAAGCGTCACATTTTTCCTTTGCCCCTCAACTTTCCCTTTATAATTGCTGAGGGGCACAGGGCCTTGGGTGGGGCTTTTGTTTCCCGGGCGTTTCCGCACCCTCCTCAGCTCCCCGCCTTTGAGTGGCTTCGGTCACCTGGGCATTATTAGTGGTAAGCTGGGAGGGTTCTGTGGGGGCGCTCGGTTATGGCCTTGGCCTTGCTCGGGACCTTGGGGCTGCTCGGCAACAACAGCAACAACAGCAACAACAACAACAACATACCCCATAACTGGGGGTGGCCGACTCGAGACAGAGCCCGAACAGAAACAAAATCTAAAGTTCCAATTCTTAGGGTCCGGGACCACGTTTGCGTTCCCTTGCCCCTTTCCCTGTCTCGTCTAGTAGGTGAATTTTACAAGGGGAACAGGATTCCTAGCCCCCTGCTCCCAGAAGGAAAAATAAGACAGTAAAAGAGACAGACATAAAAGGCTAAGGTTTGGTAGAGGATGCCAAAACTCATTCTGGATAGGACCAATATATACATATATATATACCTGTACTGTACTGTACTACAGTATAGTCAGATCTCGATATACACGGTTAATTCGTACCTTGTACATACAGTGTATATCAAAACCGTGTATTAGAAATAACAAGCCTTATGGGAATTAATTCAATTGGTTTCAGCCACTTTCCCAAAGTCCTCTATTTGAGCCTACCTTAACCCTTCCAGCCCAGGTGTCATTTTAAAATGACACCAAAACAAAAGGGCCGGAACCCGGGTGTCATTTTAAAATCCTTGTGCTTGAAAGCGTGCTTCAAAATTTGCGCGGCCAATTTTGGCATGGTAGGAGCGACCGCAGCGCCACCAAGCCTCAACTACTAGTGTTATCAGTTCGTACGTGGCCGCCATAGCGAGTAATACTGAAAAAAAAAAATCCGACGTGTCCGATTCGTTGCAACCTCCCGTGGGCCCCAGTGCTACCCCACTCGCAACTTCAACGCCTGTTGCAACCGAGAAGAGAGCTCAAAAAAAGAAAGTTAAGCGTTTGTTGAGTGATAGCGCTATACAGCGACAACTTTTTGATAGTGATGAAGAGAGCAGTGGCGAAAGCTTGGTGGACAAGGTACAATTTATAAGTGAAAGTGAAGACGATTTCGTGGGCTTTGGAGACGACGATAATGTCGATTTATTTGAGGGGGGAGACAGTAGTGATGATCCTGATGTGGAAGTGTTTCAGGAAGGTGCCATTGAGCTTCCCAGTGTGCTAGAACCTAGGCCTACCCCCTCGCCATCTTTGCTAGGTCAGCCTAGGCCTAGCCCTAGCCCTAGCCCAGGACCTTCCCCTTTGCCTGCCCGTACACCCTTGAAAGTGGGCAAATATTTCTACAAACAATCATTGATCAAAAGTGCAGCTAAAAAAGCACACAGGGCAGCCGCAGAAAAGCATAGGGAAGCTGAAGATAGCGATAATGACGCCGACCCTGGCCTAGCAACCACCCGCATTCCATTGTCCCGACGCCTTGACACGGGACGCCGCGTGGGTCACCCACAGCCCTCGCCTTCATCTCTCGTTCAGGATGACCAAAGGGCCTCTTCAAGTGGTATTGGTGATGTGCCACAGGCCTCAACACACCGCAGAGCATTATTTGCTGCTGAAAAGCCCTCGGCTCGCCGCAAAAGGAGCCCAACTCCCGAGGCCTCGGCTCCCATTCTTGAAGCTCCCGCAGCCTCCCGCACCCCACACCGCCGACGCCCGGTCACTTCTTCACCAGAATTGTCTCCTGAAGAGGATGCTGACGACCCCAACATTGCCCCAGATGACCTGACGTCGCCTGAGGAGGAAGAGGAAGAGGATGTGCCGACAAATCGAGCGAGAGGGCGAGGTCGTGGATGTGGTCAGCCTGCCGACGCCGCTGCCCCTGGGCCTGGGCCTGGGCATGGGCGTGCAGGGCGTCCGCCTGGGCGTCCGCGTGGCCAAGGGCGTGTGCCAGGGCGTCCAGGGCGTGTGCCTGCTGCAGCACGACCTCGAGCATCAGCATCCGACCTGTTTGTGTGGACAGATGGAGCTGATTTTGAGCCAGATTGTCCTGCTTTTGACGAGGTACAGATGGGTTCTGGGGTGTCACCAGCATATCCCTGTGGCCCAGATGCTACCCCCAGTGAACTTTTCTGTGGCTTCTATGACAATGAAGTCATGGAATACCTCGTCAAAGAGACAAATCACCACCATGCTATCTGTGCCAACTTTCTTGGGAGGAAGACCAGTGCCAAGATGGTGGCATGGAGAGCTCTCACTGTGGCAGAACTATATGTGTTCTTGGCACTCACAATGCTGATGACTCATATAAGGAAGCACGTTCTGGCTGACTACTGGATCACTGGCGACATCATAACGACTCCATCATTTGGCAAATACATGTCCAGGGACAGGTACTTCGACATCCTCTCCTATCTCCACCTGACAAACAACATGGCAGTCCACCTTCCCGACTCATTATGGAAGATCAGGAAGCTGTATGACATGATACGTCATCGGTTCACCACATACCTGATTCCTTTCCAGAAGATGTGCCTCGACGAGTCTCTGGTCCTGTTCCGTGGTAGGCTGCACTTCCGACAGTATATCCCGTCCAAGAGACACCGCTTCGGCATCAAGCTCTTCGTCCTCTGCGACTGCTTGACGGGGTATGTGCTGGACTTTATAGTCTACAGCGGCAAGGCTGGATAAGTTGTGACTGACCCTCTCATTGGTTTTGGTGGCGCTGTAGTGAAGAAGATGATGGAGAGGCACTTCAATAATAACCACATCCTCTACACAGATAATTATTACACGTCGCCTCTCCTGACCAAGTACCTCCATGACCGCAAGACCGGAACTGTCGGCACAGGACAACACGAGCTTAGCTCAACTCCTGTAAACTACAATTAGGTAAATACAGTCAAGGGCAAAAGGAAGGGCATGCCAGGCTACCCAACCAAGACGAAGAAGGCGGACATCTTCCACAAGAAGAGTGGCCCCATCCTCTCCATCCACTGGCATGACCAGCGCAAGGTCAACCTCCTCACCACATGCCACAAGGCCCAGATGGTCGCCACAGGGAAGGTGGACCGAACAACCAAGAACCCCGTCTAAAAACCAGCTGCTGTCCTGGATTATAACCTCAACATGCGCCTCGTTGACAAGTCCGACATGCAGATGGGCTTCATCGACTGCCTGCGAACATCTTGCAGGTGGTACAAGAAGTTTATCCTGCATACGGTAGATATGTCGGTCCTCAATGCCTACAACATCTACCGTCTGAGGACTCCAGGAGCCAAGAAGTACAAGTCCCTGCGGAAGTTCCACAAGCAGGTGCTACTTGAGCTCCTGGCTAAACATGCGGGTACACCAGGCAGGCCAATGCAAGGACCAGGCCAGCTTGACAGAACGGGGTGTGCTGAATTCTTCAGGAAGCACCAGCTCAGCGCCCTTCCTTTCAAAGCACCAGGTAGTAACGCTAGGAGTCAGAAGAGGTGCCATGTGTGCAGCCACACAACTCGCAGACCCCGCAAACCCACAAAAACCACTTGGGAATGCCTCGAGTGTCAAGTTGGACTGTGTGCTGGCACCTGCTTCAACGACTTCCACACTCTAACAAACTTTTGAAGTGGAAGTGACAACAGTGAAAGTGACACTCAAATGTAGGCTAAAAATAATAATATAACTAAGTATAAGTGAAAAGGACACATAAGTAATAATAAGTGCCTTCAATAACAATATGAACAAGTGAAAGTGACACTAAAATATATATTTCTAACAATAAATAAGTGAAAATGACACTCAATAAGCCTAGGCCAGTCAAAGTGACAGTATAATAATAATAAAACTAAGTATAAGTGAAAGAGACACACACAAGTAATAATAAGTGCCTTCATAACAATATGAATAAGTGACAGTGACACTATATATATTATTAGCTTACCTAACAATACATAAAAGGGGAAATGACACTACCAATTATCAAAGTCCAGTGAAAGTGACACTAATAATCATAATAATAATAATAAAATTAAGTAATAAGTGACAGAGACACAAATAAGTTCATATTGGGAGGTTTGACGTACCTCCCAACCTACCAAATAGGAAAACCTACTATTTGGTAGTAGTCTTGGAAAATCCAACGTCAAGGCTATTAACCTAATTGCAATGACGACTTGTCTATTTTGACTGCTATGTCGTCATTCCAACCGCGGTTAAAAAGAAAACGTCTAGAGTCTACTCCTTATCTTGCTCTAGGAGACGTTGTACATTAACCAAAACTACCACCGAAGGTGAAAAAAGCATAGAAGAGAAGAAAAAGGGGTTTACCTTAGTTACCGCTTAAGGCCCATCCCGTGTTCCGTCATGTGCAGATCCCTGTCGAACGTGCGCATGAGCGACCCTCTCTTGTCATCACATCTCACGTCAGCAGAAGAACGCGGATGGGCAGGGGTCCGGCGTGAGGGAGGGTATTATGTACGTTGGATTTTCCAAGACTACTACCAAATAGTAGGTTTTCCTATTTGGTAGGTTGGGAGGTACGTCAAACCTCCCAATTTGTTAGTAGTCTTGGCAAATCCAACGTCAAGGCTGCATAACAAATAGGAGGAGGACATCCAAGCCCAACCTACCAAAAAAAAACAATGCATAAAACAAAATTATGAATGACAATGACACAATGTAAACAAGAGAGTTTAATAAAAGAGTGAAAAACTGAGGAGTAGCTAAAAAGAACAGTTTTAACACATGCCCGTCATTCATAGTAATGCAAAAACATAGACTTGTCTGAAACCAAAAAGGTACTGTACCCAAAATCCCTTTTCTTCAAAAACCAACAAAAACACTGAACACAAGAACAAAACACAATTTTCAATGTGGCAAAAACACTTATGTACTTGAACAATACATAATCCCAAACTTGCAATCCAGTGTTGCAAACCTGTACACCCCCCCCCTCCCCCTTTGTCAAATAAAACAAAGGAAAAGAACGAGGGACAAGGGGGGAAGACAAGGGATCTTCGCCAGAGCACCAGGAAACACGACCCCCGAGAGCAATCACCGGCCGAGGGGGTCGAACACTGGACACGGAGAGGTAGGAGGAGATGAAGGAATTGAGAGAAGACCACAAAACTGCTGAGGCGATGGCAGGTAAGGATCGACATGGCAGGAACCGGAAGGAGGCAGCAAAGGATCTGACATCGTGCGCAGAACCCCTACAAACAGGGAGACGGGCACGAACGGTCCGACAAACGTGGCGGCCCATCTGCACCTGCGAGAGCCTCCCACCTGTCCGAGGAGACACCCACACAGGAGTACCCGAAGGCGGCGCCACAGACGCAACAGAGGAGTGCAAGGCTGACACCGGGCACAACACATGGCGAGGATGCCCACGCCGTAAAGCCTGGACGGCGAAAGGCTGGAAAACGGGGGCCTCCCTCCCATGCGTGGTAACAAAAGGAGGGGAGGAGGCGAACGAGACGCCATGCAAGGACGGGGAGAATCGCACGCAGTCCCGGGGCCGCGACAACACCGCTAGTGCAGACACCCGATCCCCAGTGGCCAGAGCGACAAGGAAGAGTGGACGCCCGAGCAACGGAACCGGCGTAGCGGCCCTTGTATACGTGGGTGAAGCCAGAAGGACCAGAGCCCGCCCCAGATCTCACTGCGGAGGGACCTGGCGCGGAGGCGGTCGATCCCGGAAGGCAGCCGTCAGGAAGGAATCCAGCTCCTGTGGCGGAACGACCAGCCCAGCGACGGACCCAAAGACCCCCCGGACGGCAGACAAGTGGGTACGTATAGCGTCGACTTGAAAGTGACGTGTACGGAAGAGGTGAAACAAGGAGCGTAGGACGAGGAAAGGAGAGCCAACTGGCAGGCGAGTGGCCTGTAGCCACCTAGTAAAAGACCTCCAGCGGGACGCGTAAGTCCCCCAAGGAGAAGACGGCCAGGAACGCTGCAGGAAGTCAGTCAGGGCCCGGCCGGGGACCGGGAGCCACCGTGCCTCATGAACAAGCACGATGCGAAGGCCAACGAGGTCCGCAGGTCCCCAACCTAGCCCAAGTGGAAGCCGGAGACAGGTAGAGGGACCGGACTCGGGCACCACCGCGGAAACCGGGCGCACCAAGCCCGTGCCGGCCACAGAGGTGCGAGGAGCCAGACGCAGCCGTGGTACAGCCGCAGCCTCGCGAGGACTGGGCACATCAACAGCGCGTCTGGTGGCGGAAAGACGTATATCGACCGCCACCTGTACCAGGCTACCATGAAAGCGTCCGGACCCCCCCCGGAGCGCGAGGCCGGAGGGAGAGGTCCAGAGGCAACTGGCGCGGCACCCCCGATGCGAACAAGGCAACCTCCGGAACACCTCAGGAAGCCGCGAGGTCGGCGAACACAGTCCGTTTCATCGCCCATTCTACAAGAATGCCCTGCCCTCTCGACAGGGCGGCCGCCCACAGGGTGGCAGGCCCGGGCAGGGAGGAGGCATGCAAGGAGAAGGGGTGTTTGTCCGTGAAGAAGAACAACTCCACCGAGACACCCAATAGAGTCAACGACCTGGAGGACCCCCGCATTAGGAAACAGTGGACAGCTTGTCTGAGTGTCCAACCCGAAGGCCACCGACTTACCCCGAAGGGCCAGCGCGTGGTCCCGCAGGAAGAACAAAGGAACCAACAGTCCGAGGGCATAGACGGGTAAGTGGAGGGAGACCCACCCATCTGCCGGGAAGTGGACGTCCCAGGTGCGATCGGGAACCTCACCCAACCTCGCTCGACGTATCTGTGGCTACCCAGACCGTCGGCGGGGGGGGCGGTCCAGGGCACAGCCGCAGAGAGCGAGCCCCGAGCAACCCAGCGACCTAAGCGTCGGCGAACGGTACGCGGGAGCGGCAGGAGCCGATCCATAGGGGCAACGGAAACACCGCGGTGCCCATGAGGAGGAGGCGGCGTAGCCAGAGGCTCCCTAAGGGAAGGGGCAGAGCGGCCCAATGCAGCGAACCCACGAACGAGTCCCAGAGCCACCCCGGGAGGGAGACCGAGTGCAACACGGCGAAGACCTTCCACCGAAGGTGCACCGCGGCCGGCAGACCCCGGGTCACCGTAGCGCCGGACAAAACCCATGCGAGACCGACCCATGGCACGACACGCGACGGGGTCAAGCGTGACTTGGGAACATCGAAGGGGAACCCTAACCGTGCGATGTTGCGAACGACTGTGAGGGCGTCGCCAATGCACAGGCCTAGGGCTTCGGAAACTACCAACCAATCGGCCAAGGAAAACAGGATCTGGAGCCCGCTCCTGAGGAGAGGACCCAGAGCCTGCCCCACCAGTGCGGAGAAGATCCGCGGCGCGATGTGGAGACCGAAGGGAAGGCCGTCGAACAGGAACACACGATCGGAAGTCCGAATGGCCAAGAAGCGCTGGAAGCGAGGATGGAGAGGAACGAGTAAGACGCATCCTGGAGGGCCAGCGACACTACCCACGACAGAGGGCGCAGGGCCAGGCGTACCAGGGGTACCGGCAGCATCCGAAACCGTGTGTGCACGATGTGCCCGTTGAGGGCCGACAGATCCACCAGCGGTCGCATCGCGTCGCAGTTCGTCTACGGTACCAGAAAGACACGGGAGAGGAAAACCGGGCGACCGGCGGTCAACTCCCTCGACGCTACCCAGCTCGGGCATGGAAGTGAACACGTGGGCCACCTCTGAAGAGATGGGCCGGCGTCAGTGACAAGAGCGGAGTGGGGGTCTGGACGTCCACCTCCAGGTGAGACCCCTCCGCGCCCCCAACGTCCCTCGCGGCCACCGAGGGGCGCAAGGGCGAAAACAACCCGAGGGAGCACCCGAGAGGAGGGGAGCGACCCGGTCGGCCAGGCGAGAAGGAGAACAAGGAGGCCGACCCAGAGAACCTACACATTGTGTTGACGTGGAGGTACCCCCGGTACGGGCCGTGCGGGCATGAGCGCCACGTTGACCTCCTCTACCCCCCCCCCAACCTCGTCGAAAAGGGCGGGCCACCCCAACCCCAGGCCGTCGCGGGGCTGACCCCGTCGAAGGGCGGCCGGCCAGCCCCGACACGGCGGGGATGAAAGGGGCAAGAACAGAAGTGCGAGGCGGAACCGACGCACTGGCCTGCAACGTCCCAGTCCTGCGCCCGTGCAAGGCGGCAGCACTTGCAGCAGCACCCCGAAGAGGACCGGCAGAAGGACGGGACTGAGAAGACCCCGCACGCGACACAGCGCGTCGGTGCGTGTCGTAAGCAGGGTCCGCAACGACACAGCGCGTCGTCGCGTGTCGGAAGCAGGGGCCGCCGACAGAGAAGTGTAGCATTCCCAAGCATCCTGCTTAAAAAAAAACGACGTATATAGCGCAGAGTACAACAAACCCTGACGAATATCCAAGGGGGCCGGCCGGCAGAACGAGGACCGTACCATCGGGCGTTGCCAAGTTGCCGCGCACAAAACCGCCTTCAGCTCGGGAACCAAAGACACCGCGGGCCGAAGGTGGATCCGCTGAACGCGGTCCAAACCCTCGCGAAGATCGCCTGGCGCAGACGCCTCGAAAAGCCGCAGGTGGTGAACAGACGTCTGGAGGGAACCTAAAGACAAGACAATAAGTCCGTCACCCTCTGTCGCAAGGGAAAAACCTTGGTGACAGAGGGCTGATCCGGGTGAGAGAAGAACGGGGTAGCAATAGAACAAAGTTCAAGAACGGGCGCGCTTAACCAGGACCAGAACGCGCCGTCCAACCCGCCGACAGACACAAGAGGAGGCAAAATCAGTGATGACTCCGGGGGAGGGACTGAAGGAAAGCCGTCGACGGATCGGTGTGTGAAGTCGAAGGCCTCAGCAAACCAGGCCTCCAATGGGAGAGGGTGACCGAGCATGATGGCTAAGCCAGGCGTACCGGCGTCGCACAAACCTGTCCCATAGGAGGACAGACCCGTCAACACAGCCAGGGACTGAACAGCCGGAAGGATGTCAGGGCGGCTGAAGTCTGACCAGAGCGTAGGCCTACAGAAGGGAGGCGGACCATAGCAGGGGTAGGTAGGGTGAGGCACTGAGGGTGAGTCACCGCCAAGAAGCGCGAGAAGAGGGAGTCTTGCATCGACTCCAAGTGCCCGTCGATGCGTGACACAACCCAGCCCTGCATAGCCGACAATCGATCCGAGAGAGGCGACCCTCCCCCAAGATTGGCCGGCCCGCAGGGGCGAGCGTGAGCGGGAGCGAGACCCACGACACGAACCAGCAGCGTCGCGGCCCAAGGAAGGCGAGCGACGACGGTTGTGTCGCCGTTGAGGGACTCGTCCCCGATCACGAACGGCCGAGGGGGAAACAGCACCATCCCCCTCTTCCAGCGACACGTCAGCTCCTGAGAAAGGGGACCCCGAAACCTCGCGAAACCCCACCGAGGCAAGAGGAGGGGTACCCCCCTGGCGAGACGGTAAGTGAAGGTCAGGAAGAGAAGAATGAGGAGGAGCAGGATGACGGGAGTGGGAAGGCTGGCCGGGTGAAAGGAGGCCAGAAGGACCCGCGGGGGGAAACAGAGCAAGGATCCCCGGGGCTGAGATAACAGGGCGGCCCGACACCGAGGCGGAGGAGGGAGGGACCTCCACCGTGGGACGAGACCGTGAAGGAAGAAGAGGCACTGAAGCAGGTGAAGTAGGAGAAGCAACGACATCCAGGCGGACCCTCCTGGACAGTGTAGGAGGAGGGAGCAGAGGGCCAGCTACAGCATGAACAACCGCGCGCGGAGAGGACAACGTAAGAGGAAGTCGGCTGGGCTGGGGAAGTGGGCGGAAGGGAGTAGAGCCCCTATCCGTAGAGGCCAGGGGAGGGCGCACAGGGGCAGAGCCGCTAACCCCGGCCTCAGGGCGAGAACCATGACGAGGGCGATGGGTGTCGTCAAGGCGATCAGGAGGACGACGAGGGGCAGTAGAGGACGGACGACGAGGCGAGCGAGAGCGTGGACGGAGCTGGGGAACCCCCCGACGATGGGACGACCGGCTGCGGGACCCAGGGGAGAGGGCCCGAGCGGGGAGAGGGCCAGGTGAACGGCCTTCAGTCAGGTCAGGGCGACGCGGATCCGGTCGGCAACAAAGGCCGGGGAACGGTGGCCCACAGTCCTAATGTGGCGGGAGACCATCGTCCACACCGACGGAAGGGAAGCAGAGGCCACAGCCGCCGCCGAGGAACCAGGGCCATGGTGCAGCACATCCACCAGGGCCAGACACGTGCCACACAGAGCAGGGAGGTAGGCCGTAGAGGACACACAGAGCGAGTGGCGCAAGCAGGACTTGTGGCTCTCCAAGCACGGGGAGCGACAACCAAGGCGAAAGCAAGGCAGCCTACCTGCACTAGAAGAACACACACCATAATCAGCACGTCGAAGGAGTAAGTGGAGAGAATGTCCAAGAAGAACCAGGGAAGGAGCATGGGGAAACAGGAACACACATGCAAACAGGTATCCGTACTCACCCTAAACTGGGAGCACAGAGGTAGGTGAGGAGGGCGGCCGAGGCGGAAGAGCACTAGCAGAACCTGCAAAGATGGAGAAAGTGTTAACCACCACTCAACATCTTACATGCAGGGCCTATAACACCAGTAAAGTGCATACACCAATATAGTATCAGGCAACAAGATGACATAAAAAAAGTCAATAGTGAAAGCCAACTATTACCGCAAATTTGCGGGCCAATGGAGGCATAATCGTACCGACACCACCCTCCCGCAATTTTGCGGGACCCCCCAACGATCTCCGCAAATTTGCGGGGAGCCGAAACGTCCCAGAAGACCGAATCGAGCTCCCGCAAATTTGCGGGACCGGCCGAGATGGTCCGGCGCCGAAAAAAGCGAGAGGAGCGTCTAGGGAATACCAAAAAAGACCACAAAAAATGCGTCATCTCCTTATGAACTCCAAGCAATGATGGCCATCAAGCTGAGCAGTGTCTTCCTTGAATTTATCCTGACTCAACCGGTAAAGGGAGAGGCAAGGAAGACACACCAGGGGAGAGGAGGCACATCCCCCAGGAACCACCCAACCCACAGAGATAGAGCAAAGCCCATGAGGAGAAGTGGCAGGGAGGGTGGTTTCGCACAAACAGGGGCCCCCGTGGGGTACTCCTGGATTGGGCAAAAGACTATGAAAGGATGGAGGTGAAACAGGAAGAGAAAACAAAAACCAGTAAATGAAACTGGTGAGAAAAAGGGTGGCCTAGCCGTGAGCAGAGAATGTGTCAGGGGCGAAAAACCCTGTGGTGTGAAGGAGGGGCCCCGTGGGGTACCCCTGGAGTATCACGAACCACCTGTCGCCCAGGCCCTTGAGACACAGTGAAGGACTCGAAAGGTGGGACTCGGGAATAACGCTAATAATGCGGCCGACACAAACTCTACAAACAGCACCGCCACCAACGAAATCTCAGATTGTTTACCAACGGTACACCTAGGCTATGAAAAAATGAAAACTCATAGGGGCATAGCAATTCCTGAATGTGAAAACGAGCTAGGCTAAATTAAGCTAAAAGCTAAACTATGCCCAGACTAACAGGAAAAAAGAATATGAAAAGAGAAAGAATTAAAAACATATACGAGGAACGCCAGGCGCCCCCGTACCTTCGGTAGGCTATTTCCACACGCGTCTCCATTATACACACTTAGGAGCCCATTTACGTGTGCCCTAGATCACATAACATCTGTCTAACAAAAAAGAAGGCCAGATAAGCCGAAACGAACCTAAACAGGGTGAATTAAAGGAGCACAACAAAAGCGACTTCATTCAATGGAGCGCGTGAAAAAATGATGACAAGAGAGGGTCGCTCATGCGCACGTTCGACAGGGATCTGCACATGACGGAACACGGGATGGGCCTTAAGCGGTAACTAAGGTAAACCCCTTTTTCTTCTCTTCTATGCTTTTTTCACCTTCGGTGGTAGTTTTGGTTAATGTACAACGTCTCCTAGAGCAAGATAAGGAGTAGACTCTAGACGTTTTCTTTTTAACCGCGGTTGGAATGACGACATAGCAGTCAAAATAGACAAGTCGTCATTGCAATTAGGTTAATAGCCTTGACGTTGGATTTGCCAAGACTACTAACAAATAAATAACTTAATTGAGTGAAAATAACATAATAACTATAATAAATGACAGAATAACCAATAAAACACTATCAAATCGCTTCCCGGCATAATTGCGGGTGGAGCGACGAGTGTAACTGGGCGTCGTAGCCGGGGCCGCGGTTGAGTGTTCGGACGCGCCGAGGTAAATACGCGGCAATAGTTACCTCCACTTCCATCACCATCACTCCGGAACCAGTTGAGCTAGAGAGCTCTACTCAACGCCATTCTACGCAGGAAGGTAAGGCGCTCATTTCTATATATGTTTGATTAATGTAGGTAATATATTAAGCGAGATTAGCCTTAGTTTACTTTTGTTGATATTCGACCAGATCGCCCGGATACGAGCTCCGTCATTAGGAGAGCCTGCCCGGGCCAGGAGGGTTAAGCTGACATTATACCACCAACAAAACATATTTGTGTGTCAGGCAGACAATAACAGCATCAATAAGAACTGTTTTGGACCTGCTACTGATCTATTTGCAAGTCAAGCACGCAATATCTTGCAACGTAAACAACAAACACTATGTTTTGTGTCGTCTGCTACAATCCGTGTAGTGCGGAAAAGTCCGGCGCCGGCCCAGAGGTGCAGCAGGACCCCCGTTGCCTGCAAATGTCCTTGCATACTGAACTGTATATAAGACAAGACTGAAACTGCACTTATGTGTGGAACACTCAGTCTTAACATTTTATGTATGTATGTATACATTTTTTCCGTGTTGTGGCCGACTTTGGAATTTTTGGGGGTTACCGTGTCCAAACGAATCCGTGTATACAAAACGCGTATATATCGAGACCTGAGTTTATATACATTAGTGATGAATCGGATATCCGCATCCACCTCCGCACTGAAAATAATGTCAGTATTACTATCCACCTCCACGTTTTCAGATAATAAAAGCGCCTCATAATTATCTGCCTCCGCATCAAAGTACTGCGGGGGTTGCGGATCTCCACCCATCCAATATTTCTCCTTTCTCTTTTTGTCATAATCCCTTTTCCCTCCTTCCTTTTCATAGATTATTCTTATTCACACAGTCATATTATTAGAGGTGCAATAGTACATAAGACAGGGATAGGTTTCAATTTGCAGCACGATCGAGGATCCTCTAGGTGTCTCAAGGGCAGGGCTGGGGTCAATTCATGCAATTCCAATTCACAGATTTTTTGAATCAATTCCAATTCAATTCATAATTGACCACAGCCCTGCTTAAGGGGAAGACACAGGCAGGTTCTGAAGATCTGTGAAGACGTTGCTGCCTGGTATTCCCTACGACGTCCTGGCCTGTGGTAGTGGTCCTGTCGTGTGATGGTGACAGAAGTTAGGGGAAGACTTCTTAAAGATCTCTGAAGATTGTAGAGGTGGGGCTCTTACATGAAAACGAGCCGTTCCACCAGTGTCTTGTGCTATCGTATCATGGGATTAAAGTAAAGGAGCCGTTTCACCAGTGTCTTACGCTCTCTCTTACAATCCAGACCTAGACTTCAGTAGATGATTGAAGACTTCCTTGAAGATCTATGAAGACTGTAGATGTGAGGGTCTTACATGAAAACGAGTCGTTCCACCAGTGTCTTACGCTCTCGTATCATGGGATTAAATTAAGGAGCCGTTTCGCCAGTGTCTTACGCTCTCTCTTACAATCCAGACCTAGACTTCTATGCGAGTCTCTGCAGGAACTTCTGTAATGGAATCTTGGGATTATTTCGAAGACGAGCCGTTCCACCAGTGTCTTACGCTCTTGTATCGTAAGGACTAAGTAGGGAGTTGTTTCACCAGTGTCTTACACCCTCCACTACAAGTCCTGACTGATAAGGAAGCCTTTACATCAGTGTCTTATGCTCTTCCAACCAGCCTTACTATGTTTTTGGGTTTACTAGATAGGTCGCACTACGTGTGGTAAACTATAATTGTAGTAAAGTCCCGTACCAAGGCAAAAGTAAAAATGTTAGGAGGCCACCAGTGTGGTCTAACAAAGATTTATAGTATCTATCTAATGCCCGACGCCGTGATCCCCAAAGGGGTGGCCACGAACGAAACGCCCCCATGCACCTCTGTCCCCAGTCAATCGACGCCCCTCCTCCCAACCAGCACCGCCTTCATCCATATACTTCTTCACTCCATCCTTCACCCTCTCTTTCGGTATACCTCTCCCTCTAGGTACAAAGCAAATATTCTAGGTATTTTCGAGTAGTTCCACCCGAGTCTTACTCCTTCAAGGCAATTTCTCGGTATATATAATCCCAAGTCTTCCAGATATCCTCAGCCAGTGCCTTTAGATAACTTTCCAACTGTACCACTTCTGGATTTGGCTGGGGATGTCTTACCAATTCCGTCGTTCCTTCCGGCTGCGCATCTCGGGTCTATAAGGGCGGTTGTGCGCAGAGGAGGGTGTGTGTCAACGGCGGTAGCCCCTCTCAGAATCCGCGCTACAGTGGTGGTGAGTCTCCGGGCAAGATGGGCGCATTGTGGTTTTGGGTTTATGGAAGGTTTTCTCCCCTGGGTGCTGTGGTTGGTGTTCATTGGGTTTACTGGTGGAACTGGAGGTTGGTCTTCTTATTAAGTCTTTTCCTGGTGTCGGGGTTGTGGCGAGGTGATGGTGGCGACCCGAGCCTGCCGGGGTAAGGAGGCTTTTGTGTCCTCATGTCTCGGCGGCGTGGTGACAGTTGTTTCTATACTAGTGCTTTCATCTGTTTTTCTCCCCTATCTCATATATAATAAAAATAATGGGGTATGTTCCAGAATTGATAGATTGATAGATAGATAGATAGATAGATATAGTTAGATAGATAGACGGTGTATGTGTATAGCCACCCTCGTAAGGGGAGTAAGGCGTCCGGCAATAGATATAGATAGAACAACAGACCTAAAGTTCCTTATTATACTCCGTTTTCTATTCAGCTCACGATAAATTAAATCCCTAAACAGCTAATTTCTCCATACTTGGTGAACCAAATGAAACTTACTATGTCTGTGCATTATATTAAGACCAAGTTTATTTAAATGAAACTTACTATGTCTGTGCATTATATTAAGACCAAGTTTATTAATATGTCTGTGCATTATATTAAGACCAAGTTTATTAATATGTCTGTGCATTATATTAAGACCAAGTTTATTAATATGTCTGTGCATTATATTAAGACCAAGTTTATTAATATGTCTGTGCATTATATTAAGACCAAGTTTATTAATATGTCTGTGCATTATATTAAGACCAAGTTTATTAATATGTCTGTGCATTATATTAAGACCAAGTTTATTTAATTAGCACCATATTCCACTACATAATGTTAAGAATTAAGTAACACCCCATTCTTAACATTAATCATCAATTACAAACCCCAATGCACTTGAATAAACTAATGAATAATAACTGAGAAATCTTGATGGGAACTTTGCAAATTACCGTCAGTTGGAAAAAAAAAAAAAAAAAAAAAAAAAAAAAATGGACTAAAGGTTGCTTGTAAAAAACAGATTGCCACAGTAATCAATTGAAGGGCTTCAGCTTCAGAAAACTGTGGTCAGAATACAAAATTATAGTACTATAAAGCCGGTATCACACAAGAGCTTTTTCCCTAAACATTTATCCTCAACACTGGTCTGGCAGCTTATGCGGTCATCTTTTGAAATTATCTTAGTCACTTAAATGCATCTATAACCAGTCTAGTTTTCGATACCAGTGCAAAATATCCCAGGAATGTTGCCAGTAAAATGTTGACTATCGAATGTTGACTAAAAACGCTCTCGTGTGATACCCCCTTTAGTAAAACCCCGTTCTTAACATTAATCATCAACTACAAACCCCAATGCACTGAATAAACTAATAACCGATACTGAAATGGACGGCACATTACTTATTTGATTAATGAGGTATATATATATGATCACTTTTTCATGACTACTGTACATGAAAGACTAGGCCTACTGAAAAGTGCGGAAAGTTTAAATGATATCTTAGATTCTAAAAGGATTGTCGCACGCCGGTCCAAGATCTTCACAATTGTTCACTTGCGAGTTTCAGCTATAAGGAAGTTGGAGCTCTAGAGATTGATGGTAAAATAAAATTATAATGTAAAACTTGCAAACAAAACAAACCAAAACTGGGACGACACAAAATAAATGCAAAAGAACTTAACAAATACTGAAATTATGTAGGTTTCTAATGGCTAAAGAGCATGTTGAATTGGGTTTTATGTATTTAAAATGTACTACAACCGCATTTCAACAGGTTATTCTGCTGAGTATCAATATCTACAGCTCCAACTCCCTTATAGAACGAAACTTGCATTGTTTACATCACGGGTTAACCTATTCAGCACGATGACGTAATTTTCATCATATCCTGGTTACCATGAGACAATTTTTTATAGCTTATACAGGTCTCCCTCACTATTTGATGCCCCAATTTATGACATTACAGTATTATAGATTTTTAGGTGTTTGGGTATGGGTTTTGGCTTGTCCGAGAACGCATCCCCATTTACCCCATTCATCAGAACGCATCCCCATTTACCCCATTCATCAGAGAACGCATCCCCATTTACCCCATTCATTTTAGGGTTCGCTATATGATTTTTCCATTTAAGATCGGGTTTTGAGGAACGTAACCCAATCGTAAATCGAGGGGGACCTGTATTCTGGTTACCATGAGATGAATTTCTTTAGCTTATAATCTAACTCTAGGACTCAAAAGGGTATATACAATCTTAATAAGCCCTCTACATTTACATAGATCTTTCTTTAGCTTACAATCTAACTCTAGGACTCCAAGGGATAAATACAATCTCAGTAAGCCCTCTAAATAACATTAGTCTTTCTTTAGCTTACTGGTATATTCTAACTCTAGGACTCAAAAGGGTATATACAATCTTAATAAGCCCTCTACATTTACATAGATCTTTCTTTAGCTTATATGCTAACTCTAGGACTCAAAGGGAGACATACAATCTCAGTAAGCCCTCTAAATAACATTAGTCTTTCTTTAGTTTACCGGTATATTCTAACTCTAGGACATACAATCTCAATAAGCCCTCTAAATAACAAAGGTCTTTCTTAAACTGCAACAAATGGTTTAATTAGTATGCTCTCTCCACTAACCAACTTTACTCCTAAACTCAAATTAAATGAAATTAACAAACACATGTGGCAGTCCGGGGATTCGAACCATAGACGCTTAATGTTAGGGAGAATCATGGTGGTGAAGGGGTTAAAGGTACAGTACACCACAATAATACAGCCAGGAGGATGTGGTATAGGGATACACGATAGTCCGTTCATTCTAGGTTGGGCAGAAATCGTAACCCCTAACCTCTCATAACTCAAAAAGGACTAGAGTAATCAAGCTAATATTTCTACCAAATAGGAAGACTTGGCTAGGGAATATGTGTATAAATTGACGGCTTATTTGCTCTAGCTCTTTTTGAGTTACAGAGGTTAGAGGTTTCGATTTCTGCCCAACCAAGAATGAATTGACGGCTCATTTGCTCTAGCCCTTTTTGAGTTACAGAGGTTAGAGGTTTCGATTTCTGCCCAACCAAGAATGAATGGATTATACTACTTGCTATAATTCATCCAATATTGAGACATTTCCCCGGCACTGGCACGGTATTTAAAGGGTTCTTTTTACACATGCTTAACCCGTACAGTACCAGTGACGTCCTTTTCATTATATTCTGGTAACTATTAGATGATTCTATTCAGCTGAGGAACGACCACTAACTATTAAAAGGCTACAAACTATCTCGATGATTCTATCAGCATAGGAACGAACACTAACTATTAAAAGGCTACAAACGACCACTAACTATTAAAAGGCTACAAACTATCTCAATTAATCCTTTTAGCTACCATATTTCCTCCTTAAGCTGCATAAAATCGTCTACATGTAGCTGAAATAAAATAAGACGTGACCGGTACAGTAGGGGTTAAACACCACGCCTTCCCGAACAGGGCGTAAAACGAAAGCCAAGTCTAATATTTTTAGTCTGTATTATCATATATCTAAAGACAAAATTATGGTTTATAGATCAAATTATATCGTTGGAACTGATAAAATGGCCAAAACAATTCTATTTCATGTTAACCCTCAGAATCCAGGAGGCCTCTTATGAGGCAAAAAAAAAAAAAACAAATGGCAGGAAACTGGGAGGTCTCATAGGAGGTGCTAAAAACCGCCGCTAAAATTATCATAACTCGGCAACCACGTGTCGTAGCGATGTTATTTTAACGGCAGTCTACAGACAACAAAAAGTTCTACAATTAGCAAAAAAATTTACTGCTCTAGGTGGTCTCAATCAATAGCTACTGAATTACGAAGTTTGCCTGTACCAAAAGGGCCACGGACACAGCGATAGGGATCATATGAAGCCCTCCGGATTTTGTGTGTTAATTTGCTTGTACAGTGGAATCTCGTATCTAACGAATAATAGGTGCCGAAAAAATTGCGTTAGATCCAGATTCGTTAGATATGAATACATAAACTAATGGGAAAAATGGTAATTGGTGCCAAAATTTATACCGAGTCCCCATTTTCACTATTTTTACCCTTCCGAGTGCTATTTTGAGACATAAAATATATTCAAATAATGTAATATATTAATTATCAGAACAAATAATAATAAACCAACCTGTGAGTGAATAATGAGGTGTGTAGGTTAGACGATGTCTAGGATATCCGAGGCAGGGAGGCTAGGCTACTGGGATGCGCCGCGCACCTCCTCACCGCCCCTGCCACCTCGCTCTCTCTCCTCCCTCTCTGCCCGTGCCTCTGCCGCCTTCTCTTGTAGTTTCATGACCTTATCTGTCTCCTGTCTTCTCCTTTCGAGTTCTGCGAATCCAATGAAGTCGTTGGCGTCGATCACATTGGCTGCCTCTTCTTCAAGTTCCAACATCGGTACGGTGTCGTCTTCCTCCTCATCCATAGCAGCCTCTAATGCTCGGCGTTTGTTGAAGAAGCCCGTGATGAACGTCTGCCTTTTTTCATTAACTTTTTGCCCATATGAATCGCTCATATGTTGGCTCAATTTTTGAATTAATGGCAGCACCTGGTTGACCATTTCTGACTCTGATTCTGAAGCACCCCGTAGAAACTCTTCCATATGGGCTAAGTCGGTAATCTTTCTTGATAGATATCCAGCTGAAATTTTGTTATGCTCTACGACATCTACGCATTCCTGTGTTTTGTCCTCCTCAAGATTTAGCTCAAGGTCTACATCATCGACCATCTCCTCTGCTGATCCACCTTCTTCAGGGCGCAACATTTCGGCAACAAGATCTTCGGTCACCTCGGGAAAACCTGGTGCACGGGACAGTTACGCACTGTCCCCTCGGGAAACCCAGTTATTTTCACATCTCACAGTTCTTTAGGCCTTTGTCAATTAGTTCAATCACTTTCGCTTTATCCTCTGCCGTATATTTATTCAGTTTTTTTCCAACACGCGTAGCCCTCTTCACTGGAACTTTTGTCTTCCTTTCATGCATGTTTCCATTCTCACCACTCCCTTCTCCAGTACCTGATGCTTGGGTTGACATCATGAAAGGCGTAACACACCACCAACTTCGGAAGGTAGAACAAAATGTTGGAGCGAGACGAGCACAACTTTAGAACAGGTCAACTATGGCGCCGCACAAACTGGACTGACCTGAACAGTGGCGGGGAGGGAGGGACGCTAGGTAGCGTTTAACGCATCAGCAATTGGCGGATTTTTTTTTAGGGATTGGCATGAAATTTGTAAATTCGATACCGGGCACCCAGAATAATTGCCGTTAGATATGAATTTTGGTTCGTTAGATTGAGATCGGGTAGAGCTCCAATAGGGTCGTTAGATCAAAATGCGTTAGATGCGAGATTCCACTGTATTCCTGCTCATATTCATTCAAGTCTACAACCAAAATTGCTCCGGTTTGACACTCTGTTCCCGAAGGCTTATCGCACTTCCCGGGTTAACAACATATTTGGCCACAAACACTTGGCAATAGTTGAACAAACTAGGACAAGACAATATCCCACCAACTGAAAAATGCATATTATCACCAACTCACCAATTAACTTACAAATAAAACTATTAATTGAAATCAATGAAACTAATGAACACATGTGGTACTCCAAGGATTCCAACCTAGGATACTCGCACCCAAATTCCGCGCACTAACCAATACGCTATCAATAACAGACATTAGTTTTTGATACTCTTGACCATTCTCACATTAGTTAATAAAAATACAAATATATATACTATTGAATGGTGTGTTCATCCTATTCATTATTTACATACACACAGATCATAAAACTTATGTAACTTTTAATTTCATACATAAAGTATATCCCCTTCGCCAACAGTAAGTAATTTTCATCATATTTTGTTTACCATTTTTAAACGATTTGCTTTAGTTTGTAATCTACCTATGACTCAAACGGGCAAATATGATCTCAATAAAAACCTCTTAGTAACATAGATCCTTCTTCAACTGCATAAAATCATCTAAATTTAGCCAGAATCAAAGGTAAAAAGGTGTCATGGTGCTGAAGGGGATATAGACAGGAAGTAAACAATACATTAAAACTAACAATTATTGGATAATCTCATTTGTTTAGTTGCAGCAAGGCATAAAAGATAAGGCTACACAACTGGTCCCAAAAGCTCTCTATCAAACCTTACTAGTTTCCAAATAGCTCTATATACATTAAATACATATACAAACTACATGATATACCCTTCACACACATATGTCAACCTAAGTACACTGCATATAAACAAAGCTAGTACTATTTGGCATAGCTTGCATAACAAAGCTGCACACGGATATTCCTATGATTCCCTCACTATATAAGCACCAAGTGTAGTTACCGGTTTAATGAAGCCATATATACCCACAATTAATATTGTAAAATATGCTTAACCCCTCCAATCCCAGCGCCGTATAAATACGTCAGTAGATAAGTAACTCCCCAGTCCCAGCGACGTATATATCCGTCAGTTATGTACTTTCCTTGTAACTGCCTGTACAACCCTGTACCAGTTACCACAACCTTTTGAGCACTGCTCCCATGTTGGCAACACTTCTTAGCTTATATACGACCCACTGAAGAGTGACAGCCAGTCTTGCCTCATCTTTGGAGGTGGATAGGTGGTCTCTCCTGCCAGTTTTGCCACATTGGTTGAGACTGCTGGGGACTTTTATTACTGTAT
The DNA here is from genome assembly GCA_032716605.1 of Paralithodes platypus. Lineage (NCBI taxonomy): Eukaryota > Metazoa > Arthropoda > Malacostraca > Decapoda > Lithodidae > Paralithodes > Paralithodes platypus. Next base: position 11,123,023 of record CM064565.1, on the reverse strand, counting down.
CCTACGGTACAGTACGGGTTAACCACACCACTATAATCCGTTATATTTATTCTGACGGTAAGTTGAATCCCTTGACAACTGGTTATTCGATACTTAACGGAGAGGAAGATCTCGGATGAGATGGAAAGATGGTGTAGTACAAGCATTGGAAGGTAGAGATGACTGAGAACAGGCAAAAAAAATGGTATTGAATAGGAATGAATGGAGAATGCTTGTGAATAGATGAATGATAACGCGGTCGGTGGGAAAGGGGGTCGGGCACCAGTTGGACTAGGATAAATGTTGAGTGAACAAGCGCTCGTGTGATACCGGCTCAAGTCAGTCCTTTGGCGGCGAGATCGGTTTGCACCGCCTGATCCCACGTCTTCCTTGGTCTACCTCTGCTTGAGACTCCCTCCACTTTCATAGATTTGCTTATCTAAACCCAATTATTCTCATCCATCCTTTCCACATGTCCATACCATCTAAGCCTACTCCTACGCATCTCCTCACTAATACTTTCAATGCCTATATGGCCTTTGAGTTCCACGCTAGGGGTTCTGTCTCTCATAGCAGACCCACATATCCATCTCACCATCCTCACCTAACTACTATATCTATTCAGAAAGGCACATTGGCTTTATGTTTTAACAATTAAAGCTTCCCCCAATACTCGCATCTGTGTGACCGAGGGTCCCTCCAGGAAGATAACTGCCAGGGGGTGGACTTGATCAGCCGGCATCTTACCTTGAATGAACTTAAAGCAAGACAAGAGGTTGAATCTGCAAGTGGGGGTGTTAGTGTTGAGAAAGGGGAGGGCCGCCAACTTGTGGAAGAAACTACTGAGCTCGGTGAATGTTGTATGCAAGTCTACGCGTTTCTGTAGGGCGTAGACAATCTTGCCCAAGGAAACATCCTGCATTAAGCCTATCGCCTGCAGACATTTCTTGAGGTCTGTCAAACACTGCTCACTACCACCACGATACTGCACCGAGAGCCTACACAGAAGATTGTCCATAGCGGTCACAGTTACTTCATCCAGGCTTTGTGAGAACACTTTGCAACACTCTCGATTTGGCGAATCCAAAAGTGTAATGCTCTCCATGACAAACATGTTGATCAGAAACAAAACCTCAAAAACACTGATGTTATTTCCCCACACCTGGCTAAGAGCGTAGATTTTGGCTCTGTACTGCTTGAGCTTTGTGCAAATGTCATATTTTGCATTATCAATGTTTTTACAATATCTCCACAGTGCAGGAATATCAAAACAAAGTGACCGATAAACTGTAGACAACAGGCTATATGAGGTCCCCTGAAAAAACTTATATGAGCTTCCCATCTCTTTATTGATTTCCTGAACTATTTTCTCAAAGGTTACACGATTCTGCCAGAAATATGACATAATATTCTCATTGATTATACAGCAAAATGTATAAGGTTTCTTGCACTTCATAAGATCTGCCATGATGGGTATATTGGAGAATTTGTGTGGATGTGCCTTGCAGAGCGTGACCAGCAAGTCCAAGTCCTGGTAGAGCGGGTGCATGAGTCTGGTCCCCCCGAGCCACCACAAGAGAACAGCTACACGGGGTGCCCTCACAGGGATCTGTGGAAGCTGCTGGTCCTGGGAGGAGGCGTTGGGAGCAGCATTAAGCAGAGGTGGTAAACTGGATGTGGACACTAATCTAGTCACATCTACACCTGTCTGTTGCAAAAACAGCAGTAGTGAAGGTCCTCTTTCTCTGATCAAGTGTTCCTCCGTGTCTCCTCTTGAGTTCACCCATCGTAACATATCAAATCCCGTCTCCTTAAAGTTCACAATGCTAAAAGCAGGACTCATTTTCAGAGACTTAATCAAGCCTATCTCAATACTTATTGCAAGAAAATTGATCAAGTATAAGATACACTGCTCAATATATAGTTGATCTAGTGAGGAGAAAGTTTCTGGATCTGCTTGCAATAGAATATTTACCAGATCCTGCATTGAACTGTATTTGAGCATTTTAAGGTATGGATACAATATGCCATAAATCTTGTGGAGTAGCATAAATTTACCACATACTAACTTATGACGTTTTGCGTCACCGTGTTGTTTAAGGTGCCTAGCAACCATAAAAACATCCCTTGGGTGTTTGACGGTAAAAACACTGTAAGAATTAATTGCCCACTCCCTCCCAGCGTAACAAAACTTACACGCGAATTCACGTTTGTTCTCTATGAAATGCATCCATGGAAACGTGGCACCCCAGATCTTAACGCTCTTGGTGATGTCTGGGATCGGCGGGTTACTTCCCTCATCAGTCCCAGTCGTCTTTATAGTCTGGTTGTTGATGTTGTTTATAGTCTGGTTATCAGGAGTGGTTGAGGAGGTTGTGGGGGTATTCATTGTGGTTGTTATTACATTACTCTTGCTGTCTTCTATCCCTTCAGAGTTACCACCTATTCTTGTGCTACACAGATTTGGTTGTGAGGATTCATGGCTACTACTTACAACTGAGCTAGAATTATTGGTTGTGTTATTACCCTGGAGACTTGCCTTGCTCAATTCACCAACCGTGGGTGATACGGCTTCTTTGTTTGATGTTATCTTAGGTATTTGTATTAATGAAGTCTGTCTAAAATTAGGGTCATCAGCTTGCCAATGTTCAGGGCAGAATGACCTAAAGGTATTTACTGATGATGTCAATTTACTAGAAGTCAACTCGAACAAATTCCTTTCAATAACATTATCAATAACATTATCAATAACACTTTGGACAGTTGTCTCTTCAGTGCAACTTGGGTTTGATGGCATTATTGGAGTATTCATAAAACCCTCGGAGCTCTGTGTACTCAGTGGTTGCCGCACACAATCATTTTCAATTATTTCAACATCTGGACTTGAATCACCTGAGCAATAACTACTGGAATCCAAGTTTCTATGTTGCTGAACCAATTTCTGGGCAGGTGGTTGCCTACTTGATGAATAAACAAGTGCTGGGTCTTCTCCTGTTGGACTCTCCCCACTGACGGGCTGAGACGGTTTATATGACTTGGATGTTAACGGTTGATCTTCTATTGTGATTATCTCAATAGACCAAGTGTCATCAGGTAGTGCGGAGGTACGGGGCGCTCTCGTTTGAACTGTCTCGCCACTCAAACACACATCAGTGCAGGGCATACCAGTCAAGGTGTTCACTGAAGAGGAGGCCTGTGCACTAACATGTGATTCGTAATGAGGAACTTCATCACACTGTACTTGATGTTTAGGAGCAAGACTGGTAACTTCGCTGATTATTGGAACTTCATCCCACTGCACTTGATGTTTAGGAGCAAGACTGGTAACTTCGCTGATTATTGGAACTTCATCACACTGCACTTGATGTTTAGGAGCAAGACTGGTAACTTCGCTGATTATTGGAACTTCATCACACTTCACTTGATGTTTAGGAGCAAGACTGGTAACTTCGCTGATTATTGGAACTTCATCACACTGCACTTTATGTTTACGAGCAAGACTGGTAACTTCGCTAATTATTGGAACTTCATCACACTGCACTTTATATTTAGGAGCAAGACTGGTAACTTCGCTGATTATTATGTTTAATTCAGGAGAGGGTGTTCTTGTTCTCGGTAACACTTGAAGAGGATCTTGAGGACTAGATGCACCACTATTTTCCCTCGCATCATCATTCAGAGGAAAGTGTTTAGCCAACTTAACAAAATCAATCGAAGAACTGGGTAGGTGTGAGCTGTCAACAAGGCCGTCTACCACAACATTTTCCACACCTTTTCCCGATGCTCCGACCACACTCTCACCTCTCACTTGACTCTCTCTCTTACTCAGTAGTCCACCACTAGCCTCTGTATTTATAGTTCTCTTTCTCTTCCTACCTCCTCCGATACTACTACTACTACCTTCATGTCCTTCTTCCGTCTGGGTTCCAGAGTTTATATTTGACAGCTTTTTCAGAGGTTGGGCCCAAGCATCAAGTCGAGCCTGTCCAAGCCGAAGTGTCTCCAAAAGTTCTGCAAAAAACATAAAATAATAATAATAATAACATATAAACTGTATATACTGTATATGTACATACCCCATAACTGGGGGTGGCCGACTCGAGACAGAGCCCGAACAGAAACAAAATTTAAAGTTCCAATTCTTAGGGTCCGGGACCACGTTTGCGTTCCCTTGCCCCTTTCCCTGTCTCGTCTAGTAGGTGAATTTTACAAGGGGAACAGGATTCCTAGCCCCCTGCGCCCAGAAGGAAAAATAAGACAGTAAAAGAGACAGACATAAAAGGCTAAGGTTTGGTAGAGGATGCCAAAACTCATTCTGGATAGGACCAATATATACATATATATATATACCTGTACTGTACTGTACTACAGTACAGTCAGATCTCGATATACACGGTTAATTCGTACCTTGTACATGCAGTGTATATCAAAACCGTGTATTACAAATAACAAGCCTTATGGGAATTAATTCAATTGGTTCCAGCCAATTTCCCAAAGTCCTCTATTTGAGCCTACCTTAACCCTTCCTACCCGGTCTGCCTTAGTTAGGTAAGGACAGCACGAAAGAAGGGCCATTACCCGGTATGCCTTATCTAAGGCATGAACTTAATAGCCTAATTAAGCTTGGTCTGAACGCCGTGCGTACGACGTATGTCAACAAACCCAAGCGTTCGTCACCGCACCTCCGAAAACAAGAAGGAGAAGACTCCTCAATGTTATTGTTCTGACGTCATGACGAAATTAGTGTCTGAAAAACCCCCATATTGGCAACATCTCTGCAATATTGGCTCCACTGAAATCGTCATCACAACTGAACCAGTTGACTTACAGAGCTCTACTCAATGCCAAAATACAGATTGAAAACCGCACTACGATTATAGATGAGTGGGAAAATTCTAGCAGTGAAAATAAACATAAATACGGTAGCCTAGGCCTAGACGTTTTTCAGCCATTTCGCCCGGGTAGGGGCGACCGTCATTGGGTAAGACAGCCCGGGTAGCAAGGGTTAAGCTGACATTATACCACCAACAAAACATATTTGCGTGTCAGGCAGACAATAACAGCATCAATAAGAACTGTTTTGGACCTGCTACTGATCTATTTGCGAGTCAAGCACGCAATATCTTGCAACGTAAACAACAAACACTATGTTTTGTGTTGTCTGCTACAATCCGTGTACTGTAGTGCGGAAAAGTCCGGCGCCGGCCCAGAGGTGCAGCAGGACCCCCGTTGCCCGCAAATGTCCTTGCATACTGAACTGTATATAAGACAAGAGACTGAAACTGCACTTATGTGTGGAACATTCAGTCTTAACATTTTATGTATGTATGTATACATTTTTTCCGTGTTGTGGCCGACTTTGGAATTTTTGGGGGTTACCGTGTCCAAACGAATCCGTGTATACAAAACGCGTATATATCGAGACCTGACTTTATATACATTAGTGATGAATGGATATCCGCATCCACCTCCGCACTGAAAATAATGTCAGTATTACTATCCACCTCCACGTTTTCAGATAATAAAAGCGCCTCATAATTATCTGCCTCCGCATCAAAGTACTGCGGGGGTTGCGGATCTCCACCCATCCAATATTTCTCCTTTCTCTTTTTGTCATAATCCCTTTTCCCTCCTTCCTTTATATAGATTATTCTTATTCACACACAGTCATATTATTAGAGGTGCAATAGTACATAAGACAGGGATAGGTTTCAATTTGCAGCACGATCGAGGATCCTCTAGGTGTCTCAAGGGCAGGGCTGGGGTCAATTCATGCAATTCCAATTCACAGATTTTTTGAATCAATTCCAATTCAATTCATAATTGACCACAGCCCTGCTTAAGGGGAAGACACAGGCAGGTTCTGAAGATCTGTGAAGATGTTGCTGCCTGGTATTCCCTACGACGTCCTGGCCCGTGGTGGTGGTCCTGTCGTGTGACGGTGACAGAAGTTAGGGGAAGACTTCTTGAAGATCTCTGAAGATTGGAGAGGTGGGGCTCTTACATGAAAACGAGCCGTTCCACCAGTGTCTTATGCTATCGTATCATGGGATTAAAGTAAAGGAGCCGTTTCACCAGTGTCTTACGCTCTCTCTTACAATCCAGACCTAGACTTCAGTAGATGATTGAAGACTTCCTTGAAGATCTCTGAAGACTGTAGATGTGAGGGTCTTACATGAAAACGAGCCGTTCCACCAGTGTCTTACGCTCTCGTATCATGGGATTAAATTAAGGAGCCGTTTCGCCAGTGTCTTACGCTCTCTCTTACAATCCAGCCCTAGACTTCTATGTGAGTCTCTGCAGGAACTTCTGTAACGGAATCTTGGGATTATTTCGAAGACGAGCCGTTCCACCAGTGTCTTACGCTCTTGTATCGTAAGGACTAAGTAGGGAGTTGTTTCACCAGTGTCTTACACCCTCCACTACAAGTCCTGACTGATAAGGAAGCCTTTACATCAGTGTCTTATGCTCTTCCAACCAGCCTTACTATGTTTTTGGGTTTACTAGATAGGTCGCACTACGCGTGGTAAACTATAATTGTAGTAAAGTCCCGTACCAAGGCAAAAGTAAAAATGTTAGGAGGCCACCAGTGTGGTCTAACAAAGATTTATGTATCTATCTAATGCCCGACGCCGTGATCCCCAAAGGGGTGGCCACGAACGAAACGCCCCCATGCACCTCTGTCCCCAGTCAATCGACGCCCCTCCTCCCAACCAGCACCGCCTTCATCCATATACTTCTTCACTCCATCCTTCACCCTCTCTTTCGGTATACCTCTCCCTCTAGGTACAAAGCAAATATTCAAGATATTTTCGAGTAGATCCACCCGAGTCTTACTCCTTCAAGGCAATTTCTCGGTATATATAATCCCAAGTCTTCCAGATATCCTCAGCCAGTGCCTTTAGATAACTTTCCAACTGTACCACTTCTGGATTTGGCTGGGGATGTCTTACCAATTCCGTCTGCGCATCTCGGGTCTATAAGGGCGGTTGTGCGCAGAGGAGGGTGTGTGTCGACGGCGGTAGCCCCTCTCAGAATCCGCGCTACGGTGGTGGTGAGTCTCCGGGCAAGATGGGCGCGTGGTGGTTTTGGGTTTATGGAAGGTTTTCTCCCCTGGGTGCTGTGGTTGGTGTTCATTGGGTTTACTGGTGGAACTGGAGGTTGGTCTTCTTATTAAGTCTTTTCCTGGTGTCGGGGTTGTGGCGAGGTGATGGTGGCGACCCGAGCCTGCCGGGGTGATGAGGCTTTTGTGTCCTCATGTCTCGGCGGCGTGGTGACAGTTGTTTCTATACTAGTGCTTTCACCTGTTTTTCTCCCCTATCTCATATATAATAAAAATAATGGGGTATGTTCTAGAGTTGATAGATTGATAGATAGATAGACAGATAGAATAGCACCATATATCACTACAAACACTTCAAAATAACTGAGAGATCTTGATGGGAACTTTCTAATTTACCGTCAGTTGGAAAAAACCCAGATCAGCCAGATTCAGTGGTCACATATTGGGTGGGGCATTGGGGGGGGGGGGGGGGTCTGACATAATAATTAAATAATAATAAAGTTTTAAAATAATAGTTTGGGAAATAATGCTAAAAATAGTAATTCCTTAGTTTTTATATAATATAAAAACAAATAGTTTAATTAACCCCTTCTGTACCGAGATGTCTTTTTAGTTTTATTATAGCTATATTTAGACAATTTTGTGCGGTTTAAGAAGGATCTGTGGTAGCGAAAAGGGTAAATAGTGATAGTTCGAAGCATGTTAATTGCTGGAGGCCCTTTTTAAACTGAATAAACATGTCTAATGTTAGCCAGAGTATTATTAAAAAGACGTCGCAGTACAGAAGGGGTTAACCAGACCAGGGTGGTAAACAAACGCCGGGGCTGTTCGGCCAGGCAGCTTAGGGAACAACAACAAACGCTGAGTCTATTATTTGTTAGTCTTTATATGTCGGGACGGAGAGAGGGACGAGGTAGCGCAAAAGTGGTCCCGGACCCTAAGAATTGGAACCTTAAATGTTGTTTCTGTTTGGGCTCTGTCTCGAGTCGGCCACCCCCAGCTATGGGATATGTGCCTGAGTATATACATACAGTACACACATTATTGTATATGCATTGCTAAAATTATGATATATAGTTCAAATTATGTCTTTGGAAGTGATAAAACGGGCAAAACAATGCTATTTCATTTTAATTTTCCGCTATTCCTTCTCATTTTTTAGTTTAAAGGATCTAAGACGATTGCCGTCCACTCCAGATACTAAAACTAATGTGACCGATTTAGTAATCTTCATAAAAATATAAGCGTCTAGTAAAAAACTCTTGAAAACAAAAATCACCTCAATCGTTCTTCTCCCAATGCCGAAGTAAAACTCTATTCCTTCTTATTTTCACTTAAGGGGAGATGGGCCGGTTTTCTGGACCACTTTCTCCCTCATGTTTAGCCCCAATTGTTTTCAGATTTTATGACGTTCGGCCCATTAGTTTGGCGATTTTAATACCTTTTGCTCCATTTTGTTGTCAATTTTAAGACCTTTCGTGCCATTTAGGTGTCAATTTTTTCCTGGCGAGCGATTGCGAGCCTGTAATCTTAAAGAGTAATCGGCCGGGACATTTTTCTACCAAAAAATGTACAAATTAATCTAGAAGGGGTATCTGATGGATGTTTTTTGTAAGTTTGATGGAGGCCTAGGGAGGAAACTAAAAAAAAATAATAAATAAATGAAAAATCTACCCAAAAGTGAGATGGGTGTATTTATTTGCTGATATTTACATCTTTAAATATTTATTAGTTTCCTCCCCAGACCTCTATCAAGCTGTACAAAAAAAAACCTACACCCCAACTTTAAGATAGATTTGTAAATTTTTTGGTAGAAAAATTTCCTGGCTGAAGGCCAGTTACTCTTAAAATTACAGGCTCGATATCGCTCGCCAAAAAAAAAAAATTACACCTAAATGGCACGAACAGTCTTAATATAGATAAAGAAATGGGGTGAAAGTCTTAAAATCGCCAAACTAATGAGCCAAACGTCTTAAAATCTAAAATCTAAACAACGAGGGAGAAGGGGGGCCAGAACAACCAGCCCATCTCCCCTCAAGAGAGAGAGAGAGAAAGATGTAATTTGTCAGCCTACTGGGCTGGAGGGAGGGTGAAGGGAAATATGACAGAAGGGAATAGAATGCGATATATTATTATGTTCCCTCCACCAACTGACTTTACTCCTAAACTCAATTAATGAAATCAACAAATACATGTGGCAGTCCAGGGATTCCAACCTAGGATGCTCACACCCAAATGCAGTGCATTTATCCATTGCGCTACGAAGACAACAGTCAGACAACAGTCAGATTCCACGAAATAAATCAAAGGCTTTTAAGAACTGGTGAATAGGGAAGAAGGTAAACATTGACGAAAGTGCTAGGAGATAGTGGATAGAATTGTTACGTAAATAAAGGTGGTACTGTATATGAAAGACGTCGATCAGATTTCATGAAATAAATTCATTGCTGTCAGGTACCGGCGGATAGGGGAGAAGGTAAACGATGGTGAAATAGACAAGATAGTGTGGATAGAATCGCTACGGAAATGAAGTTGGCGTTCCCGCTCATACAATGGGCACTCACAGAGAATGTGACGAACCGTGATGCGGGTTTGGCAACGTCGGCAATATGGTGCAGGGTCCAGGGGTGAAGTCATATGATGGCCATGTGTATACCGCGCGTGCCCAATGCGCAAGCACGTTAACCCTGTCACGCACATATGACGTAGAGGTTGCCAGATTATCAATAAGAAATAGAGTTCTATCACTCTCCAAAATTAGTTTTCTGCCCACAGCTAACTCCAACTGCTGAGGTTGAAGTAACTAAACTAAAGGTTTCTAGAAGCCCCTGATGGTAACAAAGGCTTTAAAGTATCCCTAATAGGCTCAAAATCGCGTCATATGTCGGAGAGGGTTAAGACAACTTGATTCCTGCGACATGAGTCAAGTGCCATCTCCCCTCAAGTCTTCCAACAAAATTGCTCATTTGTTTGTCAATATTAACCCTCCAGCACCGGCTATGTATTATATATATATTCCTCGAAACCCGGGTGTTTTGGCCGAAAAACGTCTAGGCTAGGCTACCGTATATTCGTTAATCAGACTTATTCCCGCATTCCCGCGCATCCCCAAGCGTAGCTGTGTTATTTACCTGTAGAATGGCATTAAGTAGAGCTCTCTAAGTCAACTGGTTGAGCCAAAGGCGGCTTTCTAGGGCCTTTCCTAGCTGATGCTGAGAGGATTGGGTTCTAGTCATGTGGTGATGGGCTGGTCTATTAGAGTGAGAACTGAGCAATCTCTGCCATACCCATAGCTTACTCTGACTGTTCCTTTTACTTATATATTTTCTAGATCTCAAGTGACGGCGTCTCTAACGTGGATTGACCTCCCAATCTACCGAGATTGGAAGCCAAAGCGTCACATTTTTCCCTTGCCCCTCAACTTTCTCTTCATAATTGCTGAGGGACACAGGGCCCTGGGTGGGGCTTTGGTTTCCCGGGCATTTCCGCACCCTCCTCAGCTCCCCGCCATGGAGTGGCTTCGGTCACCCAGGCTTTATTGTGGTCGGCGGGGAGGGTTCTGTGGGGGCGCTCGGTTATGGCCTTGGCCTTGCTCAGGGCCTTGGGGCTGTTCGGCCAGGCAGCTTGGGGAACAACAACAACAACAACAACTGGTTGAGCTGTGATGATGATTTCATTGGAGATAACTTTATGGCCAAAACAGCCACTTTACACCACTTTTCGATACTTAACAACAACATACAGGCACACACGAACAAGCGACGCTCTCCTTCTTGTGGCCGGAGATGCGGGGCGTCGGTCCAGCCGGCTGTTGTTTACATGCGTCGGACCGACGCCTCGCACACGGAGCTCACAGGCTTTCAACTACAGGGGTGTTCAAGAGTCCTTCCGGGTACCTGGTATATGCTTTTTTATGGGTGTTTAAGAGCCCATCCGTGGTGAGAGGGTTAAGACCTTTCATGCCATTTAGGTGTCGATTTTGTCCTGGCGAGCGAAAGCAAGCCTGTAAGTTTAGGTGGAATCGGCCTTCAGCCGAAACATTTTTCTACCAAAAATGTACAAATTATATCGAAGGGGGGTCTTGTGGGTGTTCTTTTAAGTTAGATAGAGGTTTAGAGAGCAAACTAAACCCCCTCCTTAAATCATTGAGCCGAAAGGGGGTCTAGGGGGTGTTTTTCTTAAGCTTGATGAAGGTCTATCGAGGAAACCCAAAACATAACTTAACCCTCCAGCCCCGGGGGCTATAGCTTGCGACTGTGCTGCGGTACCGGGTGTTTTGACGATCTTTGGGCTATGTTAACTACTCTGTAAGTCAATGAATATGGCATGTAATGTTGTGAATAAAAAAGAATAATGTTCCACAAACCTTCCTCTGTCGAATGGCATTGAGTAGAGGTCTCTAGCCCCTCTGGTTGCATAATGGTGAGCGCGGGAAGACGAGTGCTTTTCGGCGGAAAATTCTTCCCGCGTTCGGACGCGTCGCCCCGGCCATGGCTACGACGCACCTAGCCGCTCGTCGCGCCAAAGTATTTATCTCCCTTAGACGATTTTAGTGTTTGATATTGAGAATGTGATGTTTATTTGATATTTTTCTAGTTATTTTGAGGCCAATTATATAAAATATGTTTATTAGGGTATCACTGCCACTGATATTGCTAATTTTCACTCGATACCGTACATTTTATTAGTAATTGAGGTAGGTTATTGTTGTATTAGGCACTGATTATTCGTTATTACAGGTGTTTATTATTCTTTGGTCATCAAGTATTGTGTCTTGTGTCACTTTCACTTTGATAAATATGCTTTAGAGTGTCATTGTCACTGATAATGCTCATTTTCACTCGATACCGTAAATTTTATTAGTAATTGAGGTAGGTTATTGTTGTATTAGGCACTGATTATTCGTTATCACAGGTGTTTATTATACTTTGGCCATCAAATATTAGGTCTTGTGTCACTTTCACTTTGACAAATATGCTTTAGAGTGTCACTGTCACTGATAATGCTCATTTTCACTTGATACCGTACATTTTATTAGTAATTGAGGTAGGTTATTGTTGTATTAGGCACTGATTATTCGTTATCACAGGTGTTTATTATACTTTGGCCATCAAATATTAGGTCTTGTGTCACTTTCACTTAGTTATATGATTTGTAAACGTTTTATATACAATTTATTGTGTCTTTTTTCACTGATTTCTATATTTCTATAGGTTCTAATCATATGAATGTCACTTGGTATATACATATGTGTCACTTTCACATATTATTATGGTGTAATTGTATTTGCATCAATTTTCTCATAATACATGACTTTTGTATTACAATAAATTGGTTTTCTTCCACTTTTTGCCTATATATAATTATAGTATACATATTGTCATTTGATTTGGCAATTTCAGTATGATTATTAGAACTCCAGCTTGGAGTGGTAATCAAAGAAGCACTCTAAAGCACAGAGTGCCACCTTGCACTCCACACACTACATGGTTGACTTTTTACCTGGCCTCGGCCTCACCCTGCTGTTGTAGCAGACATGGCACCGCTTCTGCTGTGTTCTTCCTGATTCATTCTGAGGCAGGGAACCAAGCCTGTGCCTAATCAAGTATTGAGCACACTGCAAGCGGTCAATAACGGCGGGCCCAGGATGTGCCACTGCCCTCTGTGGCGTAGCATACTTCTCCAGGAGCTCCGTCAACACCTGCTTTTGGAACCTCCGCAGGCTATTGAACTTCATGGGTGTGTTCACATTCCGAAGCTTGTATATATTGTAGGCATTCAGAACTGACATGTCCACCATATGCAGAAAGAACTTTTTGTACCATCTGCACGAGGTACGCAGGCAGTCAATGAAGCCTATCTGCATGTCGGACTTGTCCACCAGCCTCATGTTGATGTTGTAGTCCAGGACAGCATCGCGCTTGGTCACCCTGGCCTGGGTGCGGCGATCCACCTTGCCAGTCTCCACCATTTCCCCCTTGTGGATGGTGGTCAGGAGGTTGACCTTCCGCTGGTCGTGCCAGTGGATAGCCAGAATGGGCCCCGACTTCTTCTTGAACACATCACCTTTTTTGGGCTTTGGAGGGAAAGGTGGCATGCCCTTCCTTTTCCCTCGTACTGTGCCTACAGTCCCCGTCTTGAGCTCATGCAGGTACTGTGAGAGAGTGGGGGATGTGTAATAATTGTCCGTGTAGAGGACGTGATTCTTGTGAAAGTAGCGGTCCATCATGGCTTGCACCACTGCTCCGCCAAAGCCAATGAGGGGGTCCACAAGCAAGTCCCCTTCCTTCCCGCTGTAGACCAGGAAGTCCAGGACATAGCCAGTTTGGCAGTCGCACAGCACAAAGAATTTTATGCCAAAGTGATGTCTTTTTGAGGGGATGTACTGCCGGAAGCTGAGTTTTCCCCGGAACAGCACAAGAGACTCGTCAATGACGACCTTGCGGAAGGGCTTGAAGTAGGAGGTGAAGCGTTCTCGCATCATCTCGTACAACGTCCTAATCTTCCACAGCTTGTCTGGGAGGTGGACGTCAAATTGGTGACAAGATGGAGCGCTGCGAGGATATCAAGGTACCGGTCGCGAGACATATATTTCCCGAAGGCAGGGGTGGATATCAGATCATTGGTGATCCAATAGTCAGGCAACCTATGCTTCTTGACATGAAGCATTAGCATGGTGAGTGCCAGGAACACCATGAACTCTTTATGAGTCACTGGGGTCCACTGCCTCATGTGGCCCTTGGTCACCTTGCCCAAAAAGTGGACCTGGAATTGGTGCTGCTTGTTTGTCTCTTTGACAACATAGCCTAGCACCTCCTCATCAAAGAAGGCCTCAAATAGTTCGTGTGGTGGAGCATTGGGGCCTGCAGGAAAATTGGGGGTAATGCCTGAACCCTCCAGTACCTCATCAAAAGCTGGCACATCAGGGTTGTATCCATCCTCATCAACTACGTCTTGCCACTGAAAAACGTAGAATGGGTCTTGTCTACGCTGACGAGGAGCTCCAGCTGGTGGCCCAGCACGCCCACGGCCAACTCGGGAGGCGCGCTCCCTAGGGCGGCCAGGGCGGCGGGCAGCACGACGGGCAGCACGACTCCGGGCCAAGCGGATGGGTCGAGGGTCGTCGATGTCCATATAGTCATCGTCAGAGTGGTCATCTTGCCCTGACGGTGGACCTATGTAATCATGGCCAGAGTCTTCAGAGAGGTGCCCTTCATCATCAGTGGCCCCCACATAATCTGGCGGGGAAGGAGTGATGCGTGGGCGGCGTGCGGGTGGGCGAGGTGGGGAAGGAGTGGCAGGTGAGGCTGTGTCCCCCCGAGGTCCTGGGCTCCTTGGCCTGCGACGAGTGACAGAAAGCAATGTTTCACTGTCACTAGGCCCAGGTATTGGTGATGCGAGCTCAAAGACTTCTTCAGGAAGACATGTTGAAGGCGGGAGAGGTGGGGAGGACCGTGGGGAAAGTTCCGGGGTGGACGCCGTGGGAGCCTCGAACAAAACTCTCTTACTTTTCTTAATTTTTTTGGTATATTTCCTACCTTTCCCCTTTTCGGCAGCAGTATGTCTCCTGTCGGGGGACCTAGGAGGCAAATAGGCCGAAAGTGGGGGTCCTCAACCCTTGGCAATGGTGGGGGTGGTGGGGAAGAATGCGGGGCATCCGGGTCATCTTGGGTGGCGTGGGTAGATAAGGGAGACAATGGCGGACGAGAAGGGTCACCACGCTGACCCTCACTCACAGCCTCATCCTCACCAAGTAGTTTTGCTTGTTCCCTAGCTGCCACGGCCGCCTTCTCAAGTATTTTCTGCTTATACAAATGTAGCTTGAAAGGCGATTTACCTGGGGAAGGGCTTGGAGTCGTGTCACTTATGCGAAATTTGGTGAGTGACCTTGAACTCTCCCACTCACTCACTCTCTCAAGTTCACTGTCTTTAGGTAAACCAGCTTCCTCAACAACTGGTACATCACCTTCATCACTCTCATCACTGTCATGTTCTCTCGCAAATCCCAGGAATTGCTCTTCTTTGTCACTCTCATGGCCATAATCACTCGACTTATAATTACTGGAGTCGTCACTGACTTCATCATCAACATTATGCTTGGCATCAGCTCGCTCATAAAGTCTCAATGTCGTCTTAATACCTCCGGGAGATAACACATTTAGGCGATGGCGTCGGGGTAAGGCGCGACGAACTAGCAAGGGCGTCGTAGGAAGCACGGTATCGGACACAGCGGAATCACTATTTGGCGTACTGTCCATGATGGCGTCGGGGTAGATACTGTTGCTGTGGCGTCGTTTACGCCTGGTGGCGCCACCTACCGTCCCATGATACCAAAAATGTACGCGCGGCATTCGAAAGCACGCACGCAAGCAATGGGCGTTCAAGAGCCCTTCCAGGTTGCGCGGGCCGAGGTTGTTATGGGCGTTCAAGAGCGCTTCCGGGTTGGAGGGGTTAACATATAAAAAAATAGATCCAAAATCAAACACCAACAAAATTGCGCCGGTTAGCCACTCTGAACCCGACCACATAAGCACGGGATGAACTATATAGACAACGCGTAAAATTAAGGGGAGGCAGTTGGTTTTTCGAGTCCTCCTCCTCCCTCATGTTTAGCCTTATTAGTTATGAGATTTCAAGACATTCGCCCTATTAGTTTGGCGTTTTCAGATCTTTTGCACTATTTCTTTGCCAATATTAAGACCTTTCGTGCCACTTGGGTAGTGGGTTTATTCAGTTTTCTTAAGGGAGCCCACCTCGCTTTTTTTCTCTTTCTCTCCCTCTCTCTTTGGCTTGTATCCATTTGGCCCATTCAGCCTACTGTTTCAAGATGTTTACCCCCATCCAGGTGTCAATATTATATTTTTGTTTTACAGCAAGCCAAATTTGTACATTTTTCGATAGAAAAATGCCTCCGGCAAAGCCGGATTTCTCCATACAATGCTGGCTCGCTATCGCTCGCCAGGAAGAAATCGACACGGATGGGGATAAACGTCTTGAAACAATTGGCTGAATGGGACCGAATGGACACAAGTCCGAAAAGGAGAGAAAGATAAAAAAAAAAACAGTGACCCCCTTAATGTTTATACTGTACAAAAGAAGCCAAGCAACAACAGACCTAAAGTACCTTATTATACTCCGTTTTCTATTCAGCTCACGATAAATTAAATCCCTTAACAGCTAATTTCTCCATACTTGGTGAACAAAATGAAACTTACTATGTCTGTGCATTATATTAACTCCCTCAGACATATATGACGAGATCGCGTCATATGGAACTTATAACCAAAAACTCATATGACGCGATCGCGTCATATGGACTTATCTCCATACCTCTCCAATAAGTTTATGATGCGATTTTGCGTCATATGAGCTCAGTAAGTCCGATAAGTTAGCTTACGATAAAACCGTTGGTGGCAACCTCAGCCTCCTCCGATGATTCTAACGGCCGCAGTGTTGTTGTGAGTGTAGTGCGAGGCAGTGGCAATGATCCTGGGGCTCCCGCCTCCTCGGACTTATTGGAACATAATATGTCTGAAGGAGTTAAGACCAAGTTTATTTAATTAGCACCATATTCCACTACATAATGTTAAGAATTAAGTAACACCCCATTCTTAACATTAATCATCAATTACAAACCCCAATGCACTTGAATAAACTAATGAATAATAACTGAGAAATCTTGATGGGAACTTTGCAAATTACCGTCAGTTGGAAAAAAAAAAAAAAAAAAAAAAAATGGACTAAAGGCTGCTTGTAAAAAACAGATTGCCACAGTAATCAATTGAAGGGCTTCAGCTTCAGAAAACTGTGGTCAGAATACAAAATTATAGTACTATAAAGCCGGTATCACACAAGAGCTTTTTCCCTAAACATTTATCCTCAACACTGGTCTGGCAGCTTATGCGGTCATCTTTTGAAATTATCTTAAGTCACTTAAATGCATCTATAACCAGTCTAGTTTTCGATACCAGTGCAAAATATCCCAGGAATGTTGCCAGTAAAATGTTGACCATCGAATGTTGACTAAAAACGCTCTCGTGTGATACCCTCTTTAGTAACACCCCGTTCTTAACATTAATCATCAACTACAAACCCCAATGCACTGAATAAACTAATAACCGATACTGAAATGGACGGCACATTACTTATTTGATTAATGAGGTATATATATATGATCACTTTTTCATGACTACTGTACATGAAAGACTAGGCCTACTGAAAAGTGCGGAAAGTTTAAATTATATCTTAGATTCTAAAAGGATTGTCGCACGCCGGTCCAAGATCTTCAGGAAAGATCTTCACAATTGATCACTTGCGAGTTTCAGGCTATAAGGAAGTTGGAGCTGTAGAGATTGATGGTAAAATAAAATTATAATGTAAAACTTGCAAACTAAACAAACCAAAACTGGGACGACACAAAATAAATGCAAAAGAACTTAACAAATACTGAAATGATGTAGGTTTCTAATGGCTAAAGAGCATGTTGAATTGGGTTTTATGTATTTAAAATGTACTACAGCCGCATTTCAACAGGTTATTCAGCTGAGTATCAATATCTACAGCTCCAACTTCCTTATAGAACGAAACTTGCATTGTTTACATCACGGGTTAACCTATTCAGCACGATGACGTAATTTTCATCATATCCTGGTTACCATGAGACAATTTTTTATAGCTTATACAGGTCTCCCTCACTATTTGATGCCCCAATTTATGACATTACAGTATTATAGATTTTTAGGTGTTTGGGTATGGGTTTTGGCTTGTCCGAGAACGCATCCCCATTTACCCCATTCATCAGAACGCATCCCCATTTACCCCATTCATCAGAACGCATCCCCATTTACCCCATTCATCAGAACGCATCCCCATTTACCCCATTCATCAGAGAACGCATCCCCATTTACCCCATTCATCAGAACACATCCCCATTTACCCCATTCATCAGAGAACGCATCCCCATTCATCAGAGAATGCATCCCCATTCATCAGAGAACACATCCCCATTTACCCCATTCATCAGAACACGTCCCCATTTACCCCATTCATCAGAGAACGCATCCCCATTTACCCCATTCATCAGAGAACACATCCCCATTTACCCCATTCATCAGAACACATCCCCATTTACCCCATTCATCAGAGAACACATCCCCATTTACCCCATTCATCAGAACACATCCCCATTTACCCCATTCATCAGAACGCATCCCCATTTACCCCATTCATCAGAACGCATCCCCATTTACCCCATTCATCAGAACGCATCCCCATTTACCCCATTCATCAGAACACATCCCCATTTACCCCATTCATCAGAACACATCCCCATTTACCCCATTCATCAGAGAACACATCCCCATTTACCCCATTCATCAGAACGCATCCCCATTTACCCCATTCATCAGAACGCATCCCCATTTACCCCATTCATCAGAACGCATCCCCATTTACCCCATTCATCAGAACGCATCCCCATTTACCCCATTCATCAGAACGCATCCCCATTTACCCCATTCATCAGAACGCATCCCCATTTACCCCATTCATCAGAACGCATCCCCATTTACCCCATTCATCAGAGAATGCATCCCCATTTACCCAATTCATTTTAGGCTTCACTATATGATTTTTCCATTTAAGATCGGGTTTTGAGGAACGTAACCCAATCGTAAATCGAGGGGGACCTGTATTCTGGTTACCATGAGATGAATTTCTTTAGCTTATAATCTAACTCTAGGACTCAGAGGGGTATATACAATCTCAATAAGCCCTCTACATAACATATATCTTTCTTTAGCTTACAATCTCAATAAGCCCTCTACATAACATAGATCCTTCTTTAGCTTACAATCTCAATAAGCCCTCTACATAACATAGATCCTTCTTTAGCTTACAATCTCAATAAGCCCTCTACATAACATAGATCCTTCTTTAGCTTACAATCTCAATAAGCCCTCTACATAACATAGATC
Organism: Paralithodes platypus; assembly: GCA_032716605.1. Classification (NCBI taxonomy): domain Eukaryota; kingdom Metazoa; phylum Arthropoda; class Malacostraca; order Decapoda; family Lithodidae; genus Paralithodes; species Paralithodes platypus. Next base: position 11,104,006 of record CM064565.1, on the reverse strand, counting down.
CTTCTTTAGCTTACAATCTCAATAAGCCCTCTACATAACATAGATCCTTCTTTAGCTTACAATCTCAATAAGCCCTCTACATAACATAGATCCTTCTTTAGCTTATATTCTAACTCTAGGATTCAAAGGGGTATATACAATCTCAATAAGCCCTCTACATAACATATATCTTTCTTTAGCTTATATTCTAACTCTAGGACTCAAAGGGAAACATACAATCTCAGTAAGCCGTCTAAATAACATTAGTCTTTCTTTAGCTTACCGGTATATTCTAACTCTAGGACTCAAAGGGGTATATACATTCTTAATAAGCCCTCTACATTTACATAGATCTTTCTTTAGCTTATATTCTAACTCTAGGACTCAAAAGGAGACATAAAATCTCAGTAAGCCCTCTAAATAACATTAGTCTTTCTTTAGCTTACCGGTATATTCTAACTCTAGGACATACAATCTCAATAAGCCCTCTAAATAACAAAGGTCTTTCTTAAACTGCAACAAATGGTTTAATTAGTATGCTCTCTCCACTAACCAACTTTACTCCTAAACTCGAATTAAATTAATTAACAAACACATGTGGCAGTCCGGGGATTCGAACCATAGACGCTTAATGTTAGGGAGAATCATGGTGGTGAAGGGGTTAAAGGTACAGTACACCACAATAATACAGCCAGGAGGATGTGGTATAGGGAGATACGATAGTCCGTTCATTCTAGGTTGGGCAGAAATCGTAACCCCTAACCTCTCATAACTCAAGAAGGACTAGAGTAATCAAGCTAATATTTCTACCAAATAGGAAGACTTGGCTAGGGAATATGTGTATAAATTGACGGCTTATTTGCTCTAGCTCTTTTTGAGTTACAGAGGTTAGAGGTTTCGATTTCTGCCCAACCAAGAATGAATTGACGGCTCATTTGCTTTAGCCCTTTTTGAGTTACAGAGGTTAGAGGTTTCGATTTCTGCCCAACCAAGAATGAATGGATTATACTACTTGCTATAATTCATCCAATATTGAGACATTTCCCCGGCACTGGCACGGTATTTAAAGGGTTCTTTTTACACATGTTTAACCCGTACAGTACCAGTGACGTCCTTTTCATTATATTCTGGTAACTATTAGGTGATTCTATTCAGCTGAGGAACGACCACTAACTATTAAAAAGCTACAAACTATCTCGATGATTCTATCAGCATAGGAACGACCACTAACTATTAAAAGGCTACAAACTATCTCAATTAATCCATTTAGCTACCATATTTCTTCCTTAACCCTTCTGGCCCGGGCTCGCCCTCCTAAGGACGTTGTTGAGATCCGGGCGATCTGGCCGAAAAACGTCTACGCCTAGGCTACCGTATCTTTGTTATTTTAACTGCTACCGCATTTCCATGCATCTCCAAGCGTAGATGTGTTTCGTACCTGTAGACTGGCATTGAGTAGAGCTCTCTAAGTCAACTGGTTCAGTTGTGATGACGATTTCCGTGGAGAGTTTCGATGTAATGTTAGCAATATCAGATACTTTTCAACACTAAATCTGTTCTTGCAGACAACACAATAACAAACTCCGACTCTTCTTCTTGTTTTCGGAGGTGCGGTGACGCAACGACAGGCTTTGTTTACATACGTCGGACGCACGGCTTTCAAAACACGCTTAATAGGCTTTCAAGCTTCTATCTATCTATCTATTGCCTGACGCCGTGATCCCCGAAGGGGTGGCCACGAACGAACCGCCCCCATGCACCTCTGTCCCCAGTCAGTCGACGCCCCTCCCCCCAACCAGCACCGCCTTCGTTCATGTAGTTCCTCACTCCATCCTTCCACCTCATATTCGGTCTACCTCTCCCCCTCTGTCCCTCCACCTCGCTCTCGTACACCCTCTTAGTCATTCTCTCTCGCTTTCCATACGTTCCATATGGCCGAACCATCTCAAGTTGTTCCTTTTCACACTTTCCAGCACATCTACCTCCACACCACACCTCCTTCTTACTTCCTCATTAGTCTGTCTATCCCTCCATGTAACTCCGCACGCACTCCTTAAGTAATTCATTTCCACTGCTCTCACTCTTGGTCTGAGTCTCTCAACCAACGTCCATGCTTCGCTTCCGTAAGTCAGTGTCGGGATTACCACACTGTCATGCAAGGACTTCTTCACTTCCATACTGACCACCCTATTTCTTGTTACTGCTTTTAGCGTTCCTACAACCCTCTTCCCCTGTTGTACCCTCTCCCGCACCTCTTCATCCATAGTCCCATCTTTACTCAACACACTGCCCAGATACTTAAAAGAGTTGACGATCTCCATAGCCTGACCGTTCAGCTTCACCTCACACTCTGTGACTTCACCCCTTTCGAAGACCATAACCTTGCTTTCAAGCTTACGGATTTTAAAATGACGCCCGGGCTCCTGCCAATCTGCCGCGGTGTCCTTTTAAAATGCTGCCCGGGCGGGAAGGGTTAAGCTGCATAAAATCGTCTAAATGTAGCCGATATAAAATAAGAGACGTGACCAGTACAGTAGGGGTTAAACACCACGCCTGCCCGAACAGGGTGACAAACGAAAGCAAAGTTTATTATTTTTAGTCTGTATTATCGTATATCTAAAGTCAAAATTATGGTTTATAGATCAAATTATATCTTTGGACGTGATAAAATGGCCAAAACAATTATATTTCATTTTTGGTGATACAGTATTTTTTGATCAAGATATGACTGTTGATCATTTAAGTAATTATCTTATCTTGTTACTCGGTAAATCATATTCTTAGGTGTGGTTTATAATTATGGTTTATAGATACAATTATATCTTTAGAAGTGATTAAATGGCCAAAAACAATTATATTTCATGTTAATTTGCTTGTATTCCTGCTCATATTCATTCAAGTCTACAACCAAAATTCCTCCGGTTTGACGCCCTGTTCCCGAAGGCTTATTGCACTTCCGGGTTAACCCCTTCTGTACCGCGACGTCTTTTTAATTTTATTTTGGCTATACTGTATTTAGACGATTATATTCAGTTTAAAAAGGGCCTCCAGAAATTAACAGGCTTAGAACTATCACACTTAACCCTTTTTACTACCACATATCCTTCTAAAGTTATACAAAATAGTCTAAATATAGCTAGAATAGAATGAAAAAAACGTCGCCGATACAGAAGGGGTTAACCCGTTACCAGCGACGTGTGTTATGTTTTTATTCTAGCTATATTTAGACGATATTATGCAGCTTAGGAAGGATCTGTGGTATAGTTAAATGGGTTGGTTGAGATAGTTTGAAGCCTTATAATTGCTAGAGGTCCTTCCTAAGCTGTATAAAATCGTCCAATAGCTGCCAGAATATGATGAGAAGGACGTCCCTGGTACTCAAGGGGTTAACAACATATTTGGCCACAAACACTTGGCAATAGTTGAACAAAATAGGACAAGACAATATCCCACCAGCTGAAAAATGCACATTATCACCAACCCACCATTTGACCACTTGCGAGTTTCGGGCTATAAGGAAGTTGGAGCCGTGAACACAGTATTAAACAGAAATGCAATAATAATGTATGTTTCTGATGGATGAATGGTATATTGAATTGGGTTTTATGTATTTATAAATATAGTACAACCGTATTTTAGCTGTACAATCTGTTAAAATATCGTTGTCTACAGCTCCAACTTCCTTATAGAACAAAACTCGCAAGTCGTCAATTGACCACTTGCGAGTTTCTGGCTTTAAACATAAATTTTTAGCTGAAATACGAGCAAATATAGGACTGTAGTACTGTACATGCATAAATACTGTACAGGTACATTAATTCCATATTAACATAATTTCCTTTCATAAAAAAAAAAATATATATTTCTGACAAATATCAATGTCTACACCTTAACTTCCTTATAGACCGAAACTCGCAAGTGGTCGATCAACTTACAAATACCATTAAACACATCATAGAAGACTGCATTTCACACAACCACTTACGCCAACAACACAATCTACACTCAATGAGAGCTCTGTGGGAAAGCCCGATTGTGGCCATGGCCTTCCTCAGGGACTCGGGGCTGTTCGGCCAGGCAGCTTAGGGAACAACAACAACAACAACAAATACAAAACTATTTATTGAAATCAATGAAACTAATGAACACATGTGGTACTCCAAGGATTCCAACCTAGGATACTCGCACCCAAATTCCGCGCACTAACCATTACGCTACCAATAACAGACATTAGTTTTTGATACTCTTGACCATTCTCACATTAGTTAATAAAAATTAAAATATATACACTATTGAATGGTGTGTTCATCCTCTTCATTATTTACATACACACAGATCATAACATTTATGTAACTTTCAATTTCATACATATATCCCCTTCACCAACAGTACGTAATTTTCATCATACTGTATTTTGTTCTCCATTTTTAAACAATTTTCTTTACTTTGTAATCTACCTATACGACTCAAATGGGCAAATATGATATCAATTAAACCTCTTAGTAACATAGGCCCTTCTTCAGCTGCATAAAATCATCTAAATTAAGCCAGAATCAAAGGTAAAAAAACATCATGGTGCTGAAGGGGATAGAGACAGGAAATAAACAATACATTAAAACTAACAATTATTGGATAATCTAATTTGTTTAGTTGTAGCAAGGAATAAAAGACCAGACTAAACAACTGGTCCCAAAAGCTCTCTATCAAACCTTACTATCTTCCAAATAGCTCTATATACATTAAATACATATAAAAACTAAATGATATACCCTTCAAACACATATGTCAACCAAAGTACACTAGGCGGGTGCCCAACCTTGCCCGCCAAAGGCGGCTTTCTAGGGCCTTTCCTAGCTGATGCTGAGAGGATTGGGTTCTAGTCATGTGGTAATGGGCTGGTTTATCAGAGTGAGAACTGAGCGATCTCTGCCATACCCATAGCTTAATCTGACTGTTCCTTTTACTTATATATTTTCTAAATCTAAAGTGACGGCGTCTCTTCCGTGGATTGACCTCCCAATCTACCAAGATTGGAAGCCAAAGCGTCACATTTTTCCTTTGCCCCTCAACTTTCTCTTCATAATTGCTGAGGGGCACAGGGCCCTGGGTGGGGCTTTGGTTTCCCGGGCGTCTCCGCACCCTCCTCAGCTCCCCGCCATGGAGTGGCTTCGGTCACCCAGGCTTTATTGTGGTAGGCAGGGAGGGTTCTGTGGGGGCGCTCGGTTATGGCCTTGGTATTGCTCGGGGCCTTGGGGCTGTTCGGCCAGGCAGCCTGGGAAACAGCAACAACAACCAAAGTACACTGAATATAAACAAAGCTAGTAGTATTTGGCCTAGCTTGCATAACAAAGCTGCACACGGATATTGCTACGATTCCCTCACTCTTTAAGCACCAAGTGTAGTTACCTGTTTAATGAAGCCATATATACCCACAATTAATATTGTAAAATATGCTTAACCCCTCCAATCCCAGCGCCGTATAAATACGTCCGTAGATAAGTAACTCCTCAGTCCCAGTGACGTATATATCCGTCAGTAATGTACTTTCCTTGTAACTACCTGTACAACCCTGTACCAGTTACCACGACCTTTTGAGCACTGCTCCCGTGTTGGCAACACTTCTCAGCTTATAATTATGAGACCCACTGAAGAGTGACAGAGCCAGTCTTGCCTCATCTTTGGAGGTGGATAGGTGGTCTCTCCTGCCATTTTTGCCACATTACTTGGGACTGCTGGGGACTTTTATTACTGTATCCTATGGTACAGTACGGGTTAACCACACCACTATAATCGGTTATATTTATTCTGACGGTAAGTTGAATCCCTTGACAACTGGTTATTCAATACTTAACGGAGAGGAAGATCTCAGATGAGATGGAGAGATGGTGTAGTACAAGCGTTGGAAGGTAGAGATGACTGAAGAACAGGCAAAAAAAGTGGTATTGAATAGGAATGAATGGAGAATGCTTGTGAATAGATGAGTGATAACGCGGTTGTTGGGAGAGGGGGTCAGGCACCAGGTGGACTAGATAATAGACCATCAGGCGCCTGGCCCGGGGAGCGAAATATGTTGTTAATTATGAAAACTTTGCATTAATACGACGCACGCACAGACAAGTATATTAAGATTTTTCCATTAAGTATCGATAAATCAGTTGCTAAGGGATTCACTTTACCATCAGGTAGAAATAAACAGACTACAGTACAGTTGGGTCTCGATATACACGCGTTTCGTATACACGGATTAGTTTGGATACGGTAACCACAAAAAATTACAAAGTCGGCCACAACACAGAAAAAATATGTATATACGCGGACATTTGCGGCCTAGATGTGTGTGAATTTGTATTTTGTTTTTGTGTGTTCGTTGTTTTCTGTTGTGTTTTGTGTTGTCCCTCTTCTTGCTCTGTCTTGAGTCCCCCCCCCCCACAAAAAAAAAAAAATATAAATAAATAAATAAATAAATAAATACAATAAAATAAAATAAAATAAAAATAGAAAAAGTGGGGATTGGGCCTGAGTAAATAGATAGATAGATAGATTTGCGGCCGACGGGGGTCCTGCTACAACTCCGGGTCGGCGTCGGACATTTCCGCACCGCGCGGATCGTAGCAGACGACACAAAACATAGTGTGGTTTGTTTACGTTGCTGGATATTGCGTGCTTGACACGCAAATAGGTCAGTAGCAGGTCCAAAACAGTTTTGTTGTTGTTGCTGTTCCCCAGGCTGTCTGGTCGAGCAGCCCCAAGGTCCTGAGTAAGGCCAAGGCCATAACCGAGCGCCCCCACAAAACCCTCCCTGCTTAACACAAATAAAGCCTAGGTGACCGAAGCCACTACAAGGCGGGGAGCTGAGGAGGGTGTGGAAACGCCCGGGAAACCAAAGCCCCACCCAAGGCACTGTGCCCCTCAGCAATTATGAAGGGAAACAGTTCTTATGGATGCTGTTATTGCCTGCCTGACACGCAAATATGCTTTTGTTGGTGGTATAATGTCAGCTAAAGGCTCAAATAGGAGACTCGGGAAAGTGGCTGGAACGAATTTAATAAATTCCCATAAGCGATTTTGATTAGTTCCTTTGCGTTTATCTTGCATCATCCCAGTTTTGTTTTTGTATTTTGCAAGTTTTTTCATAATAATTTCTATTACACGGTTTTGATATACACTCCATGTATAGGGTACGAATTGACTGTGTATATCGAGACATGACTGTACAAGAATGGAAGCCCTGAGGACCCTTTAAACTATAGACCAGTTTCACTTACTAGTATTGTATGCAAGATTTGTGAAAAGTTAATTAGAAAGAGATGGATGAAAATATTGGAGAGAAAGAAGATAAGAACCCCAAAGCAATTTTGGATTCAGAGAAGGGACATCTTGTGTTACCAGTCTGCTATGTTACTACAGTAGGGTGATAGATGTACTGCAAGAAAGAGGCGGATGGGTGGACTGCGCCTACTTAGACCTTTCCAAAGCACTCGATAAGGTACCACATAAGAGATTGTTATCTAAGCTTGAGACGATTGGATGTGTCAGGGGGAGTTTGCTGAAATGGATGGAGAGCTATTTAACAGATAGGGAAATGAGGACCAACATTAGAGGAACTTACTCATCGTGGCGGAAAGTTGAGAGTGGTGTGCCGCAGGGATCTGTGTTGGCACCTCTCATGTTCCTTATGTATGTGAATGACCTGCCGATAGGCATAAACTCCTACATGTCAATGTTTGCAGATGACGTAAAAATTATGAGACAAATAACACATAAAAGTAGTTGTGAGGAGCTGCAAGGGGATTAAGATAAAATATACGAATGGAGCCCCAAGTGGAAAATTACATTTAATATAAGTAGTTAGTTAGTTATGTAGAGCAGATTAACCAGACCACTGAGCTCCATACGGAACTCTCATAGGTCTGGCATTTAATATAAGTAAATGTCATGTGTTAAATATGGGAAGAAGTGTGAATAGACCAAATTGGGAGTACAGGATGGGAGATAATATAATTAGCAAGGCCGAAAAAGAAAAGGATTTAGGGTTGATTATACAAGATAACTTGTCGCCAGAGAAACATATTAACAAGCTCTTTAGCGGAATGTATGCAATGGCCGGGAATATGAAAGTTGCTCTGAACTACTTGGATGAGAACATAGCGAAGATTATAAAAAGTATGATTAGACCAAGATTGGAGCAGTGGTGTGGTGTGCAGCAGTGGTGTGGTCCCCGCATCTTAACCCTCGGAATCCGGGAGGCCTCATATGAGGCAAACAAAAATATTGGCAGGAATCCGGGAGGCCTCATATGAGGCAAAATGCGCGGCTAAAAATCGCCGCTAAAATCATCATAACTCGGCAACCACGCATCGTAGCGATGTCATCTCAACGGCAGTCTACAGACAACAAAACGTTCTACAATTTGCAAAACAATTGACTGCTCTAGGTGGTCTCAATCAGTAGCTACTGAATTATGAAGTTTGACTGTACGAAAATGGCCCCGGACACAGCGATCGGGATCATATGAGGCCCCCGGATCCGATGGGTTAAGAAGCATTTTCACAAGTTAGAAAGAATCCAGAGAGCAGTTACTAGATTGGTTCCAAGTCTCAGAGAACTGCCATATGAAGGGAGGCTAGACAAATTAAATCTACCGAGTCTAAAAGAGAGGAGAGAGAGGGGAGACATGATAATGATGTACAAATGCACCCGAGGGCTGGAGAGGCTGGATAGGGAGGATATAATAATTATGGATACAGGAATAACTAGAGGCCACAGCTACAAAGTACAGTAAAAAGACCTACCTGCAAGAACGATATCAGGAAGTTTAGCTTCCCCTATAGATGTATTGACAAATGGAATAGGCTGGAGGAGGAGGTGGTAGGGGCAAGGAGCATCCATATTTTCAAGAAAAAATTGGATGAAAGTAGACTGAGAGACGGGACAACACGAGCTTAGCTTAACTCCTGTAAACTACAATTAGGTAAATACTGTATAGTGAGTCAGAGTGAGGGAGGGAGTATACCCTTTGTCCGAGCCACATAATAATAATAATAATAATAATAATAATAATAATAATAATAATAATAATATGATGTTATTTCATTTGTTCGAGCGCCAATTCTACAAGTGGATTCACGAGCGCTTACATTAACTTAAATTATTCCATTAAAAAACAAAATAATAATAATTAAAATAAAAAAATAAAGTTTGATTGACACACACACTCACGCACACACTCCAATATGCCTGAGAAAATATGTGTTCCACCAAATTACTTTACAGATCTCCCTCACTATCCGATGCCCCGATTTACGATATTATAGGTTTTTAACCCGGCAACGGGGAGCTATATGTATTGAACACCACTGTTCTGGGCGACGATATTAGGCTCCATTCATGCCTATAATCGTCATTTTACGATAAATATCGTTATTACTTATTCATAGGCGCCTATTTTACCTTCACTATGAAGATATTAACCTGTAACAACAATAAAACAAGTGGGAACAATGTTTTTTATGGTCAAAATCACGAATAAATATGGAGCAGCCCATTCATGAATTGTGGAGCAAATTGAGGCAACCCCTCCCTTCACGAGGCCTCAAGCCTGACTGACTGACTCATTCACACTCTCCCTTATGCAACACACTCGCTAGTCACATGACCACACCATAGAACCGGCTTGGAGATGTTTACACGAAAATATACCAACGAATTAGGGAATAATAAGGAAAATTGGTGATAATTGAAGGGGGGAGGGGAAAGAGGGGAAGGAGGGGATGTGGAGGAGTGATATGAAGGATAGAGGATTTTTTTTTTTTTTTTTTTTAAGTGCTACTGGGGCCTTTTAAAATGTTTTTTTTAGGCCTTCCCTCTTAAGAGCTTTGCCGCCGTTGCCCAGTGAAACTTCTTAAGAGCTTTTCCGCCGTTCCCGGGTTAAGTGTTTGGGTTTCTGTTCCGGCTGGTCCCACAACGCATCTCAATTTACCCCATTAATTTTAGGGGGAATGGGCCTGAGTACAATTGCGCTTATAAGTGATGTCTCGGCACCAAGTATGTTATGATCAATAATTTGGTATCGGCAATATCTAAGCTTCATTTCTTCATATCGAGTGAAATATACGAACATGTTCCTACACTTACCCACCCTATTCAACATCTGACAGACATACATACAGCACAGAGAAAGCCAAACTTAATGACAGCTGGGACATGACTTATTAGCGCAACTGTACATACACCTAACTGCACTATGATAGACTTATGATTACACAAATGGAATAAAATATATATAATATATACTGTATATATATATACAGTAGGGTCTCACATAAAACGAGAAATTGGTCGATAAACGAGGGTGTTCTATGCTATTTCGTTCTATGTGAACACGGCATTTTGGTGGCCCAATATCGTCAATGTTCACTGTAAGCGTAAATTTCCGTCAGGAGCGTACGATATTTCGGCGCTCTATATGAAAACTCCTCGGATTTGCCCCACTTTGGCGGCGGACTCGTTTTATGTGATCACATTCGTTCTTATCGAAAATTAAATATTAATATTTTAGGTCGCTCGTTTTAATCGACTCGTTTTATCTGAACACGTTTTATGCGGGACCCTACTGTATATGTATATAAGGGGAGGTGTGGCGGAGTGGTGTTGCCACTGGCCTGGTAATCCAAAGGTCCCGGGTTCAAATCCCGATGTATCAATGGGAAGATATTATTGGGATGGAATTTGTGCTGTACCTAGTATCAGTGCATTACCACAAAGCCCACCGAAACGCTAATAAAATACCCTCATTGTTCCCTGATTAAATAGCACTGTATGAATATTCCCATATTCAAAATATGCTATAGGGGTGCAATGCCTGGTGAGTTAGCTGCTCAACAGGTGGCGTTGTGTGTGTGTGTAAGAGTGAGTGTCCGAGTGTAGGGGGTGAGACAGTGAAGCACGGGAACGAGGTGGCTTCAGAGATGGGGTCGCTTCGGACCATGAGTGAGCACCGTGCCTCATGTGAAGGCAAGATGGCAGGTGCTCGTTGTACTCTATGTGCTTCACATGCCTCACTCCCTAGACTGGAACAAGACCTCATGGGCTTCACTGCTCATTCCACAGCTGTGAATGTCCAGGCTCTCAGCCTATGCCTGAGAGGGAGTAAGTTGGAATATAGAAAAAAAAAAATAAAAAAAAATGCAAAGCTGCAACCTGCTGTACATTGTTCATTCAGTAAGACCCGCTGGAATCGTACAGTACAATAGCTTCACCTTACTAAGCTGCAATTTTTTTTCAAAATCACAGCTATCACAAGCCGACATTTAAGTTGATTTAAGGGGACATGGGCCGGTTTTCTGGACCACTTTCTCCCTCATGTTTAGCCCCATTAGTTTTCAGATGTTAAGATGTTTGCCCCATTATTTAGTCGATTTTAAGACCTTTTCTTTGTCAATATTTAGACCTTTCGTGCTACTTAGGTGTCAATTTTTTCCCCTGGCGAACGATAGTGAGCCTGTAATGTTGGAAGAACCGGCCTTTGGCCGCAAAATTTTTCTACCGAAAAATTTACAAATTAATCTAGAAGGGGTATCTAATGGATGTTTTTTTTTTAATTTGAAGGAGGTCTAGGGAGCAAACTAGAAAAATAATGAATACATGCAAAAATCGCCCAAAAAGTGAACCATCTACCCTTAACCCAGCAAGTGCGGCAAGACTTATATAAGGCCTACCGCTGCGCTGCGGGAAGCCTTATATAATCCAAGGCCTAAAAAAAACACATTTAAACCAGCCCAGTATAATTTTTTGTTTTTTTTTATTTGCCCCTTGGCCATGGCAAATATCACTCCTCCACATCCCCTCCTTCCCCTTCAATTATCACCTATTCTCCCTGTTATTCCCTTATTCTTAGGTATATTTTCGTGCTAACATTAGCGAGTTGCTAGCGGGGCGTGGTCATCTGTGTTAACAAGCGTGGGAAAGAGCGAGAGAGAGAGTATCGCGCAACAGTGTCTCTCCAGACGTGGGGAGGAGTGGAGGAGAGGGAGACTGGCTCACACTCGATGATTACAACTCCCGGCCTCTGTTGCCAATTTTGACCAGCCAAACGCTGTTTCCACTTGTTTTATTGCTGTAACAGGTTAATATCTTTATAATCAACGTAAAATAGGCACATATGGATAAGTATTAATGATATTTATGGTACGATGACAATTTGAGTGAAGAAAACAGCCTAAATACCTCCACACAGGGAGGGGTGGCCACTACCCCCCCTGCGCACTTCTTAGGTTAAAGCATGAACTGCTAGAATCTGTGCTAAATAAAAGGCCAAGTTGAGGGAGGGAGGGGGATGGGGTAAAAAAAGGGGGGGGGGGGAGATGGAGTATAAAGGGGGGGGGATGGGTATAAAGGGGTGTGTGGGGGGGGATCGGGTATAAAGAGGGGGTTGGGGGGGATGGGGTATTAAGGTGGGGGGGGGGGGGGGAGGAGTGGAGGATGTGGTGTGGAGAGGTACCACCACTTTCTATGTGTCACCCAATTTTGAGACATTTTCCAGCACTGTCACGGTCTTTGAAGGTTTGGTTTTACACGTTTACATACCGTGCTATCGAAAGGACCGTCATAGTCCCTGGGTTAACCCCTTCATTGCCGATGTCGTCTTTTCATTATTTTCTGGCAATTATATTTAGCTTAGGAAGGGCATACACTAATTAAAAGGCTGTAAAGTATCCCAATTCATTATTTTCACTAACAAACGTCATTCCTTAGCTGCGTAAAATCGTGTAAATATAGCTGAAATAAGAGAGAAAGACATCCCCGGTAGTGAAGGGGTTAAGGCTTCGCACTACCTAACTTCTATTTCTATTCATTAAGGCACATTAGATTTGTACTGTAGGCTATACATAATTATACAGTTCAGGTCTCCCTCACTATCCGATGCCCCAATTTACGATATTTGTATAGGTTTTTTATATATATTTGTATATATTTTAGTAAGCGTTGTTTCCACATAGCGATTTTGATAAGTTAATTTGACTGTATATTGACTTTGTCCCAGTTTTGGTTTGTTTAGTTTGCAAGTTTTACATTTTAATTTAGGTGTTTGGGTTTGGGTTTTGGCTGGTCCGAGAACGCATTCCCATTTACCCCATTAATTTTAGGGTTTGCTATATGATTTTTCTACTTAGATCGGATTTTCAGGAACGTAGCCCAATCGTAAAACGAGGGACACCTGTACGTACATACATTAACCCCTTCTGTACCGGGATGTCTTTTTAGTTGTGTTCTTTCTATATTTAGACTACTTCCAGCAGCTTAAGAAGGATCTGTGGTAGTAAAAAGGGTTAAGGTAGATAGTTCGAAGCCTGTTAATTGCTGGAGGCCTTTTTAAAACTGAATAAAATTGTCTAATGGTAGCCAGAATAAAGTTAAAAGGACGTCGCGGTACAGAAGGGGTTAAAGACTATGATCTACGCGTGAGTAGGTCCGTATTTTTGTTCATCTAAGGGCGGCATTCCAGGCAGCACGGTCTTTGGCGTCTCTTTTAGTCAGTCCTTTGGCTGCGAGATCGGTTTGCACCACCTGATCCCATGTCTTCCTTGGTCTACCTCTTCTTGCGACTCCCTCCACGTTCATAGATTTGCTTTTCTAAACCCAATTATTCTCATCCATCCTTTCCACATGGGTACAGGGCCTTGGGTGGGGGCTTTGGTATCTTGCGCGTTTCCGCACCCTCCTCGGCTCCTTGCCTGTGAGCGGCTTCGGTCACCCAGGCTTTTTTGTGGTAGGCAGGGAGGGTTCTGTGGGGGAGCTCGGTTATGGCCTTGGCCTTGCTCGGGGCTTTGGGGCTGTTCAGCCAGGCAGCCTTGGGAACAACAACAACAACTCCTACGCATCTCCTCACTAATACTCTCAATGCCTATATGGCCTTTGAGTTCCACACTGGGGGTTCGGTCTCTCATAGCAGACCCACATATCCATCTCACCATCCTCACATAAATACTATATCTATTCAGAAAGGCACATTGGCTTTATGTTTTAACAATTAAAGCTTCCCCCAATACTTGCATCTGTGTGACCGAGGGTCCCTCCAGGAAGATAACTGCCAGGGGGTGGACTTCATCAGCCGGCATCTTACTTTGAATGAACTTAAAGCAACACGAGAGGTTGAATCTGCAAGTGGGGATGTTAGTGTTGAGAAAGGGGATGGCCACCAACTTGTGGAAGAAACTACTGAGCTCGGTGAATGTTGAGTGCAAGTCTACGCGTTTCTGTAGGGCGTAGACAAACTTGCCCAAGGAAACATCCTGCATGAAGCCTATCGCCTGCAGACATTTCTTGAGGTCTTTCAAACACTGCTCACTACCACCACGATACTTCACCGAGAGCCTACACAGAAGATTGTCCATAGCGGTCACAGTTACTTCATCCAGGCTTTGTGAGAACACTTTGCAACACTCTCGATTTGGCGATTCCAAAAGTGTAATGCTCTCCATGACAAACATGTTGATCAGAAACAAAACCTCAAACACAACGATGTTATTTCCCCACACCTGGCTAAGAGCATAGATTTTAACTTTGTACTGCTTGAGCTTTGTGCAAATGTCATATTTTGCATTATCAATGTTTTGACAATATCTCCACAGTGCAGGAATATCAAAACAAAGTGACCAATAAACTGTAGACAACAGCCTATATGAGGTCCCCTGAAAAAACTTATATGAGCTTCCCATCTCTTTATTGATTTCCTGAACTATTCTCTCAAAGGTTACACGATTCTGCCAGAAATATGACATAATATTCTCATTGATTATACAGCAAAATCTATAAGGTTTCTTGCACTTCATAAGACCTGCCAAGATGGGAATATCGGAGAATTTGTGTGGATGTGCCTTGCAGAGCGTGACCAGCAAGTCCAAGTCCTGGTAGAGCGGGTGCATGAGACTGGTCCCCCCGAGCCACCACAAGAGATCAGCTACACGGGGTGCCCTCACAGGGATCTGCGGAAGCTGCTGGTCCTGGGAGGAGGCGTTGGGAGCAGCATTGGGCAGAGGTGGTAAACTGGATGTGGACACTAATCTAGTCACATCTACACCTTTCTGTTGCAAAAATGACAGTAGTGAAGGTCCTCGTTTTCTGATCAAGTGTTCCTCCGTGTCTCCTCTTGAGTTCACCCATCGTAACATATCAAATCCTGTCTCCTTAAAGTTCACAATGCTAAAAGCAGGACTCATTTTCAGAGACTTAAGCAAGCCTATCTCAATACTTATTGCAAGAAACTTGATCAAGTATAAGATACACTGCTCAATATATACTTGATCTAGTGAGGAGAAAGTTTCTGGATCTGCTTGCAAAAGAAAATTTACCAGATCCTGCATTGAATTGTATTTGAGCATTTTAAGGTGTGGATACAATATGCCATAAATCTTGTGGAGTAGCATAAATCTACCACATACTAACTTATGACGTTTTGCGTCACCGTGTTGTTTAAGGTGCCTAGCAACCATAAAAACATCCCTTGGGTGTTTGACGGTAAAAACACAGTAAGAATTAATTGCCCACTCCCTCCCAGCGTAACAAAACTTACACGCGAATTCACGTTTGTTCTCTATGAAATGCATCCATGGAAACGTGGCACTCCAGATCTTAACGCTCTTGGTGATGTCTGGGATCGGCGGGTTACTTCCCTCATCAGTCCCAGTCGTCTTTATAGTCTGGTTGTTGATGTTGTTTATAGTTTGGTCATCAGGAGTGGTTGAGGAGGTTGTGGGGGTATTCATTGTGGTTGTTATTACATTACTCTTGCTGTCTTCTATCCCTTCAGAGTTACCACCTATTCTTGTGCTACACAGATTTGGTTGTGAGGATTCATGGCTACTACTTACAACTGAGCTAGAATTATTGGTTGTGTTATTACCCTGGAGACTTGCCTCGCTCAATTCACCAACCGTGGGTGATACGGCTTCTTTGTTTGATGTTATCTCGGGTATTTGTATTACTGAAGTCTGTCTAAAATTAGGGTCATCAGCTTGCCAATGTTCAGGGCAGAATGACCTAAAGGTATTTACTGATGATGTCAATTTACTAGAAGTCAAATGGAACAAATGCCTTTCAATTACATTATCAATAACACTTTGGACAGTTGTCTCTTCAGTACAACTTGGGTTTGATGGCATTATTGGAGTATTCATAAAACCCTCGGAGCTCTGTGTACTCAGTGGTTGCCGCACACAATCATTTTCAATTATTTCAACATCTGGACTTGAATCACCTGCGCAATAATTACTGGAATCCAAGTTTCTATGTTGCTGAACCAATTTCTGGGCAGGTGGTTGCCTACTTGATGAATAAACAAGTGCTGGGTGTTCTCCTTTTGCACTCTCCCCACTGACGGGCTGAGACAGTAAATATGACATGGATGTTAACGGTTGATCTTTGATTGTGATTATCTCAATAGACCAAGTGTCATCAGGTGGTGCGGAGGTACGGGGCGCTCTCGTTTGGTCTGTCTCGCCACTCAAACACACATCAGTGGAGGGCATACCAGTCAAGGTGTTCACTGAAGAGGAGGCCTGTGCACTGACATGTGATTCGTAATGAGGAACTTCATCAAACTGTACTTGATGTTTAGGAGCAAGACTGGTAACTTCGCTGATTATTGGAACTTCATCACACTGCACTTTATGTTTAGGAGCAAGACTGGTAACTTCGCTGATTATTGGAACTTCATCACACTGCACTTGATGTTTAGGAGCAAGACTGGTAACTTCGCTGATTATTGGAACTTCATCACACTGCACTTTATGTTTAGGAGCAAGACTGGTAACTTCGCTGATTATTGGAACTTCATCACACTGCACTTTATGTTTAGGAGCAAGACTGGTAACTTCGCTGATTATTGGAACTTCATCACACTGCACTTTATGTTTAGGAGCAAGACTGGTAACTTCGCTGATTATTGGAACTTCATCACACTGTACTTGATATTTAGGAGCAAGACTGGTAACTTCGCTGATTATTATGTTTAATTCAGGAGAGGGTGTTCTTGTTCTCGGTAACAATTGAAGAGGATCTTGAGGACTAGATACACCACTATTTTCCCTTGCATCATCATTCAGAGGAAAGTATTTAGCCAACTTAACAAAATCAATCGGAAAACTGGGAAGATCAAGTAGGTGTGAGCTGTCAACAAGGCCGTCTACCACAAAATTTTCCACACTTTTTCCCGATGCCCCGACCACACTCTCACCTCTCACTTGACTCTCTCTCTTACTCAGTAGTCTACCACTAGCCTCTGTATTTATAGTTCTCTTTCTCTTCCTACCTCCTCCGATACTACTACTACAACCTTCATGTACTTCTTCCGTCTGGGTTCCAGAGTTTAGTTTTGACAGCTTTTTCAGAGGTTGGGCCCAAGCATCAAGTCGAGCCTGTCCAAGCCGAAGTGACTCCAAAAGTTCTGCAAAAAACATAAAATAATAATAATAACAACATATAAACTGTATATACTGTATATGTACATACCCCATAACTGGGGGTGGCCGACTCGAGACAGAGCCCGAACAGAAACAAAATTTAAAGTTCCAATTCTTAGGGTCCGGGACCACGTTTGCGTTCCCTTGCCCCTTTCCCTGTCTCGTCTAGTAGGTGAATTTTACAAGGGGAACAGGATTCCTAGCCCCCTGCTCCCAGAAGGAAAAATAAGACAGTAAAAGAGACAGACATAAAAGACTAAGGTTTGGTAGAGGATGCCAAAACTCATTCTGGATAGGACCAATATATACATATATATATACCTGTACTGTACTGTACTACAGTATAGTCAGATCTCGATATACACGGTTAATTCGTACCTTGTACATACAGTGTATATCAAAACCGTGTATTACAAATAACAAGCCTTATGGGAATTAATTCAATTGGTTCCAGCCACTTTCCCAAAGTCCTCTATTTGAGCCTACCTTAACCCGTTGAGCCCCGGCTAGTTATAATATTTTGTTCACCCCAGTCCCAAGCCATTTTCACTTCTTTATTTTGTTTGCTAAAATGGAAGACAAGGATGAGAAATGAGAAATGAAAAAAAAAAAAAAAAAAAAAAAAAAAAAAAAAAAAAAAATCCCCTCTGTCTTTTTTTTTGGGGGGGGGGTGGGGGGGGGGGGGGGGGGCGGTGGGGGGTTGGGGGGGGGGGGGGGGGGGGGGGGGCGGTGGGGGGCTGGGGGGGGGGCGGTGGGGGGTTGGGGGGGGAGGAGCCTCAAAAAATGTTGAGCCAAAATGGAAGAGAATGGTGAGAAATTATGAAAAAAAAAAAAAAATCACCTCGGTCATTTGGGGGGGGGGGGGGGGCGAAAGTTCGTCTCCCCCGCATGACCACCCGCCCGGGAGCACTAGGGTGAAAACTGAGTATGGCTTTGTACGGCATACATCCTAAGGAGTGTCTCACATAAATCTCAAGCCTCTAGCTCCCATACGACCGGAGTAATGAAGGTTCAAAGTGGCGGTGAACTAAGGGTGTAAAGTATCCCCACTAAGCCCACCACCACCGGCCGCGCGGCTGTCTTGGCCCGCTCACACCTACCGGCCCGGCTCCCACACACACTACGGTACCTCCCCCTCCTATTCTCCCGCCATTTTCTACCTTACGAGCCACGTAAATGATTTTAATATGCCGGACGCACGTGATGCGTCGCTGGGAGTTGGTGATAACAAACTGCCGACGCATCACGTGCGACGCTGGGTCTCAATGGGTTAAGCTGACATTATACCACCAACAAAACATATTTGCGTGTCAGGCAGACAATAACAGCATCAATAAGAACTGTTTTGGACCTGCTACTGATCTATTTGCGAGTCAAGCACGCAATATCTTGCAACGTAAACAAAAAACACTGTTTTGTGTCGTCTGCTACAATCCGTGCGGTGCGGAAAAGTCCGGCGCCGGCCCAGAGGTGCAGCAGGACCCCCGTTACCCGCAAACTGAACTGTATACACATTTTTTCTGTCTTGTGGCTGACTTCAGAATTTTATGGGTTACCGTGTCCAAACGAATCCGTGTATACAAAACGCGTATACTGTATATCGAGACCTGACTTTATATACATTAGTGTGATGAATCGGATATCCGCCGCATCCACCTCCGCAGTGAAAATAATGTCCGTATTACTATCCACCTCCACGTTTTCAGATAATTAAAGCGCCTCATAATTATCTGCCTCCGCATCAAAGTACCGCGGGGGTTGCGGATCTCCACCCATCCAATATTTCTCCTTTCTCATTTTGTCATAATCCCTTTTCTCTCCCTCCTTTTCATCCATGTCTCTCCTCTCCGTTCCTCTCACCTACCAGTCTCTCTTCCTCTGTATTCTTCTCTATTAGCTGTCTCCTTCTTCCTCCCTCAGTCTCTCATTTTTCCTTTTCTCTCTCTCTCTCGCTTCCCCGAGACGTTATAGACTGCAACACCGTTGATTCTTTTAAACTTCGCCTAGACAAATATCTTGCATCAAACCCACGACTTACTGCGTTTGTAAATGAATAACTTTATTTTATTCCCCCCTCGGCTTCATCAAAGGATTATTCAGTGGTGGGCTGGATCTATCAGATCGAGGGTTGGTGTCCTCTACTTCCCATAGCTACAGTAGTTCTGACTTTACCTTTTTCATCATTCTTATTTATATCTTTCTTCCTGAGAGTGGTAAAGGCAGTGGGGCCATAATGGTGTGCCCCAAGGTTCCCTATTGTCTTACTCTCACAGCCCACTGGCACAAGTCGGCCTTTCTCTCTGGCGTAGGGATGCAGCGAACCCACCGCCCGCCACTTCGGTGGTGCAGTTAGCCTCTGTAGCAGTTACGGTGATTTCTTGTTACTGCCTTATTGTAGCACGGTTAACCCGTTGAGCCCCGGCTAGTTATAATATTTTGTTCACCCCAGTCCCAAGCCATTTTCACTTCTTTTTTTTTGTTTGCTAAAATGGAAGACAAGGATGAGAAATGAAAAAAAAAAAAAAAAAAAAAAAAATCACCTCGGACATTTTTTTTTGGGGGGGGGGGGGAGCCTCAAAAAAAATTGTTGAGCCAAAATGGAAGAGAATGGTGAGAAATGAAGACAAAAATAAAAAAAAAAATCATTTCGGTCATTTGGGGGGCGTGGGGGGGGGTTTCAATAGTTCGTCTCCCCCGCATGACCACCCGCCCGGGAGCACTAGGGTAAAAACTGAGTATGGCATTGTACGGCATACATCCTAAGGAGTGTCTCACATAAATCTCAAGCCTCTAGCTCCCATACGACCGGAGTAATGAAGGTTCAAAGTGGCGGTGAACTAAGGGTGTAAACTATCCCCACTAAGCCCACCACCACCAGCCGCGCGGCTGTCTCGGCCCGCTCACACCTACTGGTCCGGCTCCCACACACACTACGGTACCTCCCCCTCCTATTCTCCCGCCATTTCCTACCTTACGAGCCACGTAAGTGTTTTTTATATGTCGGACGCACGTGATGCGTCGCTGGGAGTTGGTGATCAAACACTGCCGACGCAACACGTGCGACGCTGGGTCTCACCGGGTTAAGGCTGGTGTGGTGCGATTTTCGCCAGGTGCAGGTGCTTCAGGGGGACTTTGTTGAGTTTTGCTGAGACACTGTTAGCGCTATGCCAACATCAGCCACTGTGATAACATGATGAGGCGTTGTTGTGGTAAGACTTTGTTGTACTGTGCTGCAGTAAAGACTGTAACCACCGTGCTATGATTGCTGTGCACTGTGTGCAGTACTGTGATTGTACCATGGAAGCCACATTCACTGTGGACGGTTGCGGTCTTTAAACCCGTATGTATGTATGTATTGCTTTTATATACTGTATTGCTAAGACGTTACTCTCTTTTTTCCAGATATACGAAAGATCCTTATAACTGTGTTATATTACTAACCCATCTGTCCCATACTAACTTCCTAGTCCTACCACGAACATTAGTTCCAGGGCAGTGGTTTCCTTTCCAATTTTCCCTTACCCACTCTAAACCAGTTTGGACACTTGTTCCGCAGTGTTTTGGAGGACAAGCAGCCTAGAGGGGTCACTAGACATGTTGTTGCTTGATTTCCTTTTTACTCTCTCTTTGTCTGTAGCAATAGCTACAAGTGCTATATATAAGCATAACTGGACGGTCAGCCAGCGGCAGTATTGCCACAACATAGGCCTATTTAGAAAGCACCAAGTGTGTGTTTGTTTCTATTCAATGGCATTTATATAATCTACAGTAAACCCTCGCTATCTCGGACCTCTAGAAGTCGGAAACCCGGACTACTCGGACTGGCATCGGCCTCTCGGAAAGTTCGCCGTATATCTCTGAAAATTCCGAGATGTAAGGGGAATACTCCGAGGGCCCACATGGTCTGTCGGACAGGTGTCATATATCTCGGAAAATTCCGAGATCTAAGGGCAAATTCCGAGATCTAAGGCTACAGTGAGGTGGAGAAGGAAAGTGATATTTATAATATATGTCTGCTGGATACTGTACAGGTACTGTAATTTATCTTGAATCAAAGTTGTTAGTGATAGGGAAGTCTCCGTTTTCTCTGGTGGCTCGGACTCCCTCTTCCAATTCGGACATTTTCCTCTCTTAAGTCGGACATAAGTCGGACTTCGGACATCTCGGATTTTCGGTCATCTCGGACTGGGTCTCCCCCCCAATTAGTCCGAGATAGCGAGGGTTTACTGTATTCTAAATAGCCAAAATTGATACAAAAGATCCTCAACTATTCAAGGGATTAACACCACAAGATGTTTTAAGTAGGTACTTTCAGTATAAATATGATTAGAATACACTTAAGTAGTGTAAACTTAAATGTGGCTGAAACTCGTCACTTTATACTGCGTAAATGTACTGTAATCAAGTGTAAAAAAATCCGCATCCGCGTTCGGAACCGCAGAAATGGAGGTAAAAATAATCCGCAGTTGTGTACGCGTTCGCAAAAATAAATATCTTAACCTCCGCAGTTTTATCTGCAACCACTTTTTATGAGAAATAGATATCCGGCTCCGCCTCCGCCGAGCTCTAAAATTTGGTATCCAATAAATCACTAAATATACATCCTTAACTCGCCTAGATAAAAAAAAATCTGCGTTACTCAGTTGGTCTATGACCAGGTCTTGTATGATTTTCTTTGCCTTGTATATTATAGGTTTGAATCCCGAAGGGAAAAAGGGTAATCTAGTATTTAGTAGTGGCCCCGGAATCATTGACGATATGACTTATACAGTAATGGCACTCTTTGAACTCCAAAGTCAGCTGTTCAAAACACCCGCCCCGGAGCATAGAGACCAATCATCATAAGCGTACGCTCATAATTATTTACGGACTCGTCCTTATGATACGGATGCCACTACGAAAAAACTAATTAAAAAATAATAAAAAAAAAAGTTTAGACCTCTTATCTGTTCACCGTTTTTTCTAGCGTGGGTTGCATCGAGATGCTGCGCTTTCTCTTCCTTAACTGATATACTGTATCAAGATTCTCAACTCTCCAACCCAAGAGTGAAACGCTATTCTCAGACTTTCTTCTATTCAACTGCTGAGCTCTGGAACTCTCTCCCAGAATCAGTCTTTCCCTCTTCCTATGACTTAAATTGCTTCAAACTCTGGGTGTCCAGGCATTTTACCTCGAACGTCCCTTGATTTCGGTCATGTCACTCTTTGAAATCTGGGGGAGGCACTCGCTGCAGGCAGTTATGCCATTTGTCTCCCTCATTCACATTGAAAAAAAAAAAAAGAAAAAAAAAAAAAAAAAAAAAAAAAAAAAGTAAAGGATAAACACAGAACCTACAAGAATTACAAAAACCTGAAGACAGAAGAGAGTAAATTTTTTTACCAGCAAGCTAAACGAAAAGCAACAGTTGCCACTAGGACAGCAAGAATGGAGTTTGAAGGTAGAATAGCAAGTAATGTCAAAATCAAGCTAAAGAAGTTTTATAGTTATTGTAACAATAAGACGACAGTTAGAAGGGAAATCTCAATGATATCTAAGTCAGATGGTACACGTGTAGATAAACCCCAGGACATTGCCGAAAGTATGAATGATGCCTTTGCCAGTGTATTTACGAAATAAAATACACTGAACATTCCTGAGCCACACCATATGCTGTCAGTAATGGATGCGATCACAGTCACTGAAGAGATGGTTAGGGACAAGTTAAAAGAGCAAAAACCTGGGAAGTCAGCTGGGCCTGATGGCGTGCACTCTAAAGTGGTGGTAGAGGCGCTGGAAGAGTTAGTGGAACCTCTTACGATTATTTTAAACAGGTCTCTTACGAGTGGTATAGTTCCTAAGGCATGGAAAGACGCTGATGTGGTGCTTATCTTTAACCCTCCGGATCCGGGGGCCCTCATATGAGGCGGTTCGCTGTGTCCGGGGCCATTTTCGTACAGTCAAGCTTCATAATTCAGTAGCTACTGATTGAGACCACCTAGAGCAGTCAGGTTTTTTGCAAATTGTAGAACATCTTGTTGTCTGTAGACTGCCGTTGAGATGACATCGCTACGACGCGTGGTTGCCGAGTTATGATGATTTTAGCGGCGATTTTTACCTCATATGAGGCCTCCCGGACTCCTAACCAAAATATGTTTTGCCTCATATGAGGCTCCCGGATCCCAAGGGTTAAGAAAGGAAAACGGGACGATCCAGGGAATTACAGACCAATTAGTTTGACGAGTGTTTGTGAAAAAATCTTTAAAAAAATTGTTAGAGAGGAGATAATGAAACATTTGGACAATAATGGGGTGATTACGATTGCACAACATGGGTTTGCGAAAGGGAGATCGTGTCAAACCCAATTGTTGTCTGTGGTGGAAGAATGGACCAAGTGGATTGACGAAAAGAAGTCTTTTGACTGTGTTTACATGGACTATAGAAAGGCCTTTGACTCAGTTCCTCACTTAAGACTCTTGAAAAAATTAGAGAATTATGGTATCACTGGCCAAGTGCATAGGTGGGTGCAGAGTTTCCTCCAGGGTAGGAGACAAAGAGTGAGAGTGGGTGAGGCCTTGTCAGGGTGGAGAGAGGTGACGTCGGGAATCCCACAGGGCTCAGTGTTGGGTCCGACTCTGTTTGTCATATTCATAAATGATTTGCCAGGGGTGGTGGACTCCTCGGTTGCGCTCTTTGCTGACGACACCAAGGTGTTTAGGACTGTGCAGTGTGAGGAAGATCGCCGGAAGCTGCAACAGGATTTGGATCAGTTGTACAGGTGGTCGATGAAGTGGCAAAAAAATGATAAAATAAGAAAAAATGCAAAGTCATGCAATATGGAAGGGCGAATCCAAAATATGAGTATAAAATGGGGGGGATCAATAATTACTACAGTGGTGGAAGAAAAAGATCTTGGTGTGCCTTTGATCCATTGCTTACATTTAGTGTCAATGCTAGTAAAACGGCAGCCGGAGCTAATGCAAGATTGGGCCTAATCAACAAGCACTTCGGGCACCTAGAAGCTGAGCCATTCCTGATGCTGTATAAGACCATAGTTAGACTGAAGCTTGAATACTGTATGCCTGTGGCCCAACCAATGTATAAGAAGGATGGACTGAGGATAGAGAAGGTGCAACGAAGAGCGACGAGACTAGTGAGTGGAATGAAAAACAAAGAGTACTCTGAGAGGCTCAAGGAACTCAAACTCCCATCACTTGAGTTCAGGAGGAAGAGGGCTAGCTTGTTGCAGACATACAGAATTGTAAATGGGGTGGACACACTGGAGAGGGAGAAGTTTTTTTTAACGTAGTAGGGAAGTACGAACAAGGGGTCACTCTCAGAAGTTTCAAAAGAAATTCTGCAAGAGTCTGAGAAGGATTTTGATTAGTTCTTTTTATTTTGCATTAATCTTGTATCGTCCCAGTTTTGGTTTGTTTATTTTGCAAGTTTTACATTATAAGAGCAAAGGTATTTAGCCTCTTCTCTTATGATCCTCTTATGATGTGTTCGCCACTCTTCTAGCGGCACCAAGGAGCGCGACGCCCCTCGTTATGGGTGGTGATTTGGTGCAGTAGACTGTTTGAAGCGACAGCTCGCTCCCTTGCGAGGATGGGCTCGTCTGGCACTTTTTGCAGTTCGACATCTAGGGCTCTCTTGAAGTTGTCTAACGAGATGTCCCTCATGTCTCTTACTCGCCGTGGGAGTTTGTTGAAGAGACGTGGGCCTCTGTGTGATAACCAGCCCTCTCGCAGAGAGCCCATAGCACCCCTGTTATTCATCCGGGGGATTTCGCATTCCCAGCCTCTCCTATCACTGAATTTCATGACTATCGGAGTATGTAGGTTTGGTACTAAACCCTCTGCGATTTTCCACGTGTATATTATTAGGTAACGTTCTCTTCTACGTTCCAGTGAGTACAGATTCAGTGCACTTAAACGCTTCCAATAGTGTAGATGTTTTATTGAACTTATATGCGAAGTGAAATTTCTTTGTACACTCTCTACGTCATTTATTTCACCTGCTTTGTATGGGGATGTTAATACGCTACAGTATTCAAGCCGCGGTAGCACTAGAGATTTGAAGAGCGTTATCATAGGTAATTCACCGCGTGTTTTAAAAGTAGGCAGAATCCAACCCGTTAGACGTTTCGCAGCCGCCACTTTGACCTGGTTATGTACTTTGAAACCCATATTTTCAGACATTAATACCCCAAGGTCTTTCACACTGTCTTTCCGTTCTATTATGTGGTTAAATTCTGTTAAGTAATTTGTAATTTCTTTAACACCATTATTATCTCCGTACCGTATTAATTGGAATTTTTCTTCATTGAATTGCATGTTGTTTTCCCTGGTCCACTGGAACACTACATTCATGTCTTCCTGCAGTCGGCTCGTGTCCTCTTGTGTGTTTACTATCTTGCTTAATTTTGTGTCATCAGCAAAAGACGACACCGTACTGTATCTGGTGTTGGTATCTATGTCGCAAATTAGTATGAGGAACAGAAGGGGCGCTAGCACTGTTCCTTGGGGCACTGAGATTTTGACATCCGAAGGCTCAGATGTGACTTGGTTTACTGCTACTGATTGTTTTCGGTTTACGAGGAAATTGTATATCCACCGTCCGATTTTCCCAGTTGTTGTTGTTGTTGTTGTTCCCCAATCTGCCTGGCCGAACAGCCCCAAGGCCCCGAGCAATTCCAAGGCCATAACCGAGTGCCCCCACAGAACCCTCCCCGCCAACCACAATAAAGCCTGGGTGACCGAAGCCACTCCATGGCGGGGGCCTGAGGAGGGTGCGGAAACGCCCGGGAAACCAAAGCCCCACCCAGGGCCCTGTGCCCCTCAGCAATTATGAAGAGAAAGTTGAGGGGCAAGGGAAAAAATGTGACGCTTTGGCTTCCAATCTTGGTAGATTGGGAGGTCAATCCACGGAAGAGATGCCGTCACTTGAGATCTAGAAAATATATAAGTTAAAGGAAAAGTCAGAGTAAGCTATGGGTATGGCAGAGATTGCTCAGCTCTCACTCTGATAGACCAGCCCATCACCACATGACTAGAACCCAATCCTCTCAGCATCAGCTAGGAAAGGCCCTAGAAAGCCGCCTTTGGCGGATAGCTCCCCTATTTCAACCCCTTTCGGGGTTGGGCACCCGTCCAGTTATACCTTTTGCTTTCAGTTTGTGGGCTATTATACCATGGTCACATTTATCAAATGCCTTAGCAAAATCGGTGTAAATGACATCCACGTTTTTCTTTTCTTCTAGCGCTTTAAGAATTTTGTCATAGTGTTCCAAAAGTTGTGAGAGACATGATCTTCCCGCTCTGAACCCATGTTGACCGGTGTTGTGTAGTTCATTTGCCTCCATGAATGTTGAAATTTTGCTTCGCAGGACTCGCTCGAAAACTTAAATGATGTGAGAGGTTAGAGCTACCGGGCGGTAGTTTTTTGGTAGTGCTTTACTCCCTCCTTTATGCAGTGGGCAATTATTGCGTTTTTCAAGCTATCTGGTATTTCACCAGTGTCTAGACTCCTTCTCCACATTATAGCCAGGGGTTTTGAGAGGTTTTCCTTACATTTTTTCATTAGGATCGAATTCCATGAGTCCGGGCCTGGTGCCGAGTGGGATGGCATGTTGGAAATGGCCTCTTCTATGTCTTTTGGACCGAAATCAATATCCAGCATCTGGGGGGTTTCCGTGGGGAGGTTTCCATGAAAAATATATTTTGGTCTCTGATGACTTTTGTTTCATCAGGCTCACTGAATGCCATTTCATACTGACTGCTTAAGAGTTCGCTCATTTCCTTTTTGTCCCCTGTGAAAGAGCCGTCCCCTTTGCTCAGTGGGCCGATGTTTGATGTTGTTTTAGCCTTTTGTTTGGCGTATGAAAAGAAGTATTTGGAATTTTCCTTTATACCTGCAATAGCTTTCCTCTCCTCTTCCATATGTTGTAGTTCATATGATATTCTTAGCCTTTGTTCAATTTCCACAATTTCTCTATCTATTTCGGCCTTTTGCCTATCCTGTAGATTTTGATGTGTGCGTCTTTGTGCGAGTAATTTTCTTCTTCTGTACAGCCTCCTCCTTTCCCGATCTTGTTTGCTTCTTCGTTTTGTTTGTCTTGCAGGTATATGGTGGCTACAGATTTGGGTCATGGTTTCTGTTATTAAGACTAGACATTCTGCTGGTGTCAGGTTATCCATTAAATCTTCCCAGTCTATTTCCTCCATTTCTTGATTTACCTCTTCCCACCTAATGTTTTTGTTATTGAAGTTAAATTTACTGAAGGGGCCGGTTTTTGTTCTCGATTCTGAGGTTGTCTGTACACTTTCTAAGGTTGTTTTGATCTCATTTAATTTATGATCTGAGTATGTTGTGTCCGATATGTTAATGCTGTGTACTAGGGAGTCGTTGTTAGTGAAGACCAGGTCTAAGATATTGTTTTCCCGTGTGGGTTCAGCAATATGTTGGGTAAGACTAAAAAAATCGCAAAGTTCAAAAAGCTCTCTCGTATTAGTATTTGCTTCTCCGGTGTTATTTGCCACTAACTGGTTTTCTAGTTGTCTCCATTTAATGTTTGGTAGGTTAGTCTCCTAGCCATATAATATTTGGTGTTGGGTTCCCCAGGGTTTCCACTTCTGATTTTATTTTGTTGAGCTGGGTTTTGAATTCTTCTCGGGATGAGTCTGGAGGCCTGTATATAACAATAACTGCTAAATTTAGGGATTCTATTTTAACTCCAAGTATTTCCACCACTTCATAACTGTTATTTAGGAATTCAGTACATATCAGTGAGTCATGTATGTACAAGGCTACACCTCCATGTGATCTATGCGTTCTGTCCGCCCTATGTAGGTTGTAACCAGGAATCCATACCTCACTATCTTCCTGATCTTTAATGTGTTTCTGTGAGAGCCGCAAATATAGCGTTTCCTTCTTCTAGCAGGCCCCTAATAAATGGTACTTTGTTCGTGGTTCTATTTTTTAGGCCTTGGATATTTGCAAACAAGATTGGGGAGGGATTGTTTGGAGTACTATGTGTACCTAATAGTCTTCGGGATGTATTTGCCACTCTTGGGAGGCCAGGAGGTGCTAGAGGTGTTCTATGTGCTCTTCCATCTCCCTCAGTCTCTTCATCTTCGTCTGCCCTTTCCCTCCTTGCCTTTTTCCTCTGTCTCGTCCTCGCATAGCTAGAGAGTTTTTTGGGCTACCATTCGTGTTAGGTCTAGCATATCTCCAAGTCCCTTTAATATGAAAAGCTGGGCATTTCATATTGTAGCAGGTCTTGTTCTCAAGTGATGTCTTGCAAAGGGATGGGTGGTGGTATTTGCAGGTTTCACCAAATCTACATTTTCCATGACTGGTTATGTTGTTGCAAATTTTGGGATGAGCAAATCTACATGAATTCCCATTATATTCGCCCTTTTGACCAAAGTAGCACCTTCTTTCCAGATAATATCTGCACACTGGTGTAGACAACCCCAGTAGGTGTGGCTGGGGCTGCGAGGGGTTATGTGGTGAGCTAAGTGTGGTTGTGGGTGATAGTGGGCTTGGTGAGGCCTGCAGGGGGGTGGAGTTACGGGTCGGTTGTAGGTGGGCAGGTGGCAGTGGTGAGGGGGGAGGCGATGTGGAAGGGGAGCCTGATATGGGGGCTTGTTGCATCCTACGTTCATCCTGCAAATGTATTTGATCAACAGCAGTAGGGTGGTCAATGGCCATAGATGGGATTAATGTGGGTGTTTTCTGGGTCTGGGGAGGTGTGGGGAGATGTACGGCAGGGTTTGTGGATTTGTAGGGTGCGAAAGGTTGTTGTTCGGCAGGCAATGTGTGTTGATGTGCAGGAGGCAATGTGGGCATTTTCATGGGAAGGTGTGCGTGTGTGGGTATGGGCCCTGAGGCCCCAATAGTTCCCCATTTTCTGTGAAAGGTAGCTATGTCTTGGCTATATTTCAGTCTATCTTGTACTTCTGTATTTTCTACAGTCTGTATGACTTGCCATGTGATATCGAAACAACTATCGCAGAAATGGAGGTTCTTCCCTCTTGTATTGTACGCCTCATTTATTGGTATCAATCCTATGTAAATCCAGTGGTATGGTTGCTTGCATATCCGACATGCGGTGCCTTTATGCATGTGTATATGTATTCATCTTACACCTCGTACAGTTGTCTCTGGTAGACATTTTTGTTTGTTTTTTTGTTTTTGTTTTTGTTTTTCCACCCGCCCTTACATGGGGGGGAGAGAGAGAGAGAGAGGGGGGGGGGCGTGGAGGACAAGGAGGTGTTTGTTACGCGGTTTGTGGGAGTGTGTGGGGGGGGGGGGGGGGGGGGGGGGGGAGTGCCACTCGTTTACACTCGTTATGTTTAAACTTTAAGTAACTTTAACCCCTACTACACGGAAGGGCTCTTGAACGCCCATAAAAAAGCATAAAACAGGTACCCGGAAGGGCTCTTGAACACCCAGTGGTTGAAAGCCTGTGAGCTTCGTGTGTGAGGCATCGGTCCGACGCATGTAAACAACAGCTGGCTGGACCGACGCCCCGCATCTCCGGCCACAAGAAGGAGAGCGTCGCTTGTTCGTGTGTGCCTGTATGTTGTTGTTAAGTATCGAAAAGTAGTGTAAAGTGGCTGTTTTTGCCATAAAGTTATCTCCAATGAAATCATCATCACAACTCAACCAGTTGACTTAGAGAGCTCTACTTAACGCCATTCTACAGGTAAATAACACAGCTACGCTTGGGGATGCGCGGGAATGCGGGAAGCAGTCAGATTAACAAATATACGGTAGCCTAGCCTAGACGTTTTTCGGCCAAAACATCCGGGTTTCGGGGAATATATATATATTACATAGCCGGGGCTGGAGGGTTAAGTAACACTTTCAATAATTATCTTATGAAACAGAATTCTCACTGCCCTAACCACTTTTCCCGTTTTTGGTCGGCTGTTTAGCGGAATATACGGCACTCTAGGAAAATAACGAACTTTCCAGGCTACCTATATATAGTATCTATTTTAATTTTCATGTTTTACCTATCAACTTGATTCAACACTGCTCAGGTTCGAATTTTCACCACATTTGGTTGCGTGGGAGATCTTTCTCTCCAATAACGTCACTACTAACCTGCGATATGGTCGAGAAATAATCTGCACTGATTTAATTTGTTTACATATTGTTTTTCTCTGTTTGCTATTATTTACGATATTTGTTTTGTCGGTACCCTTTCCTGTCGAGGTTAAGTTTCGCTTTTGGTAAAATCGTATAGGGGGAGGGGACGTGTCCAGGAGAGCGAGGGGATATATGTGTTTATGGTCTTTGCGGTCACCCGAGGGTATTTTGTTTACAGCATACGTCCTGTTCCCAAGCTAAAAGTTAAAAGTTCCCCTGACTTTAATTATCTGTATTATACTTTCCTAGTTTATTTACGTGATATACGATGTTCACTATCACTTTTAACTTAGGCTTCCTATTTTCCCATAGCCCTGTTTGATTTCATAGGACTATATAGCTAACACTTTGCTTTGGGATGTAACGGTTTTTTCTTTCCCTTCTTCTTTCCACCCGCCTTATGGGCCTGCCCTAGGCCTGTCCTAGACAGCGCCGTGGCACTGCTGTAGGAGTTAACAGATTTTTTCTCCAAAACGCGTATATCTCTCCAGATATTTTATCAATCGGTTCGATTTTGCACTTCACAGGACCGCGACACTACGTTTGTTTTTGTGTGTGATTTTTTGAAAGTTTAATCACCAGTATCCCGCGGGATAGTCGAAAAATCCCGGACCGCGACGGACGTGACCCTCCTCTCTGACTGACACCACAACTCAGAGGGTGGTGGATGACTGGAATGGACTGCTAGAAGCAGTGGTGTCGAGAGGGACTTAACCAGTTTAAGAGTCAGCTCGGAAGGTGGTGGAGAGATGACCCACTGCTCTACTTGGAGCCACAACATCCTTATATCACCAATCACTCATCCATTGCCAGCTTTAACCCCTTCTGTACCGGCGACGTCTTTTCATTATATTCTGGCTAATACTAATCGATTATTTTCAGTTTAGGAAGGATCACTAGCAATTATAAGGCTTCAAACTATCTCAATCAACCTTTTTAACTATCACTTTAACTATAGATGGTGATGGGCTGGTCTATCAGAGTGAGAACTGAGCGATCTCTGCCATACCCATAGCTTACTCTGACTGTTCCTTTTACTTATATATTTTCTAGATCTCAAATGACGGCATCTCTTCCGTGGATTGACCTCCCAATCTACCAAGATTGGAAGCCAAAGCATCACATTTTTCCTTTGCCCCTCAACTTTCTCTTCATAATTGCTAAGGGGCACAAGGCCCTGGGTGGGGCTTTGGTTTCCCGGGCGTTTCTGCACCCTCCTCAGCTCCCCGCCATCTGGAGTGGCTTCGGTCACCTGGGCTATATTAGTGGTAAGCAGGGCGGGTTTTGTGGTGGCGCTCGTTTATGGCTTTGGCCTTGCTCGGGACCTTGGGGCTGTTCGGCCAGGCAGCTTGGGGAACAACAACAATTATCACAGATCCTTCCAGAGCTTCATAAAATCGTCCAAATATAGCTATAATAAGATACAACAGACGTCGCCGGTACAGAAGGGGTTAATGAAAAATAGAGACACCAGCCCCAGCGCTGAAAAACTCTAGGATGCAGCAGCCGGCGGATTGCTGGGTGCTGCTATGTAACTAATGTAACCATGTAACTAGATGGCTACTCCTTCTCGGGAATTATGACGTCTGGAAAAAAAATAAAAATACAACATGGATCTTACCTGGTTGCCCCAAGCATGCCCGAGTGTTCTCCCAGTGCTCGAGAAGGATTTGGTCCAAAAACTTTGTCCACATATTCTCCAGTGTTGGGTTTAACGACAAAAAATATGTTCTCCCACTTATTTCTGTAAAAAATTGAATGGTAAAATACTAGTACTACTGTACTACTACTACTATTAATAATAATAATATTTGTTGTAGTACAGGTCTCCCTCAATATACGATAGGGTTACGTTCCTGAAAACCTGATCTTAAATTGAAAAAAAAAAAAAAATAAAAAAAAAAAAAAAATAAAAAAAAAATAATGGGGTAGGATAAACGGGGATGCATTCTCGGATCAGCCAAAACCCAAACCTAGACACATAAAAACCTACAAAAATATCATAAATCGGGGCATCAGATAGTGAGGGAGACCTGTACAGTACTACTACTACTACTGTACTACCATACTACTACTACTACTAATAATAATATTAATAATAATGATTGTAGTACAGTACCGGTATACAGTACTGTATATTCTAAAAATGCTTATACTGTACTAATAGGGTAGAAATAATCTGACAGTTGATCAGGAACTTATACTTTATTTAACCCTCAACTCGCAGTGCCCGTCATATGACGGGAGAGAGAATATTGGCCACCCCTGCGGCGCCCGTCATATGACGGGTGCCATTTTGAGGCCATTATGAGCTATGAGAGAGAAACCGAGCGTTGGGGGGACGATAGGCGACCTAAGACCGCTCGCCACCGCTATTTGGCAGTCACTGAGGCATACTGTATCTCATCCCCACCTCCCTACTGCTCTCAACAAGGATAAAATCAAGAAAAATACCTAATTTTAGGGTATTTTCGGTCTGATTGCACGATCGTTGCAAGAGAACCAGTGGTTGTACAAGGATGATTCAAGTGTCATTCGAAAGCTCTATTATCGCCCTTTCACGGATACATAATTGTGTTACGCTCTGGATCTTGCTAATGCATGAAAAAGAGCATGAAATGAAGCTCATTATCTGTAAATATACCCGCCAGGCGCTACGATGATCATGTTGTTGTTGTTGTTGCTGTTCCTCAGGCTGTCTGGCCGAACAGCCCCAAGGTCCCGAGCAACAAAACCCGCCCTGCTTACCACTAATAAAGCCCAGGTGACCGAAGCCACTCCAAGGCGGGGAGCTGAGGAGGGTGCGAAATCGCCCGGGAAACCAAAGCCCCACCCAAGGCCCTGTGCCCCTCAGCAATTATGAAGGGAAAGTTGAGGGGCATGTAAACAAGACTGCCCGCTCGTTGGGAGTTAATAAACTCAAAAGGCAATTATTAATTTGTATAGTTAATGATTCTCGGTCTGGGTTGAAATAAGTTCAAACTAGAAGAGGCTGAATAGCCTATGATTACACAGTATAAATTTGTCCTTTGGAATTGTCAATTCCCATTACAATCTATCTATGAAAAGTGAGTGAGTGAGAGCACAGTGAGAGCACACGGGTCGGTTGAGCTCCTCAAAAGAGGGGATTTTCGGAGGGGTATCGTGGGGCTGAGTGACCCATATACGTATCAGAAGATCGGCGATGATACGGTGTTTCGGCACATAGTAAACAGAACTGGTTTCTTGTTTAAACATCGCCCACAAAGCATATTTAGTTTAATCTTGAGTGTTATTACCAGTATCAGTGAGGGGACAAGGAGCCGTCAGGCACTAGCCCAGCCCTGCCCAGGCACCATAAACCTCCAGCAGTGACCACAAGGTGAGTGAGGTGACCGTTTATAGGGCAGGCAGTTTCACCCTTATGGTTCCCCACCATAGGCCTCATCTTCCATCTACCCCAAGGACCTGACCCTCGGTCCTTCAACTTCTCAAACAATTCTAACCTTTATGAAGTATTTGCTATAAGGTCCATTTTCATTTCCCTCTCTCTAACCATTTAGGAAATACTTGCTACAAGGTCCATTTTAATTTCTTTCTCTCTCTCTCTCTCTCTCTCTCTCTCTCTCTCTCTCTCTCTCTCTCTCTCTCTCTCTCTCTCTCTCTCTCTCTCTCTCTCTCCTTTTTATCCTTAACATCTTTCCATCCACTTTCAATC
The DNA here is from genome assembly GCA_032716605.1 of Paralithodes platypus. Lineage (NCBI taxonomy): Eukaryota > Metazoa > Arthropoda > Malacostraca > Decapoda > Lithodidae > Paralithodes > Paralithodes platypus. The sequence goes on along the minus strand of CM064565.1, from coordinate 11,069,733 downwards.
ACCGCACTTAACCGCCTCATTGCTATTATTTTTTGGTTATCTATAACTTCAGATCGCTTTTTATCATTTTAGTTATTTGTTTTCCTCTAACATCTTTCATACCCAACCAGGCCAGCCCCCTCTCCAGCTCTCTCTCTCTCTCTCTCTCCTTTTTATCCTTAACATCTTTCCATCCACTTTCAATCACCGCACTTAACCGCCTCATTGCTATTATTTTTTTGGTTATCTATAACTTCAGATTGCTTTTTATCATTTTAGTTATTTGTTTTCCTCTAACATCTTTCATACCCAACCAGGCCAGCCCCCTCTCCAGCTCGCTTTCTTTCTCCCTCACCCCCGCCCTTGCTCTCTCTCTCTCTCTCTCTTAACATTTTGTACAATTTAATAATTTTTCCATAACTGCTGCCCTAGATCCGGTTACCCACTCAGATCCTGGCTCTCGCTCACTCTCTGGCTCTCTCCCTATCTTGATGTTGACAGCATTATTAATATCCTAAGCATTTATTAATACTCAACATCAGGGTGGCGTCACCAGTGTAAGTAATCATAGGATACAATTGGCGTGCTTCCTTTCAATCAGTTAGATCTTTTAGTTGTACCGGTGCCCAATGCCGAGGATTTATACTTTTAACCACTTAGCTTTTTAACCACTTAGCTTTAGGAGAAGCAGGCCAATTGCCCATCAGAAAGGTTGACTATGATATGTGATGTTTTTTTTGTTTTTTTTTGTTTTTTACATATCCCATCAGAAAGGTTGACTATGATAAGTGAATTGTTATGCATCCAGCCAATTATACATTAATAACAACAGCAATCTAGATATGTGCCAGGAGAGATTTCCCGGGGTTTCTGAAACAAGGGAGACATGGTAGAGATGGAAGCACCACGGGAAGATCAGGAGGACGGCTTGGTAGAGGCAGAGGAACGGATAATCTTGGAAGACTATGGCCTAGCAGATACTAAGTGTCTTAAGTGCGGAACAACCAATGCAAGAAAGAATTCGCGAAAATGTTCCGGCTGTCTTAGATCTATTCATTTATCTTGTGCTAAGCTGACAAAGAAAACATCAGGAGAACAACCAAACTGGAAATGTCTCGCATGCCCAGGGCCCACTGCAGAGCCAACCGGGGCAACACCGGCAACACCGGTCGCCGACTTGACCCAACTGGTGACCAAATGGAAAGCGCGGATCCAGGTCCTTGCCCGGGTACCTAAAGGAGCCAGAATCCAAGTGGCGGAGGCCCTTACAACCATCATAAAGCAGGCCCTACAGCTCAAGACACCCCTCGCATGGGCACGGCTCCTGGGTTTCTCCTGTGGGGCCCTCCGAAAACCACCCAGAACCAACATACAAGATCATCTTCAGGTTTCACTAGCCACCAGAGTGAAACGTCAAGTAGCACAGTATATGGATGGAAACAAACTGGTGGAACCCCCCGAACAGCAACCAAACAGGGCCCAGAAGCACCAGGACAAGGAAGAGGAAGAGGCTGAACAGCTACGTAAGAGGGTCGCGGCGAAGCTGGCGGATAGTGACATCAAAGGGGCCGTCAGACTGTTGTCCTCTTCAGAAGGTTTTGCTGGTCAAGGCACCGAAGTTGTTGAAGCCCTACAAGAAAAGCACCCACCTACACCTTGGGACCTAAACCTCCCCCCTGCCCCAAATGACCAGATGCGCCAACCTTTAGTTGTCACGAAGGAGCAGGTGGTCGCCGCAGTGACTTCATTCCCAGCAGGCTCAGCCGCGGGCCCAGATGGTATCCGACCCGCCCACCTCAAAGGCCTCTTGGGTCAGGGATCAGGAGCTGCTGGGGAGGCACTCTTGGAAACCCACACCAAATTCATCAACATGGTTTTAAGAGGGGAAGTACCCGACTGTGCCACACCCCTATTTTTTGGGGCATCACTCTGTGCACTGGCAAAAAAAGATGGCGGTGTGCGCCCAATAGCAGTAGGGAACACCTTCTGCCGCCTTGCCACAAAGGTGGGTTTGAAACCACTCTCGAATGGCCTAGGTCAACACTTTAAGACCAGTTCAACTAGGTTTCGGAACTCCAGGGGGGTGTGAAGCTGCTGTACACGCAACCCGCACCTACCTCAGCCACTCAGTCTTAAAATTTTATGTATGTATGTATGTAAGCCCAAGAAAAACGAGTGCTTCTAAAGATTGACATGCGGAACGCATTCAACAGCATTCGCAGGGATGTCTTCCTCCATGCAGCTCAAGAACACATCCCCACTCTGTACCCCCTATTTTGGCAGGCTTATTCCAAACCTTCAATCCTGATTTTCGGCGAGACGGTAATCCCATCAGAGACCGGGTTACAGCAGGGGGATCCAGGTGGTCCTGCTCTTTTCTCAATAGGGGTGGATGCAGCAGCTAACAAAGTAAGGTCAGAGCTGAATGTATGGTACCTGGACGATGCAACCTTGGGTGGGTCAGTAGAGAACGTTCTAACCGACCTAAATAACATCATAACTGACCTCGGCCAGGCCGGGCTAGTGATAAATGACACCAAATGTGAACTTGTTCTCCTCAACCACACATGTGAACAAGGAGAAGAGACTCAGGCCCTGTTCCGAAACATATTGCCAGATGTAAAGATCCTTCAGGAGCACCAGCAAACCCTATTAGGTTCCCCACTAACTCTGGCAGCAATCCCACCAGCACTTCAAGTTAAAAAGGAGGAGCTTCAACGTCTCGTGAGTCGCCTGATACACATCGATGCCCACTCAGCTCTGGCCCTGCTCAAGAACTGTTTCTCCATCCCAAAACTCCAATACCTCCTGCGCACATCGATGACTTACACGAACAATGGCGGCCTCCAAGAATTAGACAGCATAATCCGAGAAGCAGTGACCAGCATCACCAACGTGGAATTTAAAGAACGGGCCTGGACACAAGCCACCCTTCCTGTCCGCCTCGGGGGCTTGGGCATACGGAGAGCCTCGGATATTGCCTCCCCAGCCTTTATCTCTTCCCTCATCGCGACCAACGACCTCGTATTGTCCATCCTTTATTCTAAACCCGGAATGACACTTAATGGGGACGTAACAGCAGCGATTAACACCTGGAAGGGAAGTAGAGGAGGAGCCTCAGGGTACCTCCAGGAGCAAGCAGAAAGCGTGGCATACCATCTCGGCGAAGAAAACTCAAGAAAATCTCCTAACCAATGCAGACCAGGTTGCAAAAGCACGCCTCCAGGCAGCCGCCCGTTCGGAGAGTGGCTTGTGGTTACACGCCATCCCCATCCCACCTCTTGGAACTCACTTGGATGCTGAAGCGCTCCGGGTCGCCATCGCGCTCAGAGTGGGTGCGGCAGTTTGTCACCCACACACTTGCAAGTGTGATGGGAGGATGGATGCTCAAGGTCACCATGCCTTGTCATGTAATTACAACGCAGGCCGCCTGCCAAGACACTCTGCACTAAATGATGTCATAAAACGGGCCCTGCAGAGTGCTAACTGTGCATCAATCCTCGAACCACATGGACTTCACAGAGAAGACGGCAAATGGCCAGATGGGATGACCACTTTCCCTTACAAGAATGGCCGGTACCTCGTGTGGGATGCCACATGTGTTGACACTTTCTCCACAACCAACGCCGCCAGAAACGCCGACGAAGCAGGTGAAGCCGCCCGGATAGCAGAAAATAAAAAGCGAGAAAAATATCAAGCCATCGCCAGAATTCATCAGTTCGAGCCCCTGGCATTCGAAACTTCAGGAGTCTTCGGCCCTACCACCCTTAAGATGGTGAATGAAATAGGCCGTAAAATCAGAGAAGTTTCAGGAAAACCCCGGGAAACCCTCTGGCTCAAGCAAAGACTAGGGATGGCTATCCTCCGGGGCAATGCCACTAGCGTCATGAGCTCAGTTCGACAGGAGTGGGTCATGCCACTGCGTGAGGCCCCGGCAGGAGCGGTGTATCCGTAGTCTTTCCACAGTAGGGTAAAACAAAACATAAACTTTATTTGTATGTAACATGTGTGATGCACATTAATAAAAGGGGATGTGTCGGATGGTTGAAAGCCACAGTTGCTCGCGCGTTTGGGGCTAGCAACACGTATTATGAAAAACATGCATCCTCCTTCATTCACTGTCACCCCCTTCACTCACTCAACCCCACAATTTGCCGGAGGATAACAGGTTTTTCACAATACGTAGACGGAGGTCTTTTAAAAAAAATAATAATCTATCTATGTAGCCTAGGAGCTATTCAAAGCTGGACTTACATACTGAATATACAGTACATACATAAATCTAAAGGACTTTCACTGTATTATAAAGTCATTCACAAAAATGATTCCTGTATAAAGCACAGCCTATCGTAAGCTATCTATTGCCAGACGCTTTACTCCCGTTTATGAGGGTGGCCTTACACAAGACGCCCCTAAGTGGACTCCCCTGTGAGAAGTACCATTATATTTAGTATGTACAGTATCATTGTATAAATAACGATAAAATCATGGTTTATAGTTCAAGTTATACCTTTGGAAGTGATAACATTGACAAAGCAATGCTATGCCATGTTAATTTTCTTGTATTCTTTCACATATTAATTCAAGTCTTCAAACAAAATTGCTTTGGTTTGATACCCTGAGGACAACCAGTGCCAGTTTATTAAAGGACTTACAGGATTAACCACTCAACTTGGGGTCCGTCCAACTCCAAGGCTCTATATGCATCTTTTTAGCACAATTTTTCTACAGTGGTATTTACCTAATTGTATTTACCTAATTGTAGTTTACAGGAGTTGAGCTAAGCTCGTGTTGTCCCGTCTCTCAGTCTACTTTTTATCCAATTTTTTCTTGAAAATATGGATGTTCCTTGCCCCTACCACCTCCTCCAGCCCATTCCATTTATCAATACATCTATAGGGGAAGCTAAACTTCCTGATATCGTTCTTGCAGGTAGGTCTTTTTACTTTGTAGCTGTGGCCTCTAGTTATTCCTGTATCCATAATTAATATATCCTCCCTATCCAGCCTCTCCAGCCCCCGGGTGCATTTGTACATCATTATCATGTCTCCCCTCTCTCTCTCCTCTCTTTTAGACTCGGTAGATTTAATTTGTCTAGCCTCCCTTCATATGGCAGTTCTCTGAGACTTGGAACCAATCTAGTAACTGCTCTCTGGATTCTTTCTAACTTGTGAATATGCTTCTTTAGATGCGGGGACCACACCACTGCTGCATACTCCAATCTTGGTCTAATCATACTCTTCATAATTTTTGCTACCATGGTCTCATCCAAGTAGTTCAGAGCAACTTTCATATTCCCGGCCATTGCATACATTCCGCTAAAGAGCCTGTTAATATGTTTCTCTGGCGACAAATTATCTTGTATAATCAACCCTAAATCCTTTTCTTTTTCGGCCTTGCTAATTATATTATCTCCCATCCTGTACTCCCAATTTGGTCTATTCACACTTCTTCCCATATTTAACACATGGCATTTACTTATATTAAATTTCATTTTCCACTTGGTGCTCCATTCGTATATTTTATCTAAATCCCCTTGCAGCTCCTCACAACTACTTTTATTTGTTATTTGTCTCATAATTTTTACGTCATCTGCAAACATTGACATGTAGGAGTTTATGCCTATCGGCAGGTCATTCACGTACATAAGGAACATGAGAGGTGCCAACACAGATCCCTGCGGCACACCACTCTCAACTTTCCGCCACGATGAGTAAGTTCCTCTAATGTTGGTCCTCATTTCCCTATCCGTTAAATAGCTCTCCATCCATTTCAGCAAACTCCCCCTGACACATCCTAGCGTCTCAAGCTTAGATAACAATCTCTTATGTGGTACCTTATCGAATGCTTTGGAAAGGTCTAAGTAGACGCAGTCCACCCATCCGCCTCTTTCTTGGAGTACATCTATCACCCTACTGTAATAACATAGCAAACTGGTAACACAAGATGTCCCTTCTCTGAATCCAAATTGCTTTGGGGTTATTATCTTTTTTCTCTCCAACATTTTCATTCATCTCTTCCTAATTAGCTTTTCACAAATCTTGCATACAATACTAGTAAGTGAAACTGGTCTATAGTTTAGAGGGTCCTCAGGGTTTCCATTCTTGTATATCGGAATGATATTAGCTCTTTTCCATTCAACAGGAACCTGTCCTTTATCTAAGGAAGCTTGAATTATGTCCCTCACTGGCTCCACTAATTGCTCTGCACACTCCTTTAAAACCCAGGCAGACACTTTATCCGGTCCCATAGCTTTCCTTACTTCAAGTCCTCTCATCGCAGATAACAGCTCATCTCTAGTTATTTCAATCTTACTAAGCCCACTCTCCAGTACTCCCGCCTGTGGTTCGTCAAAACCTTCCTCTCTAGTAAAAACTGACCCCAATTTGTTATTCATTACCTCGCACATGTCCGATACATTTTCATACGTCCTAGCATCTACTCTTAATTTAGTCATTTGTTTCTTTACCTTCAACTTACTGTTTATATATTTATAAAATAATCTAGTGTCACTTTCACATTTATTTACTATGTTCTTCTCATAGTTCATTAACATATCTATTACTCTCCTGTTTATATTTATTCCAATTACTCTCAGTGTTCCTTCTTCTTACTGTAATCTAGCCCAAGCTGCATCACGCCTACCCAAAGCTCTTTGGGTGTGCGGCTAGTCCATCCACTAACCTGCCTCACCCTTAGGTAAGCATTACGGAATTGTACAAGGCTTACTCCCCTAAATGGGTTGCCGACCAAGGAAGGCGAGTCCCATCTACCCAGATTTTTATAAAGTTGTCTCCCCTAGAAGGGTTACCGACCAAGGCTGACGAGTCCCATCCACCCGTGATCCCTAACATAAACATAATTTACAGTAATACTGTACTAATATTTATCTATCTATCTATCTATTGCCCGATGCCGTGATCCCCAAAGGGGTGGCCACGAACGAACCGCCCCCATGCACCTGTCCCCAGTCAGCCGACGCCCCTCCCCCTAACCAGCACCGCCTTCGTTCATATACTTCCTCACTCCATCCTTCCACCTCTCATTCGGTCAACCTCTCCCTCTCTGTCCCTCCACCTCACTCTCGTACACCCTCTTAGTCATTCTCTCGCTTTCCATACGTTCCATATGGCCGAACCATCTCAAGTTATTCCTTTTCACACTTTCCAGCACATCTACCTCCACACCACACCTCCTTCTTACTTCCTCATTAGTCTGTCTATCCCTCCATGTAACTCCGCACGCACTTCTTAAGTAATTAATTTCCACTGCTCTCACTTTTGGTCTGAGTCTCTCAACCAACGTCCATGCTTCGCTTCCGTAAGTCAGTGTCGGGATTACCACACTGTCATGCAAGGATTTCTTCACTTCCATACTGACCACCCTATTTCTTGTCACTGCTTTCAGCGTTCCTACAACCCTCTTTCCCTGTTATACCCTCTCCCGCACTTCTTCATCCATAGTCCCATCTTTACTCAACACACTGCCCAGATACTTAAAATAGTTGACTATCTCCATAGCCTAACCGTTCAGCTTCACCTCACACTCTGTGACTTCACCCCTTTCGAAGACCATAACCTTGCTCTTCCCCGCATTTACCTTCAAATTCCGTTTTTCGCACACTGTTCCAAACTCATTTACCAGACCCTGCAACTCCCATTCATTATCACTCATCAGAACTGTATCATCCGCAAACAGCAGTATAGGTAGCTTCCACTCAATTCCCTCCCTTTTCAGCGATACACCAACATCCACTGCTCTTGATAGTATTTCTTTCATTACTCCATCCATATATACAGTAAACAACCACGGGGACATCACACACCCCTGTTTCAAACCAACATTCAGGTCAAAGAACTCGCTCTGCTCACTCTCCACACGTACTGCCACCTTTGCACCCTCATACATGCTCTTCACTGCTTTCAGCAACTTGCCATCTACTCCGTATATTCTAAGTACTTTCCACAAACCTTCTCTATTCACTGTCATAGGCCTTCTCCAAGTCCATAAAGGCAACATACACCTTTTGTTGCTTCTCCAGATATTTCTCCACAACACAATTCAGGGTAAAAATCTGATTTACACATCTTCTTCCCTTCCTAAAACCTCCCTGCTCGTCGCCTATCCATTTCTCCGTTCTCACTCTCAATCACTACCCTACTGTATACCTTCCCTACTACGCTTAGAAGACATATTCCTCGGTGGTTACCACACACCCCTCTTTCCCCTTTGCCCTTATATAGGGGGACTATTATGCCAGTCTTCCAGTCATCGGGTGCACTCCCCTTCACCCATGCTAGTTTGCACATTTTCCATACCCATTCGATCACTATCTAACCACCATACCTCAACATTTCCCCACACACTCCATCTGTTCCTGGTGCTTTCCCCAACTTCACTCTTTTCATGGCTTCCCACACTTCTGACCTCCTGATCCCCACCTCCTCCTCCACTACTTCTCTTCTTCTCCCTCCCATACCATATCCAGCTATGTTTGCTGGCTCTTCATTCCTTACATTTAGCAACTCATTGAAGTACTCCCTCCATCTTTCGACTCTCTCTTGCTTCTCGGCTAGCATTCTCCCATTCTTATCTTTCACACCCTTACTGTTTCCCTTGCTACATTCCCTAACTTTCTTGACTTCTTTCCAGAACAGTTTCTTACTCTCCCTCCATTTTACACTCAGATTCCTTCCAAATTCCTCATCTACTCTTCTCTTACTTTCCTTCACCACCCTCTTACTCTCCACGTACCTAGCTCATTTCTGTCTCTCGAAATCTTCATTCCCTCTAGTACCCAACCACTCTCTATATGCTTTCTTCTTTTCTTCCACAGCTATTCTTACCTCTTCTGTCCACCATGCTGTACCTTTCACTCCCGTCTCTCTTCTCCTCACTCCACACACCTTCTCACATGCTGCACAGATCTCATCCTTAAACACCTTGCTAATCTCCTCCACTTCCTCCACTAATATTTATAAATTCATTTATACAGTACAGCCTATATACTGTATATATTTTTGTTTTGCCAGACGCCAAAATTGACGAGGAGGGGTGGCCATGATCATTAGGTGTTTATCACGAATCGCTAGGTCAAGTTGCCCGGGCTTGACATGTACCAATAACATTTTGACAGTGCGGGCTCGATCCCCAGACCCTTTAACCCGAGAAAGACGCCGAGACTCTTAACCCGTCAAACGCGATAGGCCTCACGGAAGGCTTACCATAGGGAAAGCGATAGGCCTCACGGAAGCAAAACCATAAAAAAGCCTTCCAAAACATCCCAGGGGCTAACAAAGGAATTTGTCTCTACAGTAGGTGAGATAATTCCCCTCTAGTACTCATCCATGTCGTTTCTCCCCCCCCCCCCCCCCCCTCCCCAATTATTACCTATTTTTCCTCTTATTTTAATTATTTATCGGTTATTTTTCTCTCCCGCGATAATGTAGCACAAGTGGGTTGCATAAAAGATAGTTATATAACACCCAGACACCGCCCACTCGCCTCAGTTACCTCACAGACAGCGAGAGCAAGACCAATACTACTAACAGGTCATCCCATACAAGGGCATATTTGTGCCCCGCTCACGCATGCCGTCACACCGTGTACAGACCTTAGAGGAGGTTGCCAGACAATGATAAACACTTATTAAATAGGCTCAGTTATAGTGGGGTCACAGGTCAGACAGGTCATCTGACATGTTGTCTCAAGTCCTCTGAATAAAATGTGCCAAGGGTGTAAAAATGCCTAACAGTTTAGCAGTGTTTGGGTGTAATAAAGGGTTGCAATATAAAATTTTGTATGTCTCCAAAATAATTAGTCTTTCATCTCATGCCCATGTCAAGGCAACCTTAACTGATAAACTAAGCTATCACCTGTAGTGTTGGAACTGAAGTGCATTAGGTATTTGCACACAATAGCATTAAATTAATCGAGGACGTCGTTCAGTGCTTTGGAAGTGTTTGGCAAGAAACGTTACAACCCCCTCTCTCTCCCCTGCCCCATTTCTCTCGGATCGGAGACCAAGTGAAAGAGAAAGGACAGAGGTCAGAGTTGTCAACAGCTAAAATCCAGCCCAAATGCCTGAGAAAGTAGCCCAACAATAGCCCAATCTTTAATTATTACCATCTTCTGTCAGCATCAAACTTAGCTGACATGATATTGTTAGTTATTTGGCTTCTTTTGGGTATTATGTTATTACTACCGGTATGTCTTAGAAGGAACCTAAAATTATGTAATCTTTCGAAATATTCCGACAAATAATCCTCAAAAGTAGCCCAAATGTGCATGAAAACTTGTACCTCGACAACTCTGATTAAGTCTCTCTCTCTCTCTCAACCAAATGGGAAAGGACAAACTTTATTAACATAGTTGAGCTATGCCAACTTAATTTGTAAATACATATAAAATTCAATGATAAAAAAATTTGTATGTCAATTAAATGTGCAATCAAGAGGCCAAGCTAGTACCTGGGTCTATTAAGTACTTGTGTAATGTTTTATTTGGTGCATGTAAACATAGCAAACAAAAATGTTTCTTTTGTCGGTACTCTGTCATTGCATAATAATGTATATGTTAGTTACCGGTACCCTAACTTCTATTTGCATGCTTCACTTAGGCCTAATGATGATATTAAAACAGAAATGATGGTTGTTCAATGAAGTAAAGGGAGATGAAGGTATGGTAAGGGTGTAGGCCTAATAGGCTATAGCGTTACCTTAACCCCTGCACTACCATTACATCAGTGTCATCATACTTTAGCTAACTCTAGAGGATGATATTTAGCTTGATAGTGGTCTCTAAGAACAAATAAAGGTACCAGTACCTATAACTACCACTTTGACCCCCACAGCTTCTTCCTAATCTGGTACAATCCATTTAATGATAACCAGAACAAAATAATAAAAGCCGTCATATGGTACTGAACAGATTTATGTTAGCTTGAAGAGAGTCACAGTGTGTCCGACTGTCCTTCTCTCCGATAGAGGTGGTAGGGGGATATAGGCTGGGGGGTGAGTGGGGGGGAGTGGAGAGAAAAACTGCGGGGTGGGACAGACTCGGTGTGACGTCAGCCACCTGCGCGTTACGACTGGGTGGGATGACCTGTTAGTAGTATTGGTCTTGAGTGAGAGGGGAGGGTTGCCTGTTGCTCACTCTCGCCTGAGATTATGACCGGGTGGCCAATATATACGTTTTTCACCACCCAAATGCTTTTCCAACTTATTTTAGCACTCTTGAAGGTTCATATATACATCTATCTATCTATCTATCTATTGCCTGACGCCGTGATCCCCGAAGGGGTGGCCACGAACGAACCGCCCCCATGCACCTCTGTCCCCAGTCAGTCGACGCCCCTCCCCCCAACCAGCACCGCCTTCATTCATGTACTTCCTCACTCCATCCTTCCACCTCTCATTCGGTCTACCTCTCCCTCTCTGTCCCTCCACCTCGCTCTCGTACACCCTCTTAGTCATTCTCTCGCTTTCCATACGTTTCATATGGCCGAACCATCTCAAGTTGTTCCTTTTCACACTTTCCAGCACATCTACCTCCACACCACACCTCCTTCTTACTTCCTCATTAGTCTGTCTATCCCTCCATGTAACTCCGCACGCACTCCTTAAGTAATTCATTTCCACTGCTCTCACTCTTGGTCTGTGTCTCTCAACCAACGTCCATGCTTCGCTTCCGTAAGTCAGTGTCGGGATTACCACACTGTCATGCAAGGACTTCTTCACTTCCATACTGACCACCCTATATCTTGTTACTGCTTTTAGCATTCCTACAACCCTCTCCCGCACTTCTTCATCCATAGTCCCATCTTTACTCAACACACTGCCCAGATACTTAAAAGAGTTGACGATCTCCATAGCCTGACCGTTCAGCTTCACCTCACACTCTGTGACTTCACCCCTTTCGAAGACCATAACCTTGCTCTACCCCGCATTTACCTTCAAATTCCGTTTTTCGCACACTATTCCAAACTCATTTACCAGACCCTGCAACTCCCATTCATTATCACTACATCATATATGTAAAATAAAAGCATATTGAAAACAAATAATGCTCTATATCGTAAATATAACTAATTCTGTCAGAATCCAAGGCTAGAAATTTACAAATAAGCACCTTTGCCCCTAGGGCTTTTTTGCGTTTAATGGGTTAAGAGGTTTTACTGGGCGAAGGCGCCGGGACTCGTAAGAAGTTACGCATAAAAAAATACCTTTCAAAACACCTCACTGGCACTCAAAACAAAGCAATATGTGATTAAATGAGATAATTCCCCTCCATCCCTCTATCACTCCTCCACATAGCTTCGGCGTTTAAAGGTTAAAGATCAGCAGTCGACGCTCTACTGACTAACCCACGGTTCGATGGTGATGGGCTGGTCTATCAGAGTGAGAACTGAGCGATCTCTGCCATACCCATAGCTTACTCGGACTGTTCCTTTTACTTATGTATTTCCTAGATCTCAAGTGACGGCGTCTTTTCCGTGGATTGACCTCCCAATCTACCAAGATTGGAAGCCAAAGCGTCACATTTTTCCTTTGCCCCTCAACTTTCTCTTCATAATTGCTGAGGGGCACAGGGCCCTGGGTGGGGCTTTGGTTTCCCGGGCGTTTCCGCACCCTCCTCAGCTCCCCGCCATGGAGTGGCTTCGGTCACCCAGGCTTTATTGTGGTAGGCAGGGAGGGTTCTGTGGGGGCGCTCGGTTATGGCCTTGGCCTTGCTCGGGGCCTAGGGGCTGTTCGGCCAGGCAGCTTGGGGAACAACAACAACAACAACCCACGGTTCGCGATAATACTAATACTAATAGCAATATACATACAGTACATATGAGGACCCTGGAGGACAAGGGGCGAATGTGCCACCACGAGCAAAATTGAGTTAGGACTGGTTCCCGATAGATGGAAGCACTGAAAATCACGTGGTGAAGAGCGTGTGAAGAGCGTTTTGCGATTCCCACCCATGCGGGCTCAGTACCCTAGGTTCTAAATCCCTTGTTTCGACCTTGTGTAGCGGCGGAGGAGGTATGGATTGTAGGAGGTGGAGGGGCGAATGTTCCCGCGCACTCAAGCCAATGAGCGGCCGGCTAGCATTCCCCGGGTTAAAGGCCCGCCTCCCGGCCAATGACACGCGCGTTTGCGCGTTTTTTGGCTGAAAATTTAACAGTATCTTAGTTTCATGGACATCTAATACAGGATTAAATTTCAAGCAGATTGAACAATAATTACTATAGGCTGAAAAAAAAAAAAAAAAAAATCTATTGTGCGTTTTTTTTTTTTTTTTATTTATTTATTTATTTTTTTTTTCTATCAATTTGTCTCTTCCAGAGGATTCTAATGGTATATAATAACATGCTATTCTGTAATATTCTATGTATGCCACCTATTCCAGACTTTAAACACTCATAACTCGAAAGTAAGGTATTGGCGCATTCGCCCCTTGTCCTCCAGGGTCCTCATATATACATACAAGTTTAAAGACCGTGTTGTCCACAGGGAATGTGATTACAGTCTCATGTCCTAAATAATAATAATAATAATAATAATAATAATAATAATAATAATACTTACTGCTGTCTTTCAAGAAGCACAAAGCAAAATACCCAGTCTCCATCTCCTCCGTCACCAAACACTTTTGCTTCTTTACCTTCCACATCTTATTGTAGAAAGGGAAAAGGCAGCTGGAAGAAATAAAAAGGGAAATTACTGACTATTCAATCAAACTTGATGTAGTAGGCATTCTAGTTGGGAGGCCTAAAACTAGTCGAGCAGCACAATTTATGGGATGGATGTAGTTAGCGGCTCGCTTGGTGTAGTGACTAGCGTCTCGGACTTCCACCCAGAAGGCCCGGGTTCGCGCCCACGCTCGGCGCATTAAAGATTTTTCACAAGCACTGAGTCGTTACCATCCCTCATGAGCAAAGGGATGGGGTAGTAGTACAGGACCCCAATGGAAATACGCCTAATCGGCCTTATTGAGCTATCCTTAGCTAGCTTAGCATGCGTTAGCTTTAAGAACTACAGTAAACTTCCGTTAATCCGAAGGGCAGCGGACCGGCCCTCGTTCGGATTAGTGGATTTTTCGGATTATCGGACTTTACCCCTATGAACCTGTGTATGACGAAAACATTGAGGCATTAGGCCACCCAAATGACACAATGGTGCACACACACATATCATATGTTCATGAAATCACTTCAAAAGTTTACCATTGTCATTGTAGCCTATTACCTACTTCAAAACATTCAGATTAATGGTCAAAGGAATCTGCTGCTATAAACGTCTTCTTCTTCTTCCGTCTACTAGCCAGTTTGTCTTGCTCTTGAAGATCAGATCTGATGTGGTTCGGGAAGTAATGCCTTAACAACGGCACTTCCCTGAGAGGTTCTTGTAATTTTAATTTTGTGATTTTCCTTTTGTGACGTGCTCTGTTATATTATATTGTATTGAAAGCACCCTTGTCTTGTTGTCTTGAAAGCACCCTTGGGACGCTCCGATCACTGAACTATAAATAGTAGCGTATCGGAACGTCCAAAGGTGCGTTTTCAAGCTCAAGACTAATACGTCCAAAGGTGCGTTTTCAAGCTCAAGACTGAATGCGCTTGCAGAAAATGCGGTGCAAGCCAGTAGCGCATCGGAGCGTCCCAAGGATGCGTTCAAGAGCAAAACAAACTCTCTAGCAGACGATGTGGAAGAAGAAGAAGAAGGTGTTTACGTTTATATCAGTAGCTTCCTTTGACCATTAATCTGAATGTTTTGAAGTAGGTAATGGGCTACAATGACGATGGTAAACTTTTAAAGTGAATTCATGAACATATGATATGTGTGTGCTCCATTATGTGTCATTTGAGTGGCCTAATGCCTCAAAAAGGGGACTTTGGGACTTCTTAAAATTCGGACCATCGGGTGAATTCGGATTTGGCCTCAAATTGAAAAATTCGGACTATTGGGAGATTCGAATCATCGGTCGTCGGATTAACGGACTTTTACTGTATTATTATTATTATTATTACCACTACCGACATACAACATAAATCATCTATAAATACTTCTAATAAAATAAATACTTATAAATCTATAATACTAGGTTAGGTTAGGTTGTTTGGTTAGGGTAATGTATTTTTGTATCCAAAGGCAGTCAAAATAGACGGGAACATGATAGTGAGCGTCTGCGTAGTGTAAACAAGACGGGCGTTACACCCGGTAACTACATTCTTGCCCAATTTATTACCGACTGTAGTTTTCGTAGTAAATATTTGGGTAGATCAAACCATAGGGTATTGCAGTAGTCTATGCGAGACAAGACTTGCGAGTGAATCAGTGTCAAAAAACAATGTTTGTCCAGCAATTTTCGGACAGCATATAGGTTACAAATCTGGTAGTTGCAAGTTTTGACTATTTGATCAATTTGTTTTTTAATACTTATTTGAGTCAAAGAACAAACCAAGATTCTTAACACATATAGCAGGAGAATGTTCTGTTTCACCGATGTTAAGTGATCGAAAGTTGTTGACACTAGTCGTCCTGTTTCCATGGATAACATACTGTACATACATAACATTTTAAGATAGAGTTCCACACATAAGTGCAGTTTCAGTCTCTTGTCCTAATGGCGGCATTCCAGGCAACCCTGTTAAGGGCTGCTTCACTTGTCAAGTTTTTGGATTTGAGATCGGCACGTATAGTCCGATCCAGGTCTTCCTCGGTCCACCCCTTGGTGCAGCTCCTTCCACAATCACACCTGCATCTTTTCACCCAATTTTGTTCATCCATTCTCTCCACATGCCCATACCATCCCAGTCTACTTGTACGCATCTCCTCGCTAAAACTCTTTATACCTAAACGTCACCTCAGTTCATCATTTGTTATTCTATCCTGCAGCTTGGCCCCACACATCCATCTTACCATTCTCATCTCATTACGTTCCATTCTGTTGACATCCTCTACTTTAACGGGCCATGTTTCTGAGGCATACGTCATTGCACTTCTAACACATGAGGCATACACCTTTCCCTTCAGAGGGAGAGGCATTCTTTTCATGGTCAGAATTGGCAGCAGTTCTCTGAACTTCCCCAAGCCACATTTAATTCTAGCGACAGTGGCAGCCTCGGCCCCACCACCGGCAGAGATGGTATCTCCTCGGTAACAAAACTTGTCCACCATCTCCGATGACTCATTTCCAAAATTCACAGCCACGGGATCATCATTTAACACAAGCTCACCCTTGCACACTACGCACTCAAATTTCTCGATTTCTGACTTATCCTTCGGCAGGGGTCCTTTTATTCTACTACAGCGCTTACTCCCATGGTGCACCCAACATCGACAGATGCTACACTGAATCGAGTTAGCGCCCACACACTGGACATGGGTATGCATCGCTCTTTTCCACATTGCCTCGTCTCAATCTACAATGCATAACCTAGGTTTTGTTAATATTGACTCTTAACCCGGGAACTGCGGGAAGACTCTTAAGAGTTCCCCCGGCGGACTGTGGGAAGACTCTTAAGAGTCAGGGAAAAAAGAAATCCATTAAAAAAAAAAAAAAAAAAAAAAAAAAAAAAAAAAAATTGCCCCTGGGTCATGCCAAATATCACTCCTCCACCTCCCCTCCTTCCCCACTTTCCTCCCCTCCTTCAGTTATCACCTATTTTCCCTGTTATTCCCTTATTCTGTGGTATATTTTCGTGCTAACATTAGCGAGTTGCAAGCAGGGCATTGTCATCACTGTTAGAAAGTGAGTGCAAGAGAGAGAGAGAGAGAGAGTATCGATCGACAGTCTCTCTCCAGACGTGGAGAAAAGTGGTGGGAAAGGAGGTTGCCTCAGCCATACATTATGTAACTCCCGGCCTGTATCGCCGATTTTGACCATCCAAACGCTGTTTCCACTTGTTTTATTATTGTAACAGGTTAATACCTTTATAATCAACCTATAATAGGCGCATATGGATAAGTATTAATGCTATTTATGGTAAAATAACGATGTTAGTGATGGGAACAGCTCAAATACGTCAGCACAGGAGTGTGGTGTCTCATACCCCCCATGCGCACTTCAGAGGTTAAACCCTTGCTCGCCATGCCCTCTCTCCATCTTCTTATTTTGGCCTCAGCATCTTGCACATTGTCAGCTATTAGGGCTAAATCGTCTGCATAAAACAGTTCCCATGGGGAGTCCGGATCTAAAATCTAAATAACAATTAGTTAAATTTTCCCATCATTAGTTTCAGCTTTCTGCGAATCATCCAGATCTTAATATCACATATCAACATTTTCATTCTGTCCTTTATATCTCCCACATTATTTATCTTAACATAGACTTGAGTGTCATCATCATAAAAATGATATGATAATCCATGGGCATGAAGAAGAGATGCCAGACTGCTTGTGTACACAGCGAATAAAATAGGGCTCAGCACAGAACCCTGAGGCACCCTACACTGTAGAGAAACCGGATCAGACACAGCATCACCCACCATCACTAATTGAGTTCGATCAGACAAATATGATTTAAGCAAAGCAAGTGCCCTGTCACAAATTCCGGACTGCTGTAGGTCGTCTAGCAACAATCGATGATCAACCGTGTCAAAAGCAGCAGAGAGATCCAACAAGACCAATAGAGATGAGTTACAAGCACAGCATGTGAATGACGTCCGCATCAATGTTATGCAAATAATAAACATAAGGCTAACTTATTAACACTTAGACAGTGCAAAAGTTGCATACTGTAGTACATTAGAGTACATACCATATAACCTCCTTAATGCCATGGTATGTGAGTGCTCGCTTCTCTGTGTTTCTGAGGACCATTATCATGATCCCAGATAAGGGCATGAGAGGGCAAGATGTGAGCACAGACGGGACATTTTGGTAGACCGGGTACACTGGTGGAGGCTGGGCACTGGCTGGTGTTGTATCGGGGCACGTCCCAGTTGTGGAGTGGCTACGATCACCCTGAAAAAGTATATGGAGGGAGAGATGTGAGCATGGGAGGAACATTCTGGTACACAGGAGCAGGGTGTCAAACCGTAGCCATTTTGTACATACAGTATACATTATACCTATAATAATGCTGAAATTCATAAAAATTAATATTCAGTGATAGAGTATACATCTATCTATCTATTGCCGGATGCCTTACTCCCCTTACATGCCTATATTTTTTCACTAGGCCTAGTTAATTTTCGAGTTGTTGTTGTTGTTGTTGTTCCCTAAGCTGCCTGGCCGAACAGCCCCAAGGCCATAACAGAGCGCCCCCACAGAACCCTCCCTGCTGACCACAATAAAGCCTGGGTGACCGAAGCCACTCCATGGCGGGGAGCTGAGGAGGGTGCGGAAACGCCCGGGAAACCAAAGCCACACCCAGGGCCCTGTGCCCCTCAGCAATTATGAAGAGAAAGTAGAGTTATTCAATTGACAGCATTGGTTATTTTTTGGGTTCAATATTTTCTAAGAGTGAGTTCAATGCCTAAAAAGAACCGATCCAAAACGAATATCTGTTGAAACTCGTATATCACCCCCTCCTATACTGATTATACAGGCCTAAAAGTATGGACTGTGCATTTTACACTAAAACATTGAACAGGAATGAGCAGCAATAATAAAATATTCATATAAAATAGTAGGAACCGAAAAACGAATGAAATAAAGCCACGAACGTACGCCCGATGTTCTCCTTGTTTGTCCCGACTTATCCCAGCTTTCTTGGCAATCATTTTCCATAAGAAATCACTGTACAGTATGTCTGAAGATTTACATACAAGTTTTCCACTTTTCAAGAGTACTAAGGACATAATTTAGGATAAGGATAGCTCTCTTATTATGGGAGATAATTTTAGGAGGCTTCCTGGATTACGGCACACTATCACCACAAATCACTTGACCTAGTTAAATGACTATAATGTGTTTACAGTCATGAGAAATTGTTGTTAAAAAAAACTGAAAATTTCCGAAATTACCCCAGTTTACGGTACATTAACATAACTACGTCTTATTTGGACTTTTAGTAATCTATGAATCATTTCTAATGCGATGGAATTGAAAAATATAATATCCTTCCAGCACATAGATAAACAAGAAATAAGAAACAGTCAACAAATATATCCCCCCCCCCCCCCCCGTCTACTCTCCAGACAGGCGCTGAGCTTCCGAGCGTAGGAAGATTTGCATTTTATTCATTTATTGTTTTTCCCACGGTATATTTTCACCTTGAAAGCGTGTCTACACAAAATGATGGGGAAATATTGTAATGTTTTTAATTGACATTTGTGTAATTTTTGCTGATTATGAGTGGGTGGAAATATTATTTCTTTAATTCCATCATATCTGAAATGATTCACATATTATATAGAGACAAAATAACATACACTTTCAAGTGTGTTCAATAGTTTTGCATTATCAATAGGGTCATAACTTCTTCTCTACTTTCTGGTCTATTGCAGCAGTGCAAGTACTGGTACTGAGCTGGATACACAGGCATAGTTTGCCTTTTTCCAGAGGATCTACTGTAAGAAACTGTAAGAAATTGAACCATAATAAAGAGAGGGGGAGGGAGGGAGCGCCCCCGACATTGACAACCAGCCTGATGAAGATAATGATATGACGGACAATATTTATGTGTTCTCTGGTTTTGATGAGGACGATGAACATGCTGGGAAACATGGAGGGGCCGATATGCGAGCTGTAGCACAAGGCTTATCAACTTCATCACAGTAACATCAGGTGTGGGCTCCATATATGGTAAAGGATATAGAAGCAGTGGAGAAAGTGCAGAGGAGAGCTAGCAAACTAGTACCAACGTTGAAGAACGCGGGCTACGAGCAGAGGTTGAGGACACTGGGGCTTCCGACACTGGCATATAGTAGAAAGAGAGGGGATATGATAGAGACTTTTAAGATAGTGTCAGGAAAGTATGATGAGGATGTGTGTGAAGGTATCTTCTTGATGCGGGAGGGAACAAGAACGAGAGGACATTCAAAGAAAATGTACAAAGAAAGAAATAGGCTTGAGAAGGCAAAGAACTCATTTTGTGATAGAGTGGTAAATGAGTGGAACGTACTGCCCCAGTATGTAGTCGATTCCGAATCAATAAGGGAGTTTGAAAGTAATCTTGATAAAGCATGGGGAAGACAAGATTTGAAGTTTGATTATAAAGCAAAAATACAGAAGAGTAAAAATGTTGCGTCTGCTACCGCCGCCGCCAACACCGTGAACGACCGCAGCAGTGCAAGTACTGGTACTGAGCTGGATACACAGGCCTAGTTTGCCTTTTTCCAGAGGATCTACTGTAAGAAACTGTAAGAAACTGTAAGTAACGGGGTTCGGGGTCAGGGTTGGGGCCGGGACGGGGCGGGGAGAGGGTCTGAGGGAGTACAGCGGCGGGGATATCTACCGAATGTCAACACATCTATCCACACACAGGCTGTAGCTCGGTTGGTAGAGCGCTCGCCTGCTGACCGTGAGGTTGACGGATCGAGTCTCGGGCCAGCCAGTGTGTTATTGGCAGACGTTAGTGCTGTGGTGAACGGCGCAGTCTAGCAATCTGTGGCAACTGTTCACTGAAGTCCCTGATTCATCAGGGCACCCACCCTAGCCCAGCTATTCAGCTGGGAGTGTATGGTGGTAAAAACTGCATCATCATCAATAACAGGTACAAAACAGTCCTTATTGATGCTTAATGTATTCTATATTTTGTCATAAATGATGTTAGTGGTATAATGTAATATATGTCGGCTGAAGGTAGGCAAAAAGGGTCAAAAGGGTGACTTAGGGAAAGTGGCTGGAACGAATTAATTAATTCCCATAAGGCCTGTTATTTCTAAAACACAGTTTTGATATAAACGGTACGTACACGGTACAAATTAACCGCGTATATCGAGACCTGACTGTATTTATCTTGAAGGAGGGTATTTTTTAAAGCTTAACCCCATGGACTGCTAATAAATGGATAAAATAAAAGGTCAAGTTAGGGGAGTGAGTGGGTGAGGTATAAAGGGGGGGGGGGGATGTGGAGTGGAGGATGTGGTACAGTACTGTACTTTCTATGTGTCATCCAATTTTAAGACATTTCCCGCCAAACTAAACACCTCCCCTTGAGCCCTTCAGCACCATGACGTCTTTATACCTTTGATTCTGGCTTAAATTAGACAGTTTTATGCTGCTTAAAAAGAATGTATATTATTAAGAGGGTTTATTGAGATCATATTTACCCATTTGAGTCCTAGAGGTAGATTATAAACTAAAGAAAATCGTCTAATGGTAACCAGAATATGATGAAAATTACGTCATGGTGGTGAAGGGGTTATAATAATAATAATAATAATAGTTCTTAAAGCTAGCGCATGCTAAGCTAGCTAAGGATAGCTCAATAAGGCCGATTAGGCGTATTTCCATTGGGGTCCTGTACTACTACCCCATCCCTTTGCTCATGAGGGATGGTAACGACTCAGTGCTTGTGAAAAATCTTTAATGCGCCGAGCGTGGGCGCGAACCCGGGCCTTCTGGGTGGAAGTCCGAGACGCTAGTCACTACACCAAGCGAGCCGGTTAAGATCTATAGAAGATGAACCACAATATCAAATTACTTACCGGTACTGGCTCTTTGGATGGTGTATGGAAGTACTCAACGATCTTATTGTTAATAAATCCATTGACCCTATTATCCATATTTCCACGGAGGCATGTACACCGATCATGTCCACAAAACAGTGTTCATCGCAAACTGTAACAAAAATGCAGGCAAAATTAATATATTATTGATATTATAGTGTATTGATTAGATTGATATCCCAGTATTCGATAAATGGATATAAAATAGTAGTCATGACTGTCATGTACTTAACCTTTAACTGTCTTGATGGTGTAATGGTTATAGTGTTTAAGATCTGTATGTGGTAACCCAGGTTCAAATCCTGGTAGGATCACATGCTTTCATTAATTTCATTGGGAGGTGTTTGGTGTTGGGACTTGGGAGTGAAATAAAAATTACTGTATATTATATGTAAATGAGGGTACATTTTATGAGCAAAAAGTAAAGAAACATCTCTCAAATATTAGTAGGGTAAGTCAGGGTAATTTCGCCGCGAGAGAATTTTTTTTGTCAAAAATTCGGCGGTATGGCCAAAACATTATATATTTTTTTAGTTGTTTTGGTATCTATAGCAGAAAGGCTGAATATATAGATTAGATTAGATAAAAAAAAAAAAAAAAAAAAAAAAAAAAAATCCATTTGTGTCAAGTTTCTATTCGTCAAAAACCACGATTTTTGGCAAAATTACCCCGTCTTACCTTACCCTCTCTATGTCGGACCTCTTAATGTCGGAAACCCGTACCGTACTTGCCGGATCGGCATCGGCCTGTCGGGCAAGTCCTCCCAGTTGCCGGACCTTTCCGATATTGTTCCGAAAGTCTCTAAAGGCCGCGTCATACAGAGGTCGACCGCGACCCGACAGTAACCCGAAGGCAATGACTTGCAAAAAAAAAAAATTGCGGTTCGGGTGTATTCGGCCCGATAATCGGGCGACATCGGGTATGATTCTGGTATGTTCGAGTCGTTCTAGCCATGCTCTGGTCATCACCCGAATGTTCGGGCGAGTCGGCCAAAAGTTAGTGTATGCGTTAACTTTTGGGAAATCCTCGAGTGCGTTCGGGTCAAAAAACCGTTACAAAATCCTCGAGTCACCTTCGATTTACATTCGAGTCGTATTCGGCTTACATTCTACCATATTCTGATCGCATTCGACCTATTCGGGTCACTTTCGAGTCAAAAAATTTAACCCGATTCATACCAGAATTGATCGAACCTAAGTGGACTTAGACCCGATGATGTAGACCGTAACCCGAATTAGACTCGATGCTCAGTGGAAAATTCCTACATAAACTTGTTCGAAAGTCAACTGTTACTCGATGCCGACCCGAATTTCAGGATGATGACTGGATGGATACCCGAATACTACTAGAAAATGACTCGATGCATGCCCGACATTCCTAATTAGACTCGATGATTACTCGATCGTGATCCGAATTACTAGAATGTAAGTCGAAGGCTAGTCGAAGCCAAGTCGAATCAAACCCGAACGCGAGCCGATGGGCGGAACCACGTGAAGCATTCCTGTGGGCAGTTGGAGCGACTTATTCTAGTCACGTTCGACTTACATTCTGGTTTCATTCCGTTTAGGTTCCTGACTTCGGGTGGGGTTCGGTTTTCATTCGGTTTTAAGTCGGGTTACTTCGGGTGTGATTCGGTTTTAACTCGGGTTGGTATCGGCTACTCGGGTCACCGTCGATTAGCTTTCGACTCATGGTCGATTCAATTCCGTTCAACTTCTGGTTAGTTTCGAGTAATATACAGGATAACATAGACTTGTATTCGAGACGCATTCGAGTCCCTCGGGTATCATTCGAATTGCTTTCTAGTCATAGTCGGGGTACGAGTCTCATTCGGGGACTTCGGGTGAATTCGGGTGAAAACTGCAAGTCATTGCCTTCGGGTTACTGTCGGGTCGCGGTCGACCTCTGTATGACGCGGCCTTAACAGTGTCGGAAGATGCTCTCAGTTTTCGGAAAAATAAGGGCAAATGTCCGTCATAACCGTCTAATGTACGTCGTCTGATATCTCGTATGGTCCCGAGATGTGTCCGACAGTCTCGATAGATGCGCTCTCGTCCCCGGAAAATAAGGGACAATGTCCGTCAAAACGGGGAGAGAAGCTGCACTGCTGGCAAATATCAGAATGTCCTTTAACTATCTAAACGAATCCATTATGAAACAGATAATAACGGCAATAATTAGACCAATAATTAGACGTGCCTTCTGCGTGTCGTAAGAGGCGACTAAAGAGGTTGGGTCGGTGGGCTTGCGACCCCCACCCGGAAAAAATATCTAAGCAAAGAAAAACGAACGAACAGCCTCGGATGCGGACGGAACCAACGTTGACGAACCACGACCGACTAAGGATATGCCTTCGGACGTTCTGAGAATGGCTACGTGGAATGTTAGTGGCATGAATGATGGCACAAAAGAGAGAGAGGTTCTGGAAGTGTTAGTGAATGCCAGGCTGGATGTATGTGGAATGACAGAGACCAAATGGAAAGGTTCAGATGTGAGAGAGTGGGAGTGTGGAATGGGTGTGTGTGCTGGAGTGAGTGAAGGAACAGCGAGAGAAGGTGCATGTTTGTTTGTAAGTAGCAAATGGAAGGAATGTGTAAGAGAGTATGGGTCTGTGGGTTCAAGGATTGTGTGGGTGAGAATGAAAGTAGGAATACAAACGTGGGTGATTGTATGCGTGTATAGACAGAGGATACACTTGAAAGAAAGAAAGAGGAGTTCTGGATGAATGTGGAGGCGTGCCTGGAGAAGTTTGACAAGAACGAAAGAATATTTCTGATTGGGGATATGAATGGTAAAGTGGGTGATAGGAAAGTTGAGGGAGTGGTGGGAGGGTGGGGGGTACCATCAGAGGTGAATGGGAATGGTAGTGCACTTGTGGACGTATGTGTGGGGAGGAGGCTGTGGATGGCCAACACCTTCTTCCGACACAGAATGATCCACAGGTACACGTGGAAACGGATGTTGACGATGAAGGATAAGACAGTGGTGGAACGAAAGTCATTGATTGATTATGTATGTGTGGATGAACGAATGAAGAAATCTGTGATGGATGCTAGGGTGTATAGGGTATTGGAGGGGGTCTGTCTGATCATTATGTAGTGGTAGCTAAGGTTAGGATACAAAAGAAGTGGGTGAGGAGAGCTGGAGGGAGGCGAGAGGAGGGTGGAATGGTGAGGAGGGTGGAGAGGTTGCAGGAGGAGGAAGTCAGGGAGGAGTACAGGAGAGCAGTGGAAAGACGACTAGGTGGGTTCGACCTGGAAGTTATGGAGGAAGTGGAGGAGATGAGCAAGGTGTTTAAGGATGAGATCTGTGCAGCATGTGAGGAGGTGTGTGGAGTGAGGAGAAGAGGGAGGGGAGTGAAAGGTACAGCATGGTGGACAGAAGAGGTAAGAATAGCTGTGGAAGAAAAGAAGAAAGCATTAGAGAGTGATTGGGTAGTAGAGGGAATGAAGATTCCGAGAGACAGAAACGAGCGAGGTACGTGGAGAGTAAGAGGGTGGTGAAGAGAGTAGTGAAGGAAAGTAAGAGAAGGGTAGATGAGAAATTTGGAAGGAATCTGAGTGTAAAATGGAGGGAGAGTAAGAAACTGTTCTGGAAAGAAGTCAAGAAAGTTAGGGAAGGTAGCAAGGGAAACAGTAAGGGTGTGAAAGATAAGAATGGGAGAATGCTAGCCGAGAAGCAAGAGAGAGTCGAAAGATGGAGGGAGTACTTCAGTGAGTTGCTAAATGTAAGGAATGAAGAGCCAGCAAACATAGCTGGATATGGTATGGGAGGGAGAAGAAGAGAAGTAGTGGAGGAGGAGGTGGAGGTGGGGATCAGGAGGTCAGAAGTGTGGGAAGCCATGAAAAGAGTGAAGTTGGGGAAAGCACCAGATACAGATGGAGTGTGTGGGGAAATGTTGAGGTATGGTGGTGAGATAGTGATAGAATGGGTATGGAAAATGTGCAAACTAGCATGGGAGAAGGGGAGTGCACCCGATGACTGGAAGACTGGCATAATAGTCCCCCTATATAAGGGCAAAGGGGAAAGAGGAGTGTGTGGTAACCACCGAGGAATATGTCTTCTAAGCGTAGTAGGGAAGGTATACAGTAGGGTAGTGATTGAGAGTGAGAACGGAGAAATGGATAGGCGACGAGCAGGGAGGTTTTAGGAAGGGAAGAGGATGTGTAGATCAGATTTTTACCCTGAATTGTGTTGTGGAGAAGTATCTGGAGAAGAAACAAAAGGTGTATGTTGCCTTTATGGACTTGGAGAAGGCCTATGACAGAGTGGATAGAGAAGGTTTGTGGAAAGTACTTAGAATATACGGAGTAGAGGGCAAGTTGCTGAAAGCAGTGAAGAGCATGTATGAGGGTGCAAAGGTGGCAGTACGTGTGGAGAGTGAGCAGAGCGAGTTCTTTGACCTGAATGTTGGTTTGAAACAGGGGTGTGTGATGTCCCCCGTGGTTGTTTACTGTATATATGGATGGAGTCATGAAAGAAATCCTATCAAGAGCAGTGGATGTTGGTGTATCACTGAAAAGGGAGGGAATTGAGTGGAAGCTACCTATACTGCTGTTTGCGGATGATACAGTTCTGATGAGTGATAATGAATGGGAGTTGCAGGGTCTGGTAAATGAGTTTGGAACAGTGTGCGAAAAACGGAATTTGAAGGTAAATACGGGGAAGAGCAAGGTTATGGTCTTCGAAAGGGGTGAAGTCACAGAGTGTGAGGTGAAGCTGAACGGTCAGGCTATGGAGATCGTCAACTCTTTTAAGTATCTGGGCAGTGTGTTGAGTAAAGATGGGACTATGGATGAAGAGGTGCGGGAGAGGGTACAACAGGGGAAGAGGGTTGTAGGAACGCTAAAAGCAGTAACAAGAAATAGGTGGTCAGTATGGAAGTGAAGAAGTCCTTGCATGACAGTGTGGTAATCCCGACACTGACTTACGGAAGCGAAGCATGGACGTTGGTTGAGAGACTCAGACCAAGAGTGAGAGCAGTGGAAATGAATTACTTAAGGAGTGCGTGCGGAGTTACATGGAGGGATAGACAGACTAATGAGGAAGTAAGAAGGAGGTGTGGTGTGGAGGTAGATGTGCTGGAAAGTGTGAAAAGGAACAACTTGAGATGGTTCGGCCATATGGAACGTATGGAAAGCGAGAGAATGACTAAGAGGGTGTACGAGAGTGAGGTGGAGGGACAGAGAGGGAGAGGTAGACCGAATATGAGGTGGAAGGATGGAGTGAGGAACTACATGAACGAAGGCGGTGCTGGTTGGGGGGAGGGGCGTCGACTGACTGGGGACAGAGGTGCATGGGGGCGGTTCGTTCGTGGCCACCCCTTCGGGGATCACGGCGTCAGGCAATAGATAGATAGATAGATTAGACCAAAATTTGAGTATGCAGCGGTAACTTGGTCCCCACACTTGAAAAAGCATATCCACAAACTTGAGAGGGTGCAACGAGCAGCAACCAAGATGATACCAGGTTTTGAAGATTTGGAGTACCGGTATCAAGAACGACTTAAAGCACTGAACCTTCCAATGCTAGAACAGAGAAGAAAAAGAGGGGAACAGATTCAACTATATTATATAAGTGATTCAGAGGCATCAATGTAGTGGATCAGTTAAACTTCATAGTGAGGGATGTGGGAGTTAGGACGAGAGGACACAATTACAAACTAAAACTACCTAGGAGTTCATCAAAGGTAAAAGGTTCCCAAGTAAATCAATCATAAGGTGAAATAAGTTGCCAGCCAAAGTGGTGTCAGCACCATCATTGCAGAGTTTTAAAGTAAGATATGATAAATGTGTCATTGGAGGTGGGAATTAACGAGCTTGCTCACTCCCACAAATACAACTAGAGTAAGTACAAGCTAACAGTACTTGTGTGCGACATGAGCTTATACAGAGATCCTGAGCGCAAGAAGGTACTGTATACATGCCCAAAAGGGGAGTGTGGCTACTGAAGAACAAGGAAGTTAGGGATAGGTTTCATAGTGAACTGGAGGAAATGAATAGAAATAAGGAAGCTAGGCCTAGCGATGTAAATAGTCAATGGAATTTCCTTAAGCATTGCCTTCTCGCTGACACTGACAAAGGGTCACTCCAGGATTAAGACCTCCTGGTAGTGGAACGATGAGGTAGAACATGCTGTGAAAGAGAAAAGGAGATGCTTTAAGGCATGGAGGAAGGGAGGCAGTAAGGAGGAATACCAGGCAGCTAAACGAACTGCCTGAAGAGTTATTTACAATGCTAAAAAAAGCATTAAGGACCTGGTCCTCGAACAAGTGTGTAGGCCTAACACAGGCAATCCCAATGGGATCTTCAACCTAGCTAGGCGAGTTACGGTCGGGACTTATTATTTTGGTGCTATTTTTCGGTGTAATCGGGTTTTTTCAAGTGTCGATAACGAAATTCGGAATGAGTTGTGTTACCGGGCGTATATGTTGTGTAAACACGTAAGTTGATGTCAAACAGCGGGGGTGTGGGGGCGGCAGCCCCCACCCATAATACTAGGATAGGTTAGGTAAGGTTGTTAGGACAGTTAGGTTAGGCTAATGTCCTTTCAAAGGGGTATAGTGAACAATAGGATATACCTGGTCAGAGGTAGGTGATACGCCCGATAACACAACTCTTGCCCGAAATTCCTCCATGCGGACTATAATGAGAAAAATATGGCGAGTCTATTGGTCCCTAATAAATTGTTTCCAATAGGGCGGATGTAGTGTCCTTGAAGATTATCCGGCAAGAATGTTAAGTGCGGGCGTACCGCCAGCCTTGTTTATACAACGCGTAGTGGCATCGCGTCGGACCTTTGCCATCATTTTCCCGTCTATTTTGACTGCCTTTGGATACAATAATATAATATGTTGAGGGGGGGCTTTGCCCCCCCCCCCCCCCCCCCCATGACATATTGTCATCATCATATATATTGACAGCAGGGGGCAAATTACCGAAAAAAATCACCGTCAAAATAGACGTGAACTTAACTACGGCGATCGACAAATGTAAACATGACGGCGGCGGCGGCGGGGGAGGCGTCGGACCTTTGCAAATTTGCAATCATGTTCCCGTCTATTTTGAATGCCATTGGATACATTAATATGTTGAGGGAGAGGGGGCTTTGCCCCCGAGGAACAGGGTGTCAAACCGGAGCATTTTTTTATATGAAGACTTGAATGAATATGAGAAAGAATACAAGTAAATTAACTTGAAATAGCATTGTTTTGGCCATCTTATCACTTTCAAAGTCATAATATGAACTATAAACCACAATTATCTCTTTGTTAATACAATGGTTCCTGGACATTTCAACCAGTAGCTCGCTGCTCTCAGCCAGTGCCAAATCAACCAAGACCAACCAAACCAGTGCCAAAATATAGTACCAACCTAACCTAACCGTATTGGTTGATTTGGTACTGGTTGAGAGCTACTGGTTGAGTTGTCCGGTCACCATATACAATAGTTAAGACTAAAAAGAATGGACTCGGGCTTTCGTTTGACACCTTGCCCCCCTCACCCCCACATGACATATTGTCATCATCACATATGGGTAAAACACCGATAAAGGTACCGTCGGTCAATTAAAGTACCGATTTTCATTTGCACATTAGGCTACGCATATAAAAACTTTCTGTATATAACTTTCATTGGTATATTCATAAAGAGAACACTCTAAGCTATTCATAAGTCATTTGAAACACTAAAATCGGCTTACGGCAGCCATGTAATAACATGGTGAACCTTCGTGAAGTTGGCGAGAAATGGCGAATTTATCGGTGGATGGAGGATGGTTCTGGGTTTACCGGATGTTGGTACCACCCTATAACGTTGGTAATTTAATTCATATCTTTCTTATACCCCCTACATATGATTCAGAAAGCCTTCAGCTTTGCATATATACTGTATGCATATTTCGTACCTAGGCCACATAATAATACATAATTCGAATACTTACCAAAGTCGATTTAAGGCCATCCGAATTGTCTCAATATTACCCTATTTTCACCAATTTAATGAGCTCTTCGTTGTCATAAAAGATGTTCAGTTATTCACAATTGTAAATCATGTGTGGAAATGCCGATACTGAAGCTACATTCTCCATATTAGCCTGAAATATGACGAGAACCCGAAAGTCCGCCATCTTTCTTCACCGAGTGAGTAAGACTGGCTTGATAGTTCTAAAACCCCTTACATTATTCTTCGCTTATATACGAAAACTACATAAAAGCATGTCAATAAATAAATGTAAGATATGTACTGTAGGCCTATTGCACAATTCGCGATTTATAGCCATTATTTCCAAGTAATTACAAAAAATTACCACTAGACATCGTAGTTCGGAAAATGGCTTTGGCTTCAACTTGATACACTAATGGTGACCATATCTTAATTTGAAATATATAGAATATAACATATAAGAGGTAGATTTATGCGATAAATGTAGCATCAGGCCACCCAAAACAATGGTACCTTTATTGACCGACCGCAAAAATCGCGTACGTTTTTATAAAAATCTGTATTTTGCCACAGGCTGCTCATCATACATCTGGAATCTAACACATGGTCAGCTGATCACCCCAAGTTCGATAGCAAACGCCATTTTGAGTGCAGGTGATCTACTTTTATGAATATTAAGAAAGTTATAGACCTTGCACCGCGAATCGGCGAATCTTGTTCTGCCTCGCACATATATTCACTTAATAATAATAATAATAATAATAATTCTTTATTCCAGACACATAAGATAGATACAGTATAAATACAGTACGACCTAATGGTCCATATCACATACACTTCTCGTCAGAGCACAGATAATAATTATACACAAAGATATATTAATAAAGACACAATAAAATTAAAAATACAGTAGGCCTATTTACAGAATAGAGCACATATCACATTTTGTCACAATATAACACAGATAGGCTAACTAAGGCTATTGCTCAATGTTGGTTAACACCTATTGCACAGATCATTGCTCATAGTTCAATTAGACCTATATATTACATTACATACTATGTGTGCAGCAGCTTCTGCCAGTGAGATATAATACGGGATTCATAGATATGATCACTAGACCAAAGAGCTACAATCAGCGTGTTACTGGAGGATTGCAGTTGCTGCGAAAAGCTGTACACCAGTCTCCTGATGACAGCCCGACAGCACTGCACATCCAACAGTGTGCACACCATACTAGTGCTTTCATATTTAGAGAGACCAATGAACATCTTGAGTATATTATGATAGGATGTACACAGACCATTTATGGTGGCTCTCTTATACTTCCACCACAAATGGGCCGTGTACATAGAGGAACAATATGTCCGGAACAAAGTGACTTTAGCTTCCCAATTACACATGTGGAATTTTCTCAAGATGGTGTTACCACGTAAATATAGCTGTCTGCGCTGACGGCCGATATCTGCATCATCTGAGCAATCGTTTGAGATAATGTGTCCCAGGTATTTTATTTTGTTTACTTCTTGAATAATTTTATTATTGAGTGAGAAATTTGGCAGTTTACATTTATACAGTAATTTTGATCTAAATATAAGAACAGCACTTTTCAGTGGGTTGAATTTAACACAATGTTTACTACCAAAAGATTCACATATATCAAGAAGTTTGCTCAGACCCGCAGAAGACGGTGCAATAATGACCAGATCATCAGCATAAATGAGATGGTTGATGATTTTATTCCCACCATAACATCCAATCTGCTCTTTATTCAATTTATCACTTAATTCATCCATATATACAGTACATTGAATAAGTAAGGTGAGAGAATACTACCCTGTCTCACTCCATTGGTTACTGTAAAGGAATCCGAAATAATGTTACCCCATCTTACATTAAATGTTTGATTGGCGTACCAGTACTTCAAGATTCTCAGTATATAGGATGGCACTCCCCTTGTTGCTAATTTATCAAACAGGATATTGTGGCAGACTCTGTCAAATGCCTTACTAGCATCAAAAAAAGCATGCAAAAATAGAGCTGTTCATTTTGATGTACCCATCCACTAGCTCCTTCAGAGTGTAGATGCACTGGTCCGTACCATGATTCTTTTTAAAACCAAATTGATTACTATTAGTTGAGATATACACTGAGATTCTGTCTAAAATGATTAACTCTAGTATCTTACTTACAATACTGGCAAGGGCAATAGGTCTATAGTTGTCTTTTGATGTAATTTTGCCAGCCTTGTCTTTAATTACTGGTATCAAGGTAACGGACATCATAGATTCTGGTAGGAATCCATGGATTAGAAAGCTGGTAAAGCAACTGCTGAGTTTCTCCAAGAGGAGAGTGGAGGAGTACTTCAAATTTTCAGCATATATACCATCAAAACCACAGGATTTGTTAGCATCTAGCCTACTTATTGCAGCCTTGATTTTTTCACTTGTAACTTTAATTGTCATATTTTTCTTCTTTGTTACACTCTGTTGTAGCAGCAATGGTATTTCCTTGGTGCCCAACAGAGTTAAACAAAGTTTGGTAATGTGTTTTCCAAAGATTGGCTATGTTATTAGTACCAGAGATCCCATCTACACTAACGGGTAGAGGTGTGCAGCTATTATGCATTTTTTTAATATCCTTCCAGAAAGCCAATGTGTCTTTGCTAGCAAAGTTTTTGGCCAATGCTTCTCTTCTTAATACATTTTCATTGTTTTTTATATATCTGATTGCATACTTGCATCTAGCCTTTAGTCTGGTGAACATGTCAAAAATGGGTCCCTGTCTCAGTTTGTTATGATCCAGCCATACACTACGAGCATCTCGGGATGCCTGGTATAGTTCTGAAACATGGTCATTCCACCCAGGTTTGTTAAAAGAGTAATTTTTGTTATGCTTGTGAAATACTATGTCACTAGCCTTAGTAAGACAAGATTGGGAGGTTTGACGTACCTCCCAACCTACCAAATAGGAAAACCTACTATTTGGTAGTAGTCTTGGAAAATCCAACGTCAAGGCTATTAACCTAATTGCAATGACGACTTGTCTATTTTGACTGCTATGTCGTCATTCCAACCGCGGTTAAAAAGAAAACGTCTAGAGTCTACTCCTTATCTTGCTCTAGGAGACGTTGTACATTAACCAAAACTACCACCGAAGGTGAAAAAAGCATAGAAGAGAAGAAAAAGGGGTTTACCTTAGTTACCGCTTAAGGCCCATCCTGTGTTCCGTCATGTGCAGATCCCTGTCGAACGTGCGCATGAGATACCCTCTCTTGTTATCACATCTCACGTCAGCAGAAGAACGCGGATGGGCAGGGGTCCGGCGTGAGGGAGGGTATTATGTACGTTGGATTTTCCAAGACTACTACCAAATAGTAGGTTTTCCTATTTGGTAGGTTGGGAGGTACGTCAAACCTCCCAATTTGTTAGTAGTCTTGGCAAATCCAACGTCAAGGCTGCATAACAAATAGGAGGAGGACATCCAAGCCCAACCTACCAAAAAAACCAATGCATAAAACAAAATTACGAATGACAAAGACACAATGTAAACAAGAGAGTTTAATAAAAGAGTGAAAAACTGAGGAGTAGCTAAAAAGAACAGTTTTAACACATGCCCGTCATTCATAGTAATGCAAAAACATAGACTTGTCTGAAACCAAATAGGTACTGTACCCAAAATCCCTTTTCTTCAAAAACCAACAAAAACACTGAACACAAGAACAAAACACAATTTTCAATGTGGCAAAAACACTTATGTACTGGAACAATACATAATCCCAAACTTGCAATCCAGTGTTGCAAACCCATACACCCCCCCCCCCTTTGTCAAATAAAACAAAGGAAAAGAACGAGGGACAAGGGGGGAAGACCAGGGATCTTCGCCAGAGCACCAGGAAACACGACCCCCGAGAGCAATCACCGGCCGAGGGGGTCGAACACTGGACACGGAGAGGTAGGAGGAGATGAAGGAATTGATAGAAGACCACAAAACCGCGGAGGCGAAGGCAGGGAAGGATCGACGTGGCAGGAACCGGAAGGAGGCAGCAAAGGATCTGACATCGCGCGCAGAACCCCTACAAACAGGGTGACGGGCACGAACGGTCCGACAAACGTGGCGGCCCAGCCGCACCTGCTAGAGCCTCCCACCTGTCCGAGGAGACACCCACACAGCAGTACCCGAAGGCGGCGCCACAGACGCAACAGAGGAGTGCAAGGCTGACACCGGGCACAACACATGGCGAGGATGCCCACGCCGTAAAGCCTGGATGGCGAAAGGCTGGAAAACGGGGGCCTCCCTCCCATGCGTGGTAACAAAAGGTGGGGAGGAGGCGAACGAGACGCCATGCAAGGACGGGGAGAATCGGACGCAGTCCCGGGGCCGTGACAATGCCGCTAGTGCAGACACCCGATCCCCAGTGGCCAGAGCGACAAGGAAGAGTGGACGCCCGAGCAACGGAACCGGCGTAGCGGCCCTTGTATACGTGGGGGAAGCCAGAAGGACCAGAGCCCGCCCCAGATCCCACAGCGGAGAGACCTGGCGCGGAGGCGGTCAATCCCGGAAGGCAGCCGTCAGGAAGGAATCCAGCACCTGTGGCGGAACGACCAGCCCAGCGACGGACCCAAAGAACCCCCCGGACGGCAGACAAGTGGGTACGTATAGCGTCGACTGGAAAGCGACGTGTACGGAAGAGGTGAAACAAGGAGCGTAGGACGAGGGAAGGAGAGCCAACTGGCAGGCGAGTGGCCTGTAGCCACCTAGTAAAAAACCTCCAGCGGGACCCGTAAGGCCCCCAAGGAGAAGACGGCCAGGAACGCTGCAGGAAGTCAGTCAGGGCCCGGCCGGGGACCGGGAGCCACCGTGCCTCATGAACAAGCACGATGCGAAGGCCAAAGAGGTCCGCAGGACCCCAACCTAGCCCAAGTGGAAGCCGGAGACAGGTAGAGGGACCGGACCCGGGCACCACCGCGGCAACCGGGCGGACCAAGTCCGTGCCGGCCACAGAGGCGCGAGGAGCCAGACGCAGCCGTGGTACAGCCGCAGCTTCGCGAAGACCGGGCACATCAACAGCGCGTCTGGTGGCGGAAAAATGGATATCGACCGCCACCAGTACCAGGCGACCATGAAAGCGTCCGGACCCCCCCCGGAGCGCGAGGCCGGAGGGAGAGGTCCAGAGGCAACTGGCGCGGCACCCCCGATGCGAACAAGGCGACCTCCGGAACACCTCAGGAAGCCGCGAGGTCGGCGAACACAGTCCGTTTCATCGCCCATTCTACAAGAACGCCCTGCCCTCTCGACAGGGCGGCCGCCCAAAGGGTGGCAGGCCCGGGCAGGGAGGAGGCATGCAAGGAGAAGGGGTGTCGGTCCGCGAGGAAGAACAACTCCACCGAGACCCCTAATAGAGTCAACGACCTGGAGGACCCCCGCATAAGGAAACAGGGGACAGCTTGTCTGAGTGTCCAACCCGAAGGCCACCGACTCACCCCGAAGGGCCAGCGCGGGGACCCGCAGGAAGAACAAAGGAACCAACAATCCGAGGGCATAGACAGGTAAGAGGAGGGAGACCCACCCATCTGCCGGGAAGTGGACGTCCCAGGTTCGATTGGGAACCTCACCCAACCTCGCTCGACGTATCTGTGGTTACCCAGACCGTCGGCGGGGGGGTCGGTCCAGGGCACAGCCGCAAAGAGCGAGCCCCGAGCAACCCAGCGACCGAAGCGCCGGCGAACGGTACGCGGGAGCGGCAGGAGCCGATCCATAGGGGCAACGGAAACACCGCGGTGCCCATGAGGAGGAGGCGGCGTAGCCAGAGGCTCCCTAATGGAAGGGGCAGAGCGGCCCAATGCAGCGAACCCACGAACGAGTCCCAGAGCCACCCCGGGAGGGAGACCGAGTGCAACACGGCGAGGACCGTCCACCGAAGGTGCACCGCGGCCGGCAGACCCCGGGTCACCGTAGCGCCGGACAAAACCCATGCGAGACCGACCCATGGCACGACACGCGACGGGGTCAAGCGTGACTTGGGAACATCGAAGGGGAACCCTAACCGTGCGATGTCGCGAACGATTGTGAGGGCGTCGCCAATGCACAGGCCTAGGGCGTCGGAAACTACCAACCAAACGGCCAAGGAAAACAGGAGCTGGAGCCCGCTCCTGAGGAGAGGACCCAGAGCCTGCCCCACCAGTGCGGAGAAGATCTGCGGCGCGATGTGGAGACCGAAGGGAAGGCCGTCGAACAGGAACACACGATCGGAAGTCCGAACGGCCAAGAATCGCTGGAAGCGAGGATGGAGAGGAACGAGCCAAGACACATCCTGGAGGGCCAGCGACACTACCCACGACAGAGGGCACAGGGCCAGGCGTACCAGGGGTACCGGCAGCATCCGAAACCGTGTGTGCACGATGTGCCCGTTGAGGGCCAACAGATCCACCACCGGTCGCATCGCGTCGCAGGTCGGCGACGGAACCAGAAAGACACGGAAGAGGAAAACCGGGTGACCGGCGGTCAACTCCCTCGACGCTACCCAGCTCGGGCATGGAAGTGAACACGTGGGCCACCTCTGAAGAGATGGGCCGTTGTCGGTGACAAGAGCGGAGTGGGGGTCCGGACGTCCACCTCCAGGTGAGAACCCTCCGCGCAACCCGCCGCCCCCAACGGCCCTCGCGGCTACCGAGGGGCGCAAGGGCGAAAACAACCCGAGGGAGCACCCGAGAGGAGGGGAGCGACCCGGTACGCCCAGGCGAGAAGGAGAACAAGGAGGCCGACCCAGAGAACTACACATTGTGTTGACGTGGAGGTACCCCCGGTACGGGCCGTGCGGGCATGAGCGCCACGTTGACCTCCTCTACCCCCGCCCCCCCCCAACCTCGTCGAAAAGGGCGGGCCACCCCAACCCAAGGCCGGCGCGGGGCTGACCCCTACGAAAGGCGGCCGGAAGTGGAAGGCCGGCCAGCCCCGACACAGAGGGGATGAAAGGGGCAAGAACAGAAGTGCGAGGCGGAACCGAAGCACTGGCCAGCAACGTCCCAGTCTTGCGCCCGGGCAAGGCGGCAGCACTTGCAGCAGCACCCCGAAGAGGACCGGCAGTAGGACGGGACTGAGAAAACCCCGCGCGCGGCACAGCGCGTCGGTGCGTGACGTAAGCAGGGTCCGTAACGACACAGCACGGCGTCGTGTGGCGGAAGCAGGGGCCGCCGACAGAGAAGCGGAGCATTCCCAAGCATCCTGCGTAAAAAACCCCGACGTATATAGCGCAGAGTACAACAAACCCTGACGAATAACCAAGGGGGCCGGCCGGCAGAACGAAGACCGTACCGTCGTGCGGTGCCGAGTTGCCGCGCACAAAACCGCCTTCAGCTCGGGAACCAAAGACACCGCGAGCCGAAGGTGGACCCGCTCAACGCGGTCCAAACCCTCGCGAAGATCGCCTGGCGCAGACGCCTCGAAAAGCCGCAGGTGGTGAACAGACGTCTGGAGGGAACCTAAAGACAAGACAATAAGTCCGTCACCCTCCGTCGCAAGGGAAAAACCTTGGCGACAGAGGGCTGATCCGGGTGAGAGAAGAACGGGGTAGCAATAGAACAAAGTTCAAGAACGGGCGCGCTCATCCAGGACCAGAACGCGCCGTCCAACCCGCCGACAGACACAAGAGGAGGCAAAATCAGGGACGACTCCGGGGGAGGGACGGAAGGAGAGCCGTCGACGGATCGGTGTGTGAAGTCGAAGGCCTCAGCAAACCAGGCCTCCAATGGGAGAGGGTGACCGAGCATGACGGCTAAGCCAGGCGTACCGGCGTCGCACAAACCTGTCCCATAGGAGGACAGACCCGTCAACACAGCCAGGGACTGAACAGCCGGAAGGATGTCAGTGCGGCTGAAGCCTGACCAGAGCGTAGGCCTGCAGAAGGGAGGGGGACCATAGCAGGGGTAGGTAGGGTGAGGTGCTGAGGGTGAGGCACCGCCAAGAAGGGCGAGAAGAGGGAGTCTTCCATCGACTCCAAGCGCCCGTCGAAGCGTGACACAACCCAGCCCTGCATAGCCGACAATTGATCCGAGAGAGGCTACCCCACCCCCCCCCCCCCCAGATTGGTCGGCCCGCAGGGGCGAGCGTGAGCGGGAGCGAGACCCACGACACGAACCAGCAGCGTCGCGGCCCAAGGAAGGCGAGCGACGACGGTTGTGTCGCCGTTGAGGGACTCGTCCCCGATCACGAACGGCCGAGGGGGAAACAGCACCATTCCCCTCTTCCAGCGACACATCAGCTCCTGAGAAAGGGGACCCCGAAACCTCGCGAAACCCCACCGAGGCAAGAGGAGGGGTACCCCCCTGGCGAGACGGTAAGGGAAGGTCAGGAAGAGAAGAATGAGGAGGAGCAGGACGACGGGAGTGGGAAGGCTGGCCGGGTGAAAGGAGGCCAGGAACCGCGGGGGGAAACAGAGCAAGGATCCCCGGGGCTGAGATAACAGGGCGGCCCGACACCGAGGCGGAGGAGGGAGGGACCACCACCGTGGGACGAGACCGTGAAGTAAGAATAGGCACTGAAGCAGGTGAAGTAGGAGAAGCAACGACATCCAGGCGGACCCTCCTGGACAGTGTAGGAGGAGGGAGCAGAGGGCCAGCTACAGCATGAACAACCGCGCGCGGAGAGGACAACGTAAGAGGAAGTCGTCTGGGCTGGGGAAGCGGGCGGAAGGGAGTAGAGCCCCTATCCGTAGAGGCCAGGGGAGGGCGCACAGGGGCAGAGCCGCTAACTCCGGCCTCAGGGCGAGAACCATGACGAGGGCGATGGGCGTCGTCAAGGCGATCAGGAGGACGACAAGGCGAGCGAGAGCGTGGACGGAGCCGGGGAACCCCCCGACGATGGGACGACCGGCTGCGGGACCCAGGGGAGAGGGCCCGAGCAGGGAGAGGGCCAGGTAAATGGCCGTCAGTCGGGTCAGGGATACCCAGGGCGACGCGGATCCGGTCGCCAACAAAGGCCGGGGAACGGTGGCCCACAGTCCTAATGTGGCGGGAGACCATCGTCCACACCGACGGAAGGGAAGCAGGAGGCCACAGCCGCCGCCGAGGAACCAGGGCCATGGAGCAGCACAACCACCAGGGCCAGACACGTGCCACACAGAGCAGGGAGGTAGGCCGTAGAGGACACACAGAGCGAGTGGCGCAAGCAGGACTTGTGGCTCTCCAAGCACGGGGAGCGACAACCAAGGCGAAAGCAAGGCAGCCTACCTGCACTAGAAGAACACACACCATAATCAGCACGTCGAAGGAGTAAGTGGAGAGAATGTCCAAGAAGAACCAGGGAAGGAGCATGGGGAAACAGGAACACACATGCAAACAGGTATCCGTACTCACCCTAAACTGGGAGCACAGAGGTAGGTGAGGAGGGCGGCCGAGGCGGAAGAGCACTAGCAGAACCTGCAAAGATGGAGAAAGTGTTAACCACCACTCAACATCTTACATGCAGGGCCTATAACACCAGTAAAGTGCATACACCAATATAGTATCAGGCAACAAGATGACATAACAAAAGTCAATAGTGAAAGCCAACTATTACCGCAAATTTGCGGGCCAATGGAGGCATAACCGTACCGACACCACCCTCCTGCAATTTCGCGGGACCCCCCAACGATCTCCGCAAATTTGGGGGGGAACCGAAATGCCCCAGAGGACCGAATCGAGCCCCCCGCAAATTTGCGGGACCGGCCGAGATGGTCCGGCGCCGAAAAAGCGAGAGGAGCGTCTAGGAAATACCAAAGAGGCCCAGAAAAAAGCGTCATCTCCTTATGAACTCCAAGCGACGATGGCCATCAAGCTGAGCAGTGTCTTCCTTGATAATATCCTGACTCAACCGGTCAAGGGAGAGGCAAGGAAGACACACCAGGGGAGAGGAGGCACATCCCCTAGGAACCACCCAACCCACAGAGATAGAGCAAAGCCCATGAGGAGAAGTGGCAGGAAGGGTGGTTTGGCACAAACAGGGGCCCCCGTAGGGTACCCCAGGATTGGGCAAAAGGGTATGAAAGGATGGAGGTGAAAACAGTAAGGGAACACAAAAACCAGTAAATGAAACTGGCGAGAAAAAGGGTGGCCTAGCCGTGAGGAGAGAATGTGTCAGGGGCGAAAAACCCTGTGGTGTGAGGGAGGGGCCCCCGTGGGGTACCCCAGGATAACACGAACCACCAAGCGCCCAGGCCCTTGAGACACAGTGAAGGCTCGAAAGGGGGGACTCGGGAATAACGCTAATAATGCGG
Source organism: Paralithodes platypus (assembly GCA_032716605.1). Classification (NCBI taxonomy): domain Eukaryota; kingdom Metazoa; phylum Arthropoda; class Malacostraca; order Decapoda; family Lithodidae; genus Paralithodes; species Paralithodes platypus. The sequence continues at coordinate 11,029,949 of CM064565.1, read as the reverse complement.
CCGACACAAACCCTACAAACAGCACCGCCACCACGAAATCTCAGATCGTGAACCAACTGTACACCTAGGCTATGAAAATATGAAAACTCATAGGGGCATAGCAATTCCTGAATGAGAAACAAGCTAGGCTAAAATAAGCTAAAAGCTAAACTATGCCCAGACTAACAGGAAAAAAGAATATGAAAAGAGAAAGGAATGAAAAACACACACGAGGAACGCCAGGCGCCCCCGTACCTTCGGTAGCTATTTCCACACGCGTCTCCATTAAACACACTGAGGAGCCCATTTACGTGTGCCCTAGATCACGTAACATCTGTCTAACAAAAAAGAAGGCCAGATAAGCCGAAACGAACCTAAACAGGGTGAATTAAAGGAGCACAACAAAAGCGACTGCATTCAATGGAGCGCGTGAAAAAATGATAACAAGAGAGGGTCGCTCATGCGCACGTTCGACAGGGATCTGCACATGACGGAACACAGGATGGGCCTTAAGCGGTAACTAAGGTAAACCCCTTTTTCTTCTCTTCTATGCTTTTTTCACCTTCGGTGGTAGTTTTGGTTAATGTACAACGTCTCCTAGAGCAAGATAAGGAGTAGACTCTAGACGTTTTCTTTTTAACCGCGGTTGGAATGACGACATAGCAGTCAAAATAGACAAGTCGTCATTGCAATTAGGTTAATAGCCTTGACGTTGGATTTGCCAAGACTACTAACAAATATAATATTATTGTACAGCTTGCTGACCTCTTCTCGATGACTAGCATTAACACAATTGGGGTCTTCACAGGTAATGGCATCCTCACTGCCAGGATCAAGCTCAGAAAGGAGAGTGTGTGTTAAAGTGCAAAATTGCTCACACTCCTCCTCGTCAAGCCCGCCCCATGGCAGTTTTGGATTTACACTATTGTTTGACTGGGTTAATTCTGGCGCTCTTTCCAAACTAGCTGTTAAGGTCAATGGGATATGATCTTCATCTGTATATGTATACTGAATTTCCATATTTGTTATCATATCATGGAAATCAGCACTAGCTACGGTATGATCTAGCCAAGACGTTGAGCCCCATGCCTGCACTGACACATGTGTAACTACTATGAGGGAGCATGAGCTGAGAAGAGATAATTAGATCATGCTCACCACAGAAGTTAGTCATATGACTAGCAAACAGAGAGTTACTCATGTCCTTCAGATTAGCATTCCAGTCCCCTATTACAGAGTAGCAGGTGGTATTTAGTTCTTGTAAAAGAGCACTTAGCTCTCCAAGGCATTCCAGGTATTGTTCTTCATTTTCATTACATTGGTAGGGCAAGTACACACTAAGAATAACTACTTTCCGTTGGATATCTTCTATTTCTATACCTGTACACCATGGTAAATTTGTTACAAGTGGTTTAACCCGGCTGTCTAAAGAGTCCCTCCACAAAATAGCTACTCCTCCCGGTGGGTGACCTGCTACTAGACCATCCATAGCATCGGTTGTCGAGACCCCAAACCCATGAAAATTATCACAGATAGTACTGAGGTTACCCAAATCCTGTTTAAAATACCAAGTCTCCTGCAGGCACACAATATCACTGGTATTAAATACGTCTACTACATCAGGGCGTAGGAGAAGCCCTCTGTTGGTTTTAGGGAGCCCCCTACAGTTATAAGTAGCAATACGCAAATTGTTGGGAGATGAAGTAGACTTTATATATATAATAACTTGTAGGACCTATGGAAATGCTTAAATATGATATATTTTACCTTTAAAGTGACGAGTGAGAGTGTGTGAGTCCAGCTGGCATATGTACAAAAGCCGAAAAACAACAAAAGCCGAAAAACAACAACAACAGAATAACACCCAGCTGAAGTTGGCGGTACCCAATTACGGTAGGAGAGACCAGAGTACCTTTATCGGTGTTTTACCCTAGGCTAGCCTATTGCCAGCAGGGGGCAAATAACCCCAAAAAATCGCCGTCAAAATAGACGCGAAGTTAACCTCGGCGATCGCCCTATGTAAACATGACGACCGTACGCCCGAACTCTAGGCTACATCCATCCCGATTATCCTATTTTGTTTATATTTTATTCAAAATGTCCGAAGTTGTCCAACTTGTCCGATAATCCTTCGACACCAGTCTCGGTCAATATACAGGACGCGCTACAATATTGGTAAACAATTAAGCTCAATAGCATGTGATTAAGCGATTTGGTAAGATTAGGAGTAGTGGGCGTACCACTATTGACAGGACCCATACGGGCGCAATATTTGGAGTTTTCACTAGTGTTTTCCATTATTATTCTTTGTTACAAGTGTCTTTTAACTTCACATTATGTTGTTTGCCTAAACAATATTAAAATATTTATCCCGATAGGTGGGGAGGGCATGAAATATATCAGGGAAAGAGAGGGGTTGAAAAACTCTATGGATAGAAAAACCCGTGGTGGTCAAGGGTGGTGGTCGTGTGTATCCGAACACATTCACAGTCGAGAAAGCGTCTGTGATTGGCTGAAAGGAATGAGTATCGTGACGTCACGCCCACTATGAATGGCGGGCGTATTGAAATAACCCTGATCACCTACCGAGTTTGATATTGTTGAGGCAAACAATAATGTGAAGGCAAAACCCACTTGTAACAAAGAAAATGAATGGGGAAATGCTAGTGAAAACTCAAAATAGTGCATCCATTACTATATGTGTGCTGTCAATAGTGGTGCGACCGCTAGCCTATTTCAACTTTACTACCGCTACTACGATTGTTGTTTCTGAGACCTAGTATATTAACCTAACCAAACAACCCAACCTAACCTAGACCTAGTATGTGGGATATAACACTAGCCCTTGCATGCCAGGTACTGCGAGTTGCTAGTACCTAGGTACGTGGGATATTAAACTAGCCCTTGCATGCCAGGTACTGTGAGTTGCTAGTTGCTAGTACCTAGGTACGTGGGATATTAAACTAGCCCTTGCATGCCAGGTATACTGCGAGTTGCTAGTACCTAGCTACGTGGGATATTAAACTAGCCCTTGCATGCCAGGTACTGCGAGTTGCTAGTACCTAGGTACGTGGGATATTAAACTAGCCCTTGCATGCCAGGTACTGCGAGTTGCTAGTACCTAGGTAAATGGGATATTAAACTAGCCCTTGCATGCCAGGTACTGTACTGCGAGTTGCTAGTACCTAGGTAAGTGGAATATAAAACTAGCCCTTGCATGCCAGCTACGGGGTGGAGTGGGTAAGCCTACTAAACCTATGTTATACAAATAGTCAACTTTGAGGAGACATTAGCCTAACCTAACAACCTTACCTAACCTATCCTATCCTAGTTGGCTCTCCTCTCACACTAATGATCCACCTGGTGAACAAGCCTACGTCTTTTCTATCCTAAATGACCTAGAGCAGTTAGTTCAGCAACCCACCCGTATCCCGGATCGCATCGGAGATCGGCCCAACATTCTTGACCTGTTTCTAACTTCTAACCCTTCTTCTTATACTGTCGATCTTTTCTCTCCTTTGGGCTCCTCCGACCATAAACTTATCTCTGTCACCTGTCCTATCTCTCCAGTACAGCCACCCGATCCTCCTAGCCGGCGGCGCTTGTGGCACTTTGGCGCTGCCGACTGGGAGGCTCTTCGGCAGTACTTCTTTGATTTCCCATGGAATGATTTCTGCTTCCATGGCCGAGGACCCTCGGAGAGTGCTGAACGCATTACCGAGGTAATCCTATCGGGGATGGAAGCATACATTCCATTCTCTTTCTCTCAGACTAATGCTAAAAAATCTTGGTTTACTCACGCCTGTTCTACTGCTGTCCGCAATAAGGAGGAAGCATTCAAACGGTACCGACGCCTTAAAACTCAAGACTCTCATTCTTCATATGTTTCTGCCCGGAATCAAGCCAAATCTGTTCTTCGACTTGCCAAACACTCTTTCATCAATAATAAATGCACTGAACTATCCAACTCTAGCTCTTCCCAAGCTTTCTGGCATCTAGCCAAAAACCTCTCCAACAATTTCTCTTCCTCGTCTTTCCCTCCCCTTTCCCACTCTGATGGCACAACCATCACTTCTTCCTCTGACAAAGCTAAACTCTTCGCTCAAACTTTTGCTAGAAACTCCACCTTGGATGATTCCGGTGCTATTCCTCCCTCTCCGCCCTCCTCTCTCTTACTTATGCCTAATATCCTAATCTCTTCTAAAGATGTACTTTCTACCCTCTCTGGGCTTAACACTAATAAGGCGTACGGTCCGGACGGTGTTCCTCCTGTTGTTCTCAAAAACTGTGCTTCCGTGCTGACTCCCTGCCTAGGCAAACTCTTTCGTCTCTGTCTATCCTCTAACGTCTTCCCTTCATGCTGGAAGTTTACTCACATTCAACCTGTCCCAGAGAAGGGTGACCGCTCTCAACCCTCCAACTATCGTCCAATTGCTCTTATCTCTTGTCTTTCTAAAGTTTTTGAAACTATTCTTGCTTCCAAATTTCTTCAGCATTTCTCTTCTCATAATCTGCTCTCAGATCGCCAGTATGGCTTCCTTAAGGGTTGCTCTACTGGTGATCTTCTTTCATATCTTACTAACTCTTGGTCATCCTCCTTTCGGGACTTCGGTGAGACTTTTTCTATTGCACTAGACATATCGAAAGCCTTCGATAGAGTCTGGCATAAATCTTTAATTTCTAAACTACCCTCCTTCGGTTTCTATCCCTCCATCTGTGCCTTTGTCTCTAATTTCCTTTCCGGCCGTTCCATAGCCGCGGTTGTGGACGGCCATTGTTCACTTCCTCACCCTATAAACTCCGGTGTTCCTCAGGGCTCTGTCCTATCTCCTATTCTCTTTCTAATTTTTATAAATGATCTCCTTAACTGTACCTTAATTCCCATCCATTCATACGCAGACGACTCAACCTTGCACTTCTCCATTAGTTTTTCAGAATGCCCCAGCCAGCAATCCCTCAACGACAAACGTAATGAAGCCATAGAACTCTTAAATTCTGATCTAAATACTATTTCCAATTGGGGCAGAGAAAACCTTGTTAACTTTAATGCTTCCAAAACCCAATTTCTCCATCTATCTACCCGTCAGGATCTCCCAGCGGACTATCCCTTATTCTTCAACAATACAAAAATCAACCCTTCATCTTCTCTCAATATTCTTGGTGTCTCTTTTTCTTCTGCTCTCATTTGGAAGGACCATATTACCAGTCTTGCTAAGGCAGCCTCCCAGAAGCTGGGTGTGCTCAACCGCCTTAGGGGGTTCTTTTCCCCTGCACAGCTTCTTGCTCTGTACAGGGGCATAGTGCGCCCTTGTATTGAGTATTGTTCACATGTGTGGGGAGGTTCCTCTCACACCGCTCTCCTAGACAAAGTTGAAAGGAAGGCCTTTCGTATCATTAACTCCCGTCCACTCACCAACTCTCTGCAATCTCTCTCTCTCCGCCGCAATGTTGCATCTCTCTCGCTATTCTATCGCTACTATAATAATCAGTGTTCCTCAGAGCTATCCCAGTGCATACCACCTCCTTTACGTAGGGCACGTGGTACCCGTCTTGCAACTCAATCCCACCCCTACTCTGTGCAACTCTCCAACCCAAGAGTGAAACGTTACTCTCAAACTTTCTTCTACTCAACAGCTGAGCTCTGGAACTCTCTCCCAGAATCAGTCTTTCCCTCTTCCTATGACTTAAATTGCTTCAAACTCCGTGTGTCCAGGCATTTTGGCTCGAACGTCCCTTGATTTTGGCCCTGTCACTCTTTCAACTATGGGGGAGGCACTCGCTATAGGCAGTTATGCCTTTTGCCTCCCTCAATCACATAGAAAAAAAAAAAAAAAAAAAAAAGTATTATAGGTGGGGGCTGCTGCCTATATCTAACAGCTACTAACCTTTACCAAATGTTGTGATGAGTTGATGTCCTCAGAAAATACAATAACTTCGCGAATCGTAAGACAATAACCTTAACACACCAATTCCACACTCGTTCAAGATGGCAACCAACTTGAACTGACCAAAAAATAATAAATTACTGTATGCTATGATGAGCAGGATTGGCAAACAAAAGAACATCAATAATAATCACTCAAATGCGCAAACCGTGACTATAGATATTATTCGCATACTAGCACTTATATTCTAGATGACGTCACGATAAACCCTGTGTTCGGATGTCTGCACAGCGACTTGAAGTGTATATCGACTCGGGTTTGTTTACATGTTGGCGAAGAGAAGAGTGGTAGAAGAGGACTGTATTTACAGGTATATGTACACTTATACATATTCTGCCACATACTTAATTGTATATCAAGGTGTAGACGATCTTTCAAACTACAAGATAGTGGGGTTAAATATGGAATTACAATACACATGTACACCCACTAGCCTACTCTTAATCATACCAGCGATTTTTTCCCAAATTTTTGATGTAGGTGTCATTCCCAGGAAACTAACATAATACATATTAGGCTATATGGATATTTACGTTTTAAGGGTTTGTTTACACTTCTTCTTTTTCGTCGTCTTCTGGGAGACCTCTTTTACGTGCTTCTCAGTCAACAACTGAGACATCTGGTGGCGAATGCAATGAACTACTGGTGGCGTCGTGGCGAAAGTAATCACCCTACCTAATTCATGCCAAGAGTACTCGAGTTCACTGACACGTGATGTCTATCGACCAATCAGGTGATGCCATGATTTGGATGACAGGTGGCCCGGGATATAATCCATCAGTTTGACTCTGGCCAGCTTGTGTAGAGGGTGTGGGTAGCCGATCAAAGCTTTTTCCACCGTCTTTAAAAACAATAAGACCCTTCCTACCCGGGCTGCCTTAGGTAATGACAGCTCTGCAGAAGGGCTGCTACCCGGGCGTCCTTACCTAAGGTATGTATTTACCTAATTGTAGTTTACAGGAGTTGAGCTAAGCTCGTGTTGTCCCGTCTCTCAGTCTACTTTTTATCCAATTTTTTCTTGAAAATATGGATGTTCCTTGCCCCTACCACCTCCTCCTCCAGCCCATTCCATTTGTCAATACATCTATAGGGGAAGCTAAACTTCCTGATATCGTTCTTGCAGGTAGGTCTTTTTACTTTGTAGCTGTGGCCTCTTAGTTATTCCTGTATCCATAATTAATATATCCTCCCTATCCAGCCTCTCCAGCCCCCGGGTGCATTTGTACATCATTATCATGTCTTCCCTCTCTCTCCTCTCTTTTAAACTCGGTAGATTTAATTTGTCTAGCCTCCCTTCATATGGCAGTTCTCTGAGACTTGGAACCAATCTAGTAACTGCTCTCTGGATTCTTTCTAACTTGTGAATATGCTTCTTTAGATGCGGGGACCACACCACTGCTGCATACTCCAATCTTGGTCTAATCATACTCTTCATAATTTTCGCTACCATGGTCTCATCCAAGTAGTACAGAGCAACTTTCATATTCCCGGCCATTGCATACATTCCGCTAAAGAGCTTGTTAATATGTTTCTCTGACGACAAATTATCTTGTATAATCAACCCTAAATCCTTTTCTTTTTCGGCCTTGCTAATTATATTATCTCCTATCCTGTACTCCCAATTTGGTCTATTCACACTTCTTCCCATATTTAACACATGGCATTTACTTATATTAAATTTCATTTTCCACTTGGTGCTCCATTCGTATATTTTATCTAAATCCCCTTGCAGCTCCTCACAACTACTTTTATTTGTTATTTGTCTCATAATTTTTACGTCGTCTGCAAACATTGACATGTAGGAATTTATGCCTATCGGCAGGTCATTCACGTACATAAAGAACATGAGAGGTGCCAACACAGATCCCTGCGGCACACCACTCTCAACTTTCCGCCACGATGAGTAAGTTCCTCTAATGTTGGTCCTAATTTCCCTATCTGTTAAATAGCTCTCCATCCATTTCAGCAAACTCCCCCCCGACACATCCTAGCGTCTCAAGCTTAGATAATTCAAATTCTAGAAGATGGTGATGTAATAGACGTGGTATATTGCGATTTTATGAAGGCCTTCGATAAGGTCCCACATAAAAGGTTAATAGAGAAAGTTAGAAGCTATAATATAGGGGAGAAATGTGTGAAATGGATAGAAGCCTTCCTGAAAGATCGGAGACAGAGGGTATTGGTGAATGGAATAGGCTCGGGGTGGAGGGAAATTACAAGTGGGGTACCTCAGGGATCTGTGTTGGGACCACTGCTGTTCGTTATATTTATCAACGACTTGCCTGAAGTTATAACTAATGGAAGTGAGGTATACCTGTATGCGGATGACACCAAACTGTATAGAAGAGTGAGGAGTAAGGAAGATATGGGTTTGCTTCAAGGAGATGTGGAGGGCATGAAGGGATGGTCTGAGCATTGGTTAATGCCTTTTCATCCAAAAAAATGCAAGTACATGCGGATTGGGACCAGCAAGATAGACAAGGTAGGATACAGTATGTATGAAGCGATGGAGGAAGTGAGTGCAGAAAAGGATATAGGAGTAGTGATAGACAATAAGTTAAATTTCTCAGAACATTTAGCGGAAAAGATAAACAAAGCCAATAGAATTGTAGGGCTGATAAGGAGGACATTTGTGTCACTTGACGAAGAAATCTTCAGGAATCTATATACAGCGCTGGTTAGGCCGCACCTGGAATATGCAAACCAGGTGTGGGCTCCATATATGGTAAAGGATATAGAAGCAGTGGAGAAAGTGCAGAGGAGAGCTAGCAAGCTGGTACCAACGTTGAAGAACGCGGGCTATGAGCAGAGGTTGAGGACACTGGGGCTTCCGACACTGGCATATAGGAGAAAGAGAGGGGATATGATAGAGACTTTTAAGATAGTATCAGGAAAGTACGATGAGGATGTGTGTGAAGGTATCTTCTTGATGCGGGAGGGAACAAGAACGAGAGGACACTCTAAGAAAATTTACAAAGAAAGAAATAGGCTTGAGAAGGCGAAGAACTCATTTTGTGATAGAGTGGTAAATGAGTGGAACGCACTGCCCCAGTATGTAGTCGATTCCGAATCAATAAGGGAGTTTGAAAGTAATCTTGATAAAGCATGGGGAAGACAAGATTTGAAGTTTGATTATAAAACAAAAATACAGAATAGTAAAAATGTTGCGTCTGCTACCGTCGCCGCCAACACCGTGAACGACCGCAGCAGTGCAAGTACTGGTACTGAGCTGGATACACAGGCATAGTTTGCCTTTTTCCAGAGGATCTACTGTAAGAAACTGTAAGAAATAACAATCTCTTATGTGGTACCTTATCGAATGCTTTGGAAAGGTCTAAGTAGACGCAGTCCACCCATCCGCCTCTTTCTTGGAGTACATCTATCACCCTACTGTAATAACATAGCAAACTGGTAACACAAGATGTCCCTTCTCTGAATCCAAATTGCTTTGGGGTTATTATCTTCTTTCTCTCCAACATTTTCATCCATCTCTTCCTAATTAGCTTTTCACAAATCTTGCATACAATACTAGTAAGTGAAACTGGTCTATAGTTTAGAGGGTCCTCAGGGTTTCCATTCTTGTATATCGGAATGATATTAGCTCTTTTCCATTCAACAGGAACCTGTCCTTTATCTAAGGAAGCTTGAATTATGTCCCTCACTGGCTCCACTAATTGCTCTGCACACTCCTTTAAAACCCAAGCAGACACTTCATCCGGTCCCATAGCTTTCCTTACTTCAAGTCCTCTCATGTGCTTTACTTTTAAATTTAGCGCGGGCAAATTTTAATTGGCGTATAAGTGACAGAGACACAAATTACTTCAGAAAAATAACTTTATTGAGTGGAAATAACATAATAACAATAATATATGGCATAATAAACAATAAAACACTAAAAAATCGCTTCCCGCCATAATTCAAGGTAGAGCGACGAGTCAAAACGTTCGTCGTAGCCTGGGCCGCGGTTGAGTGTTCGGACGCGGCGAGGTAAATAGGCGGCAAAAGTTACCTCCACTTCCATCACCATCACTCCGTAACCAGTTGAGCTAGAAAGCTCTACTCAACGCCATTCTACGCGGCAAGGTAAGGCGCCCATTTTGACATACGTTTGATTAATGTAGGTACAGTAGTATATTAAGCGAGATTAGCCTTAGTTAACGTATGTTGTGTTTTCAGCCAAATCGCCCGGATACAGCCTCCGTCCTTAACCCTTATTTAGCGGCGAGCAACATAAGTCGAGTTAAATAAAGCTGGACTATGTGGCGGCGCTCGACATAACTCGAGTGGCAATTTCAGCACGTAATGTGGCTGAGAGAGAGAGACAAGTGGTGGCAGGAGACTAGCGAGCGTATGACTGCTCCAGACCACCGCGGCGAACCTACTGACACAAATCTCAGCTCCCTCCTCCCTCTCTCACTCGCTACATACTCAATTATGTACCGAAAGTACCGAATTACCTGCTTTTTGCACTCGCGTTGCACGGTTATTGCAAGAAAACTATCCATCATACAAGGATCGTTATGGTGTCATTCGAAAGCTCTGTTTATGCCCTTTCAGGGATAGGTACTTGTTTTACGTTCTGGGTCTTATTTAGGCATGAAAATGATCACGTAAACAGCCCTAATTTGGCTAAAAACACCCCGCTGTGCGGTACACATAAATAAACCGCATAGGCCGCTCGTAAGGTGTTAAGTAAGGCAGCCCGGGGAGGAAGGGTTAAGACATTTTCGCCTTCCAATAAGTGTAAACTGTCCAAAGTGCAATAACCAGTGTTCCAAATACAGCCGACGAGGACAGCTGGTTTTGAAATGCACATACAGTTTTTTGACATGGAAAAATTCGAAACAAAAATCCAACAGCTGTTGACCAAGATGAGTGGTGATCGAGCCTCCAGAGGCCAGCCAGGCAGCCACTCAAGCCAAGGACCCTCAACCCAGTACCTCCTCTGTTCATTAAGGTAAGTTGGTTGGTTGGGACAATATAAAGGAGCCGGACCACAGCTAGCTCGGGAATCTTAATGGGTGATCACAAAGTAACATAGGTTAAAGTAAAATATTTTTTCGCATAGGTTTAAACTGGCATGCAAGGGCTAGTTTTGTATCCTACGTACTGGGTACTTTGAACCCTCAGTAGCTGGCATGCAAGGGCTAGTTTTGTATTCCACGTACTGGGTACTATGGTCTATGGACACGCAGTAGCTGGCATGCAAGGGCTAGTTTTGTATCCCACGTACTAGGTCTAGGTTAGGTTAGGTTAGGTTGGATTGTTAGGTTAGGCTAATGTTAACCCCATTCTTACTAGGTTAGGTTAGGTAAGGTTGTTAGGTTAGGATAATGTTAACCCGACTCTTACTAGCCTATGTTAGGTTAGGTAAGGTTGTTAGGTTAGGATAATGTTAACCCCATTCTTACTTCGTTAGGTTAGGCTAATGTTAACCCTATGAAAACCCAAACAAAGATTTTATTACTAGGGTAACTGTGTAACTTTAACATGAAAATTAGTAAAATCCGATCCAAGTTTCGTCAAAACTTGGCTTGTGTTTTCAAAATGTCGGGTTAGGCCTAGGCCTATATGGGTATGGAAATTTACAAAACCCGAGCCAACATTTTAATAAAGTTACTGTGTTATTTTCCTTTTTAAATTAGCCTAGCTAAATCCGAGCCAAGTTTCGTCAAAACTTGGCTCGGGTTTTCAAAAAGTCGGGTTTTATGGGTCTGGAAATTGACAAAACCTGAGCCAAATTTTGGTTACAAATGTGTATTATCGTGTTCTAGGCTATACGCTTTTACCCCTCAATTTCCCTGATCTTCATAGCCCTCCCCACTATCGGGGGGCGTGTCTTTAGATTGATGGATAATGGGTAAATGCTTAATTCCCATTCAATTTCATCACTAGATTAGACTAAAACACCAAAAACAAAATCAAAATACCAAAAAAAATACCTGAAATACACGTTGTTGCGTCTCATGTATAGTCCTATTAACCCGTCGCCAGTCTCCACTGATGATGGTAGGCCTACCTTAAAGAATCCCTAAGAAGAGGCAACCCTATGAGCTCAGCTCCCTAGCCTCTTAGCCTTAGGCCTATCCATCACTAGGCGCCGCTAAAGCTAAAAGGTAAGATAGGGCCTACAGTAATTCCCATAGCCATAGGCCTAGGCCTAGGCTTAGGCTAATCAATAATTCAGACACATCTAGGCTAACATTTTCTGCAGGTCCTCTGGATTGTTGCCATGACCTTCTTCTTCTTCTTGTGGAGTTGCTGTCCCTTTTTTTTGGAACCAGCTCACCTAGCCTATGCACCGGTGATTTTTTTCTCCAGAAACAGCTAGAGCTTAGTTAAGATGTAGGGTACGATTTTAGTTAGTTACTGGACACCTATTTGACAGGTAACGCCAACGATTTAATACATATTTGTTTTCGGTTTCCACGCATCCAACACCAAGCTACACCCTTTTCTGGTGTACGAAACACTAAAAAAGCAATGGGGACACTTTAATAATGATAATATAAGACGAAATATAAAGACAACTCGGTTGCGTTCGTGGAAGTAGCGTCGCTTTGTTTACTTGCTACGCTTGGAGTGACTTCCTGGTCCCGCCGCCTTGGCGGTCGACTTCAAATGGCTAAGCTTGTTGGGTCAATTTTTTGATAAAAACTTGCGTTATAGGGCGTGGGATACAGGACAGGGTTGAGGGGGGGTTCTGCCCCCCCTCACCCACCCCCTGTGAATTATAATAATCGTCATCTATGTGGCCAGCAGGGGGCAAGTAAAACAGCTGGCCATAGTAACCTCGAGCGTCCTGGGTAAACAAACCGCGACGATCCGAAGCGACGACGGACTCCCCCCCGCCGCCGATTTTCGGCCCAAACGCCCCGTTTTATTCTCGTCGAAAACCACATTTAAAAAGTTAGGCTATTATATCGTTTTCAATCAGGGTGTCAAACGACGCTGTTTTTTTTTAGTGATAACGCAAATGAATTTTTTGTATAATGATAACAGAAACTCCCCTAACCCCCCTTTTTTTTTTTTTTTTTTGGGGGGGGGTTTGTATTAATGTTACAGAAAACAACTTCACAAGAATTTGGAGTGCCTAATTGCCAAAGTGATTGGGGTTTGCCCCCCCCCCCCCCATCATAATCCAATTAAACAATGGGGTCGACTTCTGGAATCTGGTCATCGTGCCCGCCCTGATAAATTTAACACTATATTTTCAGGTCAGCATACACACGAATATCACTTATCACTAGTCAGGCAATAGTCTCCAATATCTAGGTGATTTCGGCCTTATATATGTAAACACTACTAAAGTCAATGACAGTTTAAAGCACACACAAATGCTATTACAACTACAGTACTGTCTACACGAACGTTCAGCAATATGGCGGGACTGGGGAAGAACCGAATATTATTGGAACTGGAATAAACTGATAACTTATAACGTATCATTTCACCCAAATCTCCCTCGCCAGTCTCTGATAGCCTTCAGTTTTAAGGCTATAAATCCTTAGATTATAGAGCACAGTAACGTGTGTATACATGAATGATGTCTATAGGCCTTACAGGTTCCGTGTGATATAATTATTGACACACAACCCTTATTTGTTAGTAGTCTTGGCAAATCCAACGTCAAGGCTATTAACCTAATTGCAATAGTTTCTTACAGTAGATCCTCTGGAAAAAGGCAAACTATGCCTGTGTATCCAGCTCAGTACCAGTACTTGCACTGCTGCGGTCGTTCACGGTGTTGGCGGCGGCGGTAGCAGACGCAACATTTTTACTATTCTGTATCTTTGCTTTATAATCAAACTTCAAATCTTGTCTTCCCCATGCTTTATCAAGATTACTTTCAAACTCCCTTATTGATTCGGAATCGACTACATACTGGGGCAGTGCATTCCACTCATTTACCACTCTATCACAAAATGAGTTCTTTGCCTTCTCAAGCCTATTTCTTTCTTTGTAAATTTTCTTAGAGTGTCCTCTCGTTCTTGTTCCCTCCCGCATCAAGAAGATACCTTCACACACATCCTCATCGTACTTTCCTGACACTATCTTAAAAGTCTCTATCATATCCCCTCTCTTTCTCCTATATGCCAGTGTCGGAAGCCCCAGTGTCCTCAACCTCTGCTCATAGCCCGCGTTCTTCAACGTTGGTACCAGCTTGCTAGCTCTCCTCTGCACTTTCTCCACTGCTTCTATATCCTTTACCATATATGGAGCCCACACCTGGTTTGCATATTCCAGGTGCGGCCTAACCAGCGCTGTATATAGATTCCTGAAGATTTCTTCGTCAAGTGACACAAATGTCCTCCTTATCAGCCCTACAATTCTATTGGCTTTGTTTATCTTTTCCGCTAAATGTTCCGCGAAATTTAACTTATTGTCTATCACTACTCCTATATCCTTTTCTGCACTCACTTCCTCCATCGCTTCATACATACTGTATCCTACCTTGTCTATCTTGCTGGTCCCAATCCGCATGTACTTGCATTTTTTTGGATGAAAAGGCATTAACCAATGCTCAGACCATCCCTTCATGCCCTCCACATCTCCTTGAAGCAAACCCATATCTTCCTTACTCCTCACTCTTCTATACAGTTTAGTGTCATCCGCATACAGGTATACCTCACTTCCATTAGTTATAACTTCAGGCAAGTCGTTGATAAATATAACGAACAGCAGTGGTCCCAACACAGATCCCTGAGGTACCCCACTTGTAAGTTCCCTCCACCCCGAGCCTATTCCATTCACCAGTACCCTCTGTCTCCGATCTTTCAGGAAGGCTTCTATCCATTTCACACGACTTGTCTATTTTGACTGCTATGTCGTCATTCCAACCGCGGTTAAAAAGAAAACGTCTAGAGTCTACTCCTTATCTTGCTCTAGGAGACGTTGTACATTAACCAAAACTACCACTGAAGGTGAAAAAAGCATAGAAGAGAAGAAAACGGGGTTTACCTTAGTTACCGCTTAAGGCCCATCCCGTGTTCCGTCATGTGCAGATCCCTGTCGAACATGCGCATGAGCGACCCTCTCTTGTCATCATTTTTTCACGCGCTCCATTGAATGAAGTCGCTTTTGTTGTGCTCCTTTAATTCACCCTGTTTAGGTTCGTTTCGGCTTATCTGGCCTTCTTTTTTGTTAGACAGATGTTACGTGATCTAGGGCACACGTAAATGGGCTCCTCAGTGTGTTTAATGGAGACGCGTGTGGAAATAGCTACCGAAGGTACGGGGGCGCTTGGCGTTCCTCGTGTGTGTTTTTAATTTCTTTCTCTTTTCATATTCTTTTTTCCTGTTAGTCTGGGCATAGTTTAGCTTTTAGCTTATTTCTCATTCAGGACTTGCTATGCCCCTATGAGTTTTCATTTTTTCATAGCCTAGGTGTACAGTTGGTTCACAATCTGAGATTTCGTGGTGGCGGTGCTGTTTGTAGGGTTTGTGTCGGCCGCATTATTAGCGTTATTCCCGAGTCCCCCCTTTCGAGCCTTCACTGTGTCTCAAGGGCCTGGGCGCTTGGTGGTTCGTGATATCCAGGGGTACCCCACGGGGGCCCCTCCCTCACACCACAGGGTTTTTCGCCCCTGACACATTCTCTCCTCACGGCTAGGCCATCCTTTTTCTCGCCAGTTTAATTTACTGGTTTTTGTTTTCCCTTCCTGTTTTCACCTCCATCCTTTCATAACCTTTTGCCCAATCCTGGGGTACCCCACGGGGGCCCCTGTTTGTGCCAAACCACCCTTCCTGCCACTTCTCCTCATGGGCTTTGCTCTATCTCTGTGGGTTGGGTGGTTCCTGGGGGATGTGCCTCCTCTCCCCTGGTGTGTCTTCCTTGCCTCTCCCTTGACCGGTTGAGTCAGGATATTATCAAGGAAGACACTGCTCAGCTTGATGGCCATCGTCGCTTGGAGTTCATAAGGAGATGACGCTTTTTTCTGGGCCTCTTTTGGTATTCCCTAGACGCTCCTCTCGCTTTTTCGGCGCCGGACCATCTCGGCCGGTCCCGCAAATTTGCGGAGTGCTCGATTCGGTCCTCTGGGACGTTTCGGCTCCCCGCAAATTTGCGGAGATCGCTGGGGGGTCTCGCGGTGAGGCGGGAGGGTTGTGTCGGTACGGTTATGCCTCCATTGGCCCGCAAATTTGCGGTTATAGTTGGTTTTCACTGTTGTCCCTTTTTTGTGTCATCTTGTTGCCTGATACTATATTGGTGTATGCACTTTCCTGGTGTTATGGACCCTGCATGTGAGGTGTTGAGTGGTGGTTAACACTTTCTCCATCTTTGCAGGTTCTGCTTGTGCTCTTCCGCCTCGGCCGCCCTCCTCACCTACCTCTGTGCTCCCAGTTTAGGGTGAGTACGGATACCTGTTTGCATGTGTGTTCCTGTTTCCCCATGCTCCTTCCCTGGTTCTTCTTGGACATTCTCTCCACTTACTCCTTCGACGTGCTGATTATGGTGTGTGTTCTTCTAGTGCAGGTAGGCTGCCTTGCTTTCGCCTTGGTTGTCGCTCCCCGTGCTTGGAGAGCCACAAGTCCTGCTTGCGCCACTCGCTCTGTGTGTCCTCTACGGCCTACCTCCCTGCTCTGTGTGGCACGTGTCTGGCCCTGGTGGTTGTGCTGCTCCATGGCCCTGGTTCCTCGGCGGCGGCTGTAGCCTCTGCTTCCCTTCCGTCGGTGTGGACGATGGTCTCCCGCCACATTAGGACTGTGGGCCACCGTTCCCCGGCCTTTGTTGCCGACCGGATCCGCGTCGCCCTGGGTATCCCTGACCCGACTGAAGGCCGTTCACCTGGCCCTCTCCCTGCTCGGGCCCTCTCCCCTGGGTCCCGCAGCCGGTCGTCCCATCGTCGGGGGGTTCCCCGGCTCCGTCCACGCTCTCGCTCGCCTCGTCGTCCTCCTGATCGCCTTGACGACGCCCATCGCCCTCGTCATGGTTCTCGCCCTGAGGCCGGGGTTAGCGGCTCTGCCCCTGTGCGCCCTCCCCTGGCCTCTACGGCTAGGGGCTCTACTCCCTTCCGCCCGCTTCCCCAGCCCAGACGACTTCCTCTTACGTTGTCCTCTCCGCGCACGGTTGTTCATGCTGTAGCTGGCCCTCTGCTCCCTCCTCCTACACCAGTGGTTCTTAACCGGGGGTGCTCGCACCCCCTAGGGGTGCGAGAATGCTTCCTAGGGGGTGCGAGGATACCCTGGGGGAAATTTACAATTTTTCGGGGATAATGGTCGGGTAACAGAAAAAAGTGAAAAATTCTGGAAATCAAGAATTCATTGTGTTAATTGGCATTAGGGATAATGCTAATTAAGCCTTATAGCTGTAAAGTAAACCAATTATTATTATAATAATTTTTTAATATATATAATATATAATAATGTTTTTTTTATTTATTATTTGTATTTTATGTAGTTATAATTTTTTTTTTTAAGTAATAAAGTTAAGTTAAACGAATAACAATACACAATAAAAACTTGGGAAGCTAACATGATTTTGACAGGTATGCTTCAGAACACAGTTACTCAGAAAACATTGATCACAACGTGTCTAGTACGTGTCACTCACTGCATAAGCCTGCTTCTGCTTCACACTGTTAGTTTCTCTTCAGTCATCAGCCGAGGTAGACCTAAGAAGGTATGTATGTGTACTGCCTCGTGCTGTATATTTAGTAGTAATACGCTTTTCTCATAATTAGAATGCCATGCTATAATAATTAATAAGCTCTCAGTGTTCATAGTTTATATACATTTTTTTGTAAAAATCAAACATGTAAAAGTTTACATGCACAATATCACACCACATTATTTCCCCATCAAAATCACATCATATTGTGTATCACAGGGGGGAGTTCGTAGGCACCAATCGAACATGGCAGTACACCCGGAGAGGCTTGGCATTTGATAAGGAGTTGCTGGAACTCCTGTTTCAATTGCCTGGCCTTTCTTGTTGATGTCCTTTTTGCCCCACATACAGAGAGTGATACCAGGGGGAGATTGTAGGTACCAATCGAACTGTTCACTTACCCATGGGGGGCCTTTCGGCTAGTCACGCCGCTAGTGACAAGGGAGATGCTGGATCTCCTGTTTCACTTGCTTGGCCCCTTCTTTCAGTTTCTCTTTGTACCTCAACTACATGAGAGTATCCAGCCATCTCTCACAAACAGTTTCTTCTACTATTCGAGGAGGTTTAGTGGCGGGGTGTCGTTGGTGCCGTCGTGCCCGGGATCTGGTCGGGGCTGCCATTTTGTGTCTGTGGCGCCTGGTTGCGTGGGGGAGGTGGGGGGTTTACTTTTGCGGGACCCTTTCGCTTCTCCTGTGCGGCTGGGCATTCTGGGCGCAGAGTGGCGGCTCCGGCTGGGTCTTGGGCGCGGGTGGCGCTTGCGGCGCTCTGTTGCTGACCTCCTCATTTATACACATTACAAGCACTATACATACCACAACTTCCACACTTTTTTTTGTTTTAAATAGATCTGGGGGGAGACACTTAGTTACAGGCAAACTTGCCTTTTGTCTCCCCCTTTCCATATAGAAAAAAAAAAAACTAGTTCTCGAAAACGCTTTCTCTCTCTATCTTCAACACTAGACATGCACACTATACTTTTCTTTTGTAGGCCTACACCAGTATTTAAATAAAAAACAAAACAAATTAAATTTTATAAAGTAATATAGTCATAACATACACTTTTATTGTAACTTAAATTTTGCTCTGTTACTCTTTGAAGTTGAGGAGACACTCATTACAGGCAGCTTTGCCTTTTGTCTCCCTCTTGCACATAAAACACAAAAAATAACAACAAAATTCTTGTTTTCCAGGTTTATCTTCAGTATGTCCAAAAAACGAAGGTGGAATGATGACTATGTTCAGTATGGCTTCACGTGTGTTACTGAGAAGGATGGTACACAACGTCCACAGTGTATCCTATGCAGCACCATGTTCTCCAACGCAAATTTGAAGCCATCAAAGCTCGATGAACATTTTAAGAACAGACATGGTGGCAAGGATGCAGGGAATGACATTGCAACATTACGAGTCAAAAGAGCTAGGTTTGATCGTGCCGGCACTTTGCTGACACACGGATTTTCACCAACAGGGAAACCTTTACTACATGCTTCTTATCAAGTTGCATACCTGGTTGCTAAGTCAAAGAAGCCCCATACAATTGCCGAGGAATTGATCAAGCCGTGTGCCCTTGAAATGGCAAAGACTGTTCTCGGTCAGGAAGCTGCGAGGAAACTGCAACAAGTGTCTTTATCAAATGATGTAATCCGTAACCGAATCGTCGACATGAGTGATGATATCCTGGAGCAAGTTGTTGTTGACATCAAGGCCAGTCCAGTAAAGATTAGCCTACAAGTGGATGAGTCAACAGATGTGTCAAATTGTTGTCAGCTATTGGTAGTAGTCCGGTACGTGAAGAACAATAAAGTGGAAGAAAGTTTTCTCTTCTGTCACTCCCTGAAGACAACATCGAAAGCCATAGATGTGTTCAGTATGATAAAAGAATTCTTCACAAGATACCAACTTCACCTTGACAGGATTGGTTCGATATGTACTGATGGTGCACCAGCCATGCTGGGCAATCGTTCAGGGTTTGCTGCATTGATGAGAAAAGAAATTCCTGACCTGAAGATTACCCACTGCTTTCTTCATCGGCAGGCTCTTGCAGCAAAAACATTGCCCCCAGACCTGAAAAAGACTTTGGAGATTTGTGTGAAGATTGTGAATATGATTCGTGGTCGTGCTCTGAATCATCGACTGTTTCAGTCATTTTGTGAGGAAGTGGGTCAGGAACACACTGTGCTGTTGTACCATACCGAAGTGAGGTGGCTGTCACATGGGCGTGTGCTATCTCGTATGTTTGAATTGCGAGAAGAAATTCAGCAGTTTCTCCACGGACTGGGACAAGAACTGGCTGGATATTTTGATGATCCTGAATTTGTTCAAATGCTTGCCTATTTGGCTGATGTGTTCACAGCACTCAATGAGCTCAATCGCTCACTGCAAGGAAGAGGGATGAACATTTTGATTGCAAGTGAGAAGTTGGCTACATTCAAAGACAAAATTGTTTTGTGGATTAGGCGTGTAAAGAAAGGGAACTTGCCAAATTTTCCTTCCCTTGAAGAGACAGTCACAGAGGATGCTTCCCTACATCCAGATTTTGTTTCAAAAGTTGTTGAACATCTGCAGATACTGTGCACCTCATTTGATGACTACTTCTCGTGTGGAGAGCTACAACCCTGTGACGACTGGATCCGGCACCCTTTTAAGCAGAATATGGAAGATGATGATGATAGCAACATCAAGGAAGATCTCATCGAACTGAGAAACAATCGTGGAATCCAAATGGAGTTTGCCGATGGTCACTTGGAGCACTTCTGGGCTTCTCAGTTGGAAACGTATCCTGCACTGGCAAAGAAGGCTCTCACTGTGCTCGTGCCTTTCGCGACTACTTACCTCTGCGAGACTGGATTTTCCTGTCTGCTTCACATCAAAACCAAGAGCAGAAATGGGCTGGATCCTCAACACGACATGCGAGTGGCACTCAGCACCAAGACACCAAGATTTGATGCCATCATAAATGGAAATCAACAGCAACAAAGTCACTGAGTTTGGCGCTCAGCCATAATAATTCACAACACACCATGCATAGTACAACCACAATGTTTTTTTGTTTTTTTTTGCTAGTATGAAAGTAATCTTGATTTTTGTAATCCTGCAATGCATTATTTTGTTGTCAGTTATGTAAATAAAGAATTAAATACATGATGGTTTTGTTACTTACACATTATGATTATGATATCAATATTGCTTTTCATCAATTCTGGAAGGGGGTGCGAGAACTGGTTGGTGAATTGAATGGGGTGCGAACAAGGAAAAGGTTAAGAACCACTGTCCTACACTGTCCAGGAGGGTCCGCCTGGATGTCGTTGCTTCTCCTACTTCACCTGCTTCAGTGCCTATTCTTCCTTCACGGTCTCGTCCTACGGTGGTGGTCCCTCCCTCCTCCGCCTCGGTGTCGGGCCGCCCTGTTATCTCAGCCCCGGGGATCCTTGCTCTGTTTCCCCCCGCGGCTCCTGGCCTCCTTTCACCCGGCCAGCCTTCCCACTCCCGTCGTCCTGCTCCTCCTCATTCTTCTCTTCCTGACCTTCACTTACCGTCTCGCCAGGGGGGTACCCCTCCTCTTGCCTCGGTGGGGTTTCGCGAGGTTTCGGGGTCCCCTTTCTCAGGAGCTGACGTGTCGCTGGAAGAGGGGAATGGTGCTGTTTCCCCCTCGGCCGTTCGTGATCGGGGACGAGTCCCTCAACGGCGACACAACCGTCGTCGCTCGCCTTCCTTGGGTCGCGACGCTGCTGGTTCGTGTCGTGGGTCTCGCTCCCGCTCACGCTCGCCCCTGCGGGCCGACCAATCTGGGGGGGGGGGGGGTCGCCTCTCTCGGATCGATTGTCGGCTCTGCAGGGCTGGGTTGTGTCACGCTTCGACGGGCGCTTGGAGTCGATGGAAGACTCCCTCTTCTCGCCCTTCTTGGCGGTGACTCACCCTCAGCGCCTCACCCTACCTACCCCTGCTACGGTCCCCCTCCCTTCTGCAGGCCTACGCTCTGGTCAGACTTCAGCCGCCCTGACATCCTTCCGGCTGTTCAGTCCCTGGCTGTGTTGACGGGTCTGTCCTCCTATGGGACAGGTTTGTGCGACGCCGGTACGCCTGGCTTAGCCATCATGCTCGGTCACCCTCTCCCATTGGAGGCCTGGTTTGCTGAGGCCTTCGACTTCACACACCGATCCGTCGACGGCTCTCCTTCCGTCCCTCCCCCGGAGTCATCACTGATTTTGCCTCCTCTTGTGTCTGTCGGCGGGTTGGACGGCGCGTTCTGGTCCTGGATGAGCGCGCCCGTTCTTGAACTTTGTTCTATTGCTACCCCGTTCTTCTCTCACCCGGATCAGCCCTCTGTCGCCAAGGTTTTTCCCTTGCGACAGCGGGTGACGGACTTATTGTCTTGTCTTTAGGTTCCCTCCAGACGTCTGTTCACCACCTGCGGCTTTTCGAGGCGTCTGCGCCAGGCGTTCTTCGCGAGGGTTTGGACCGCGTTCAGCGGATCCACCTTCGGCTCGCGGTGTCTTTGGTTCCCGAGCTGAAGGCGGTTTTGTGCGCGGCAACTCGGCAACGCCCGACGGTACGGTCTTCGTTCTGCCGGCCGGCCCCCTTGGTTATTCGTCAGGGTTTGTTGTACTCTGCGCTATATACGTCGGGGTTTTTTAAGCAGGATGCTTGGGTATGCTACGCTTCTCTGTCGGCGGCCCCTGCTTCCGACACGCGACGCCGCGCTGTGTCGTTGCGGACCCTGCTTACGTCACGCACCGACGCGCTGTGCCGCGCGCGGGGTCTTCTCAGTCCCGTCCTTCTGCCGGTCCTCTTCGGGGTGCTGCTGCAAGTGCTGCCGCCTTGCACGGGCGCAGGACTGGGACGTTGCAGGCCAGTGCGTCGGTTCCGCCTCGCACTTCTGTTCGTGCCCCTTTCATCCCCTCCGTGTCGGGGCTGGCCGGCCTTCCACTTCCGGCCGCCCTTCAAAGGGGTCAGCCCCGCGCCGGCCTGGGGTTGGGGTGGCCCGCCCTTTTCGACGAGGTTGGGGGGGGGCGGGGGTAGAGGAGGTCAACGTGGCGCTCATGCCCGCACGGCCCGTACCGGGGGTACCTCCACGTCAACACAATGTGTAGTTCTCTGGGTCGGCCTCCTTGTTCTCCTTCTCGCCTGGCCGACCGGGTAGCTCCCCTCCTCTCGGGTGCTCCCTTGGGTTGTTTTCGCCCCTGCGCCCCTCGGTAGCCGCGAGGGCCGTTGGGGGCGGCGGGTTGCGCGGAGGGGTCTCACCTGGAGGTGGACGTCCAGACCCCCACTCCGCTCTTGTCACCGACGCCAGCCCATCTCTTCAGAGGTGGCCCACGTGTTCACTTCCATGCCCGAGCTGGGTAGCGTCGAGGGAGTTGACCGCCGGTCACCCGGTTTTCCTCTCCCGTGTCTTTCTGGTACCGTCGACGACCTGCGACGCGATGCGACCGGTGGTGGATCTGTCGGCCCTCAACGGGCACTTCGTGCACACACGGTTTCGGATGCTGCCGGTACCCCTGGTACGCCTGGCCCTGTGCCCTCTGTCGTGGGTAGTGTCGCTGGCCCTCCAGGATGCGTCTTGGCTCGTTCCTCTTCATCCTCGCTTCCAGCGATTCTTGGCCGTTCGGACTTCCGATCGTGTGTTCCTGTTCGACGGCCTTCCCTTCGGTCTCCACATCGCGCCGCAGATCTTCTCCGCAC
The DNA here is from genome assembly GCA_032716605.1 of Paralithodes platypus. NCBI lineage: Eukaryota > Metazoa > Arthropoda > Malacostraca > Decapoda > Lithodidae > Paralithodes > Paralithodes platypus. The sequence continues at coordinate 11,006,736 of CM064565.1, read as the reverse complement.
TGGTGGGGCAGGCTCTGGGTCCTCTCCTCAGGAGCGGGCTCCAGATCCTGTTTTCCTTGGCCGATTGGTTGGCAGTTTCCGACGCCCTAGGACTGTGCATTGGCGACGCCCTCACAGTCGTTTGCAACATCGCACGGTTAGGGTTCCCCTTCGATGTTCCCAAGTCACGCTTGACCCCGTCGCGTGTCGTGCCATGGGTCGGTCTCGCATGGGTTTTGTCCGGCGCTACGGTGACCCGGGGTCTGCCGGCCGCGGTGCACCTTCGGTGGACGGTCTTCGCCGTGTTGCACTCGGTCTCCCTCCCGGGGTGGCTCTGGGACTCGTTCGTGGGTTCGCTGCATTGGGCCGCTCTGCCCCTTCCCTTAGGGAGCCTCTGGCTACGCCGCCTCCTCCTCCTGGGCACCGCGGTGTTTCCGTTGCCCCTATGGATCGGCTCCTGCCGCTCCCGCGTACCGTTCGCCGACGCTTCGGTCGCTGGGTTGCTCGGGGCTCGCTCTCTGCGGCTGTGCCCTGGACCGCCCCCCCGCCGACGGTCTGGGTAGCCACAGATACGTCGAGCGAGGTTGGGTGAGGTTCCCAATCGAACCTGGGACGTCCACTTCCCGGCAGATGGGTGGGTCTCCCTCCTCTTACCCGTCTATGCCCTCGGACTGTTGGTTCCTTTGTTCTTCCTGCGGGACCACGCGCTGGCCCTTCGGGGTAAGTCGGTGGCCTTCGGTTTGGACACTCAGACAAGCTGTCCCCTGTTTCCTTATGCGGGGGTTCTCCAGGTCGTTGACTCTATTGGGGGTCTCGGTGGAGTTGTTCTTCCTCGCGGACTGACACCCCTTCTCCTTGCATGCCTCCTCCCTGCCCGGGCCTGCCACCCTTTGGGCGGCCGCCCTGTCGAGAGGGCAGGGCGTTCTTGTAGAATGGGCGATGAATCGGACTGTGTTCGCCGACCTCGCGGCTTCCTGAGGTGTTCCGGAGGTCGCCTTGTTCGCATCGGGGGTGCCGTGCCAGTTGCCTCTGGACCTCTCCCTCCGGCCTCGCGCTCCGGGGGGGGTCCGGACGCTTTCATGGTAGCCTGGTACAGGTGGCGGTCGATATACATCTTTCCGCCACCAGACGCGCTGTTGATGTGCCCAGTCCTCGCGAAGCTGCGGCTGTACCACGGCTGCGTCTGGCTCCTCGCGCTTCTGTGGCCGGCACGGACTTGGTCCGCCCGGTTGCCGCGGTGGTGCCCGAGTCCGGTCCCTCTACCTGTCTCCGGCTTCCACTTGGGCTAGGTTGGGGACCTGCGGACCTCTTTGGCCTTCGCATCGTGCTTGTTCATGAGGCGCGGTGGCTCCCGGTCCCCGACCGGGCCCTGACTGACTTCCTGCAGCGTTCCTGGCCGTCTTCTCCTTGGGGGACTTACGGGTCCCGCTGGAGGTCTTTTACTAGGTGGCTACAGGCCACTCGCCTGCCAGTTGGCTCTCCTTCCCTCGTCCTACGCTCCTTGTTTCACCTCTTCCGTACACGTCGCTTTCCAGTCGACGCTATACGTACCAACTTGTCTGCCGTCCGGGGGGTCTTTGGGTCCGTCGCTGGGCTGGTCGTTCCGCCACAGGAGCTGGGTTCCTTCCGAGATCGACCGCCTCCGCGCCAGGTCCCTCCGCAGTGGGATCTGGGGCGGGCTCTGGTCCTTCTGGCTTCACCCACGTATACAAGGGCCGCTACGCCGGTTCCGTTGCTCGGGCGTCCACTCTTCCTTGTCGCTCTGGCCACTGGGGATTGGGTGTCTGCACTAGCGGCATTGTCACGGCCCCGGGACTGCGTGCGATTCTCCCCGTCCTTGCATGGCGTCTCGTTCGCCTCCTCCCCTCCTTTTGTTACCACGCATGGGAGGGAGGCCCCCCGTTTTCCAGCCTTTCGCCGTCCAGGCTTTACGGCGTGGGCATCCTCGCCATGTGTTGTGCCCGGTGTCAGCCTTGCACTCCTCTGTTGCGTCTGTGGCGCCGCCTTCGGGTACTGCTGTGTGGGTGTCTCCTCGGACAGGTGGGAGGCTCTCGCAGGTGCAGATGGGCCGCCACGTTTGTCGGCCCGTTCGTGCCCGTCACCCTGTTTGTAGGGGTTCTGCGCACGATGTCAGATCCTTTGCTGCCTCCTTCCGGTTCCTGCCACATCGATCCTTCCCTGCCATCGCCTCAGCGGTTTTGTGGTCTTCTATCAATTCCTTCATCTCCTCCTACCTCTCCGTGTCCAGTGTTCGACCCCCTCGGCCGGTGATTGCTCTCGGGGGTCGTGTTTCCTGGTGCTCTGGCGAAGATCCCTGGTCTTCCCCCCTTGTCCCTCGTTCTTTTCCTTTGTTTTATTTGACAAAGGGGGGGGGGGGGGTACGGGTTTGCAACACTGGATTGCAAGTTTGGGATTATGTATTGTTCAAGTACATAAGTGTTTTTGCCACATTGAAAATTGTGTTTTGTTCTTGTGTTCAGTGTTTTTGTTGGTTTTTGAAGAAAAGGGATTTTGGGTACAGTACCTTTTTGGTTTCAGACAAGTCTATGTTTTTGCATTACTATGAATGACGGGCATGTGTTAAAACTGTTCTTTTTAGCTACTCCTCAGTTTTTCACTCTTTTATTAAACTCTCTTGTTTAAATTGTGTCTTTGTCATTCGTAATTTTGTTTTATGCATTGTTTTTTTTGGTAGGTTGGGCTTGGATGTCCTCCTCCTATTTGTTATGCAGCCTTGACGTTGGATTTGCCAAGACTACTAACAAATTGGGAGGTTTCTTATTTGGTAGGTTGGGAGGTACTCCCAACCTACCAAATAAGAAAACCTACTATTTGGTAGTAGTCTTGGAAAATCCAACGTACATAATACCCTCCCTCACGCTGGACCCCTGCCCATCCGCGTTCTTCTACTGACGTGAGATGTGATGACAAGAGAGGGTCGCTCATGCGCACGTTCGACAGGGATCTGCACATGACGGAACACGGGATGGGCCTTAAGCGGTAACTAAGGTAAACCCCTTTTTCTTCTCTTCTATGCTTTTTTCACCTTCGGTGGTAGTTTTGGTTAATGTACAACGTCTCCTAGAGCAAGATAAGGAGTAGACTCTAGACGTTTTCTTTTTAACCGCGGTTGGAATGACGACATAGCAGTCAAAATAGACAAGTCGTCATTGCAATTAGGTTAATAGCCTTGACGTTGGATTTTCCAAGACTACTACCAAATAGTAGGTTTTCCTATTTGGTAGGTTGGGTGGTACGTCAAACTTCCCAATCAAAACTTATATGACGGTATGCGTGTTGCGAGCTATCCCAAGTAGGGTCCATTTTCTGTTTGTTTACATTCGTCAACATTATTCTGGGGACAATAATATGAGGCGAATTTCATTTACTGTAATATGTCAATATTTACCATTTTAAAATAATTATATATTAATAGAAGCTATTTAGAGAAACTTTACATGCATTCTTACAATCTATTGTATATTATATGGCACTATACATTATTTTTACAAGAGAACAAGTTTAGGTGTAGAATATTATCCTTCATCAGTCAGCCATATTGGCTTATACAAGGCACCAATTTTAAATAACCATATATAAAGGTGTAGGGGGCAAAGCTTTACCCAACAACTATTCGAAGCTTGACCTAAACTATTAGAAATTGACAAATATATCGGAATGAATAGGAAACTATCCCCCTGTGTAAAAAATGAACACTGAATGAGGAAATTGACCACTTGCGAGATTCGTTCTATAAGGAAGTTAGTCTGGAACCCAGATCCAAAAATAAATTGTAGGCCTACAATTATAACCCAGGAACAACTACAAGGCTGATTATGACCGAACCATCTCAAAGTGTTCCTTAATATCACAGTCACACTCTCCAGCACATCCACACCACAATGCTCTCGTACTTCTTGATTTGTCTGTCTATCTCCCCAGGTAACTCCACACGGTACTGCCTTAAAATACTTAAATGAGCTAACAGTCTCCATAATCCGACCATTCAACCTAACCTCACATTCTGTGACCGCACTACAAGTTGTTTGCTGACGACCTCAAACTCTACATCCAGCATCCAAGTAAGTCACCACAATCAAGCTCTCAAGATCTCCAACAAAATATCAACATTTTAGCATCTACCGCCTCCTCTTGGGGTCTAAAGTTCGCACCCAACAAGTGTGTCCATCTCCGATTTAAGCGTGGACTCGAGCTACAAAACAATGCTATCTATCATCTAGATGGAAATGTTTTAAGTACAGTATCTTCACACAAAGACCTAGGGGTTACCATAGACACTAAATTAAGATTCCATTCACATTCGAGAAACCGTGGCTAAAGCTGGAGGAGTATAGCTACAAACCTACTCAAATCTACCATATGCCGCTCACCTTCCTTTATAATCTCCCTCCTCATCTCCGACAACAGACCCTTGCTTGACTTTGCTTCTCCTGTTTGGAATACTGGTTTTCAAGCCTTCAAGGCAATCTTAATCTTCTAGAGTCTGTTCAACGTCGGTGGACGAAACAAGTAACCAACCACTCAAGTCTCACTTATCATGACCGTCTCTCTACCTTAACCCTTCAAACTCGGATGGTACACGTGTGTACCATTATGTTTTGCCCCCAGGAACCCGGGTGGTACAACATTGTACCAGTGGTTGAAAGCCTGTGAGCTTGGTGTGCGAGGCGTCGGTCCGACGCATGTAAACAACAGCCGGCTGGACCGACGCCCCGCATCTCCGGCCACAAGAAGGAGAGCGTCGCTTGTTCGTGTGTGCCTGTATGTTGTTGTTAAGTATCGAAAAGTATTGTAAAGTGGCTATTGTTGCCGTAAGTTATCTCCACTGAAATCATCATCACAACTCAACCAGTTGACTTAGAGAGCTCTACTTAACGCCATTCTACAGGTAAATAACACAGCTACGCTTGGGGATGCGCGGGAATGCGGGAAGCAGTCAGCATAACAATGATATGGTAGCCTAGCCTAGAAGTTTTTCGGCCAAAACACCCGGGTTTCGGGCAATATTTATGTAATACGTAGCCGGGGCTGGAGGGTTAAACCTGTTTTCAATTAAAGGCAGATTGTTGAGGACCGACCTTATTCAGTGTTACAAAATATTGCATAATCTCTCGCCCATTAAACACCATGACCTGTTCACTATGTCACCCCACCAAGGAGTAAGAGGTCATAAATACAAGATCTTTGTTCCCCACACAGAAACCGAAGCAAGAAAAAGGTTTTTCTCCTGTCGTTGTTGTTGTTCCCCAAGCTGCCTGGCCGAACAGCCCCAAGGCCCTGAGCAAGGCCAAGGCCATAACCGAGCGCCCCCACAGATCCCTCCCTGCCGACCACAATAAAGCCTGGGTGACCGAAGCCACTCCATGGCGAGGAGCTGAGGAGGGTGCGGAAATGCCCGGGAAATCAAAGCCCCACCCAGGGCCCTGTGCCCCTCAGCAATTATGAAGAGAAAGTCGAGGGGCAAAGGAAAAATGTGACGCTTTGGCTTCCAATCTTGGTAGATTGGGAGGTCAATCCACGGAAGAGACGCCGTCACTTGAGATCTAGAAATTATATAAGTAAAAGGAACAGTCGGAGTAAGCTATGGGTATGGCAGAGATCGCTCAATTCTCACTCTGATAGACCAGCCCATCACCACTCCTGTTGTATAATCCATCAGTGGAACTCCCTTTCAGCTGAAATAGTTGATTCCCCCTCCCTTGCTCAATTCAAATCTAAATTGACCCAACACCTCCACAACTCACTCTTCAACCCATAAAATCCCCTTTCCCATTTTTAAGCAACATCTCAACCCCTGATACCCCATCATATTATTGGTCCGACACACACTACCAGTCATCCCATTGTCAAGCATCTCCAGTACATCAAATGTTGCATCTGAAAACTAACACACCTGCCCTACGAGGAGAGATGTCAGCGACTGGGACTGCAGACACTGTGACCGGAGAAAAAGAGGTGATATGATCGAAACCTACAAGCTAATGCATGGCTTCGACGACATCCCTTACACCAGATTCTTTTGCCTCAACACAAACAATCTAGGGGAGGTGTGGTGGAGTGGTCTTGCCACTGGCCTGGTAATCCAAAGGTCCCGGGTTCAAATCCCGATGTATCAATGGGAAGATATTATTGGGATGGAATTTGTGCTGTACCTAGTATCAGTGCATTACCACAAGCCCACCGAAACGTCAATAAAATACCCTCATTGTTCCCTGATTAAATATCACTGTATGAATATTCCCATATTAAAAATATGCTATAGGGGTGCAATGCCTGGTTAGTTATCTGCTCAACAGGTGGCGTTGTGTGTGTGTAAGTGTGAGAGTCCGAGTGTAGGGGGTGAGACAGTGAAGCACGGGAACGAGGTGGCTTCAGAGATGGGGTCGTTTCGGGCCATGAGTGAGCACCGTGCCTCATGTGAAGGCAAGATGGCAGGTGCTCGTTGTACTCTACGTGCTTCACATGTCTCACTCCCTAGACTGGAACAAGACCTCACGGGCTTCACTGTTCATTGTAAAGCGGTGAATGTTAAGACTCTCAGCCTATGCCCGAGAGGAAGTAAGTTGGAATATAGAAAAAAAAAAAAAAAAAAAAATCTAAGCGGACATTCACTGAAACTAGCAAAACCGGACCACTGGAGAACAAAACTAAAAGGGAACTGGTTTGCGATCCGGGTGATCGATGACTGGAACTCACTCCCAGACGGGATAGTACATGCGCCCACGATAGCCACATTCAAATCACGGTACGACAGACACACGGGTATAGAGAACATTTAGGCTGACACGTCTTAAGAGGTGGGGACCACACAAGAAACCAATTCTTATTTCCCCACTACCAATTCATAGGTAAGCACTGGCGTGTCATGCTACCTTCTGGGCTGCCTAATCCTTGGCCTGTCATGCGCTACCGATTGGCGGCCCTACCAGGTGAGCAACCCTGTTTTAAAGGCCAAAACATTACTGTTTAGGATTCAAACCTACTCACTCAGGTACAGTATGTTTGTGAAAGTTGGGCACCATATTTACTCAACCATGAGCGGATACAAGGGAACCAACCTTAGTTCATATTTGGAGAACCAGGTTGCGGAGGTTTATGCCTTCATACACATGGCGAGTTTACTTGACTTCAACAATTACTATTTTACACATTCCCCCCTGCCCCTGGTCCTGCCAACTTGGCTAAGTGATACAATTTTAATCGTCCTGGTACTAATATGGAACCTCTCTGATGACAAATCTAATGCTACTGTCGCTCATGGTCGAGTGAATACGGTGCCCAACTCACATACCTGAGTGAGTGGGTTCGAATCCTGGTCAGGATACCTCTCTCCCAAGTTACCAACCTCAGCCTGTCAAACATTACAGTACATAACCTTACTCTTCCGCACATTAATTGCAATATATGTTATGGTAAGTATTATACCTTCAAAGACCGAGGTATATAAGTCCAAAAATTGTGTGACACATAGAATGAAATGGCATCTCTCGCACAGATACTCACAGATACTCATAGATGATGTTTATACTTCGATGCCAATAAAAATAACAATAATAATAATATTAATAATAATAATATAGATTTAATGTTTGGTCTTGTCACTTCTTGAATAGGTAGTAGTCATTCATGACTGTCTAACTTATGGAATACAGTTATACAGTACAATAATTCCGAAGGGAAATTGATTGAAATCTAGAAGAGAGAATTCATGCTGTTTGTGATTATGAAATGGCCAAGATTATTCCAGGAAGAACGCTGGAGAGAAAGGTTTTTCATCGCAACGAATATCCAGGCTCCAGCATCAGTAAGGTGGAGAATCGGTAAGAAATAAGCCTACAGTTAACCCCTCCACCCCGGAAGGGCTCTTGAACGCCCATAACAAACTCGGCCCGCGCAACCCGGAAGGGCTCTTGAACGCCCATTGCTTGCGTGAGTGCTTTCGAATGCCGCGCGTATAATTTTGGTGTCGTGGGAGGGTAGGTGGCGCCACCAGGCGTAAACTACGCCACAGCAACAGTATCTACCCCGACGCCATCATGGACAGTACGCCAAATAGTGATTCCGCTGTGTCCGATACCGTGCTTCCTACGACGCCCTTGCTAGTTCGTCGCGTCTTACCCCGACGCCATCGCCTAAACGTGTTATCTCCCGGAGGTATTGAGACGACATTGAGACTATATGAGCGTGCTGATGCCAAGTATATTGTTGATGATATAGTCAGTGACGACTCCAGTAATTATAAGTCGAGTGATTATGGCCATGAGAGTGAGAAAGAAGAGCAATTCCTGGGATTTGCGAGAGAACATGACAGTGATGAGAGTGATGAAGGTGATGTACCAGTTGTTGAGGAAGCTGGTTTACCTAAAGACAAGTGAACTTGAGAGTGAGTGAGTGAGTGGGAGAGTTCAAGGTCACTCACCAAATTTCGCATAAGTGACACGACGCCAAGCCCTTCCCCAGGTAAATCGCCTTTCAAGCTACACTTGTATAAGCAGAAAATACTTGAGAAGGCGGCCGCGGCAGCTAGGGAACAAGCAAAAATACTTGGTGAGGATGAGGCTGTGAGTGAGGGTCAGCGTGGTAACCCTTCTCGTCCGCCATTGTCTCCCTTATCTACCCACGCCACCCAAGATGACCCGGATGCCCCGCATTCTTCCCCACCACTGCCAAGGGTTGAGGACCCCCCACTTTCGGCCTATTTGCCTCCTAGGTCCCCCGACAGGAGACATACTACTGCCGAAAAGGGGAAAGGCAGGAAATATACCAAAAAAATTAAGAAAAGTAAGAGTTTTGTTCGAGGCTCCCGCGGCGTCCACCCCTGCCGGCCCCAGCCATACGTCCCCGCAACTTTCCCCACGGTCCTCCCGCCTTCAACATGTCTTCCTGAAGAAGTCTTTGAGCTCGCATCACCAATACCTGGGCCTAGTGACAGTGAAACATTGCTTTCTGTCAATCGTCGCAGGACAAGGAGCCCAGGACCTCGGGGGGACACAGCCTCACCTGCCACTCCTTCCCCACCTCGCCCACCGCCCACGCATCACTGGTTCCCCGCCAGATTATGTGGGGGCCACTGATGATGAAGGGCACCTCTCTGAAGACTCTGGCCATGATTACATAGGTCCACCGTCAGGGCAAGATGACCACTCTGACGATGACTATATGGACATCGACGACCCTCGACCCATCCGCTTGGCCCGGCGTCGTGCTGGCTGCCGCCCTGGCCGACGCCCTCGCCGCCCTAGGGCGCGCGCCTCCCGAGTTGGCCGTGGGCGTGCTGGGCCACCAGCTGGAGCTCCTCGTCAGCGTAGACAAGACCCATTCTACGTTTTTCAGTGGCAAGACGTAGTTGATGGGGATGGATACAACCCTCAAAGTCAAAGACCATCTGGACATGAGAGGCACTCAATTCCTGGCAGCAGCCTCCACGAACCAAGACCACCCACTAAACTACATGGCAACACACCCACAGACCCAAAATATCAAAACAACACCCAGCACACGGTATCACACACAATTATTGTCCTCTCTCCCTCCCTGCCCACCCCGAACCAACTTCCAGAAGCACAATATTCTCTCACCGATCCATCCACTCACAGACAACAGCAGCATGCACGACCTCCGAAATCCATCCTTCCGATCCTCCCTCCTCGCGAGGACAGAGTCCACCTGGCCAGTGAGATGCGGACACCATCCAGCTCTCCTGAGCTATCAGAAGGACTGGATGACCCGTCGTCGACACCTGCCCGGGATGTAACACAGCACCCATACCATCAAACACATCATAGAAGACTGCATTTCACACAACCACTTACGCCAACAACACAATCTACACTCAATGAGACACATCACAAACACCCCACACACCCCACACATCATCCTGGGTGGTGACTTCATCGCCAAGACGTCGGCCTGGTTTGTCGACAACCCCGACACAGACAGAGGGCTGGTACTACAAAACCAAACCGATAACCTCATCATCCTTAACGACATCCATCAACATACCCATATTCCTCACCAAGCCCTCTATAACCCATCATCTCCAGACATCACCTTTTGTCCAGAACTTGCCCCCACAACATCCTGGAGGGTTGTCAGAACCTTAGGCTCTGACCACCTCCCGATCATTATCACCACCAAAATAGACTCACCCCAGCTAGCCACAAACACACATACACCAATTATAAAAGAGCTAACTGGGAAGCATTCACAAATGAGACAGAACAACACTTCACAACTCTAAACAGTACACCCATCACTAACATCAACAATGCTGTACACATACTCAATAAAACTATCCAAAACGCTGACAAGAAACATTCCAAGAGGTAACAGAAAAAGACACAACCCCAACTTCACACCAGAAATTCAAAACCTCATCAGACAACGCGACATACTGAAACACTCCCCAGCACCCCACACACAAGACATCACACACAAATTCAAGCACTCAACACCCAAACTAACAACAAAATACAAGAACAACAAAAACTAAATTGGAATAACTTCCTACAAACACTTGATCACAAAACAAACCCCAAAAACTATACAAAACACTAAACAGCATCACACTTTCCAACAGCAACACAACACAATCACATGCTGCAATCACAACAACAGACTCTACTCCTTCATGTAAACAACAAGCAAACACTCTCATCAATCACTTTTCACATGTCAGCCACCTAAAACCTCACAAAGACGACCGACGTGTCATCCGACGTAAGAGACAATTCCCCACAGACCCTGACTATACACCCTTCACCAATCACCAGACAAAGCATATCATCAACAATCTCAAGCACTCACCCGCCTGTGGCCTAGACAACATAAGCAACATACACCTCAGACACCTGGGACCACAAGGCATACAAGCACTCACTAACATATCAAACTACAGCTATTCACACAACACAATACCAGACATTTGGAAGCATGGTATCATCATCACTTTCCCCAAACCCAACAAAGACCCCACGCTACCCTCCTCGCACCGCCCCATCACACTCCTTTGCTCCCCCTCCAAAGTCATGGAACGCCTAGTATTACAACTAATTACACCTGACCTACCCCTAGCTCCAACACAACATGGCTTTAGGCCACTGCACTCCACAAACACTCTTCTCACAGACCTTACACAAAGAGCTTTCGACGGCATCAATTCAGCTAGACCACACAGATCACTATTAGCCACACTCGACATTAGTAAAGCCTTCGATGCCATCCCCCGCCACAACCTAACAAACAAAATCTACAACACAAATGCACAACACACAAACGGTGGCTGGCCAACTTCCTAGCAGGCAGATGTGCACACGTATCTTTTGCCGGTCAGTCATCTAAAATCAGAAACTTTCCAAACGGAGTCCCACAAGGATCCGTCCTATCGCCCGCACTCTTCAATCTGTACATGCACGATATAACTACACCCAATACGCCCCAATAAACTTAGCCTCCTATGCAGATGACATAACACTCACATGCACACACCATGACCCAAAAAGAGCAACAGATCTCCTTCAACCCTATCTCAACACTCTACATGGCTGGTGCACTACAAACAGACTTAATCTAGCCCCAGCCAAATCCACCGCAACCCTGCTCACAAGTTGGACAGGAGAACACGAATACATCCCTCAACTCACCATAAACAACACACCCCTAACACATACACACACACCCAAAATCCTAGGAGTAACATATGATACTCATATGACATTCAAACAGCACACCACAAACATTAAAAAGAAACTGACACCCAGACTTAACGCCCTCAGGTCACTTGCTCACACAAAATTTGGACACAACAAAGAACTACCACCACAGTATATAAACAATACATAAGATCAGTGATGGAATACGCAAGCCCAGCCTGGGCTTCTAACCTAGCTGAAACACATCATTACAGACTATTCAAAACAAAGCCCTGAAGATCATTACAGGCTGCACAGCTACTGCACCCACAGATCACCTACATCAAGAAACCAAAATCCTCAAAGTCAAGACCATCTGGACATGAGAGGCACTCAATTCCTGGCAGCAGCCTCCACGAACCAAGACCACCCACTAAACTACATGGCAACACACCCACAGACACCAAGAAATATCAAAACAACACCCAGCACACGGTATCACACACAATTATTGTCCTCTCTCCCTCCCTGCCCACCCCGAACCAACTTCCAGAAGCACATCCATACTCATATCTCTCACCGATCCATCCACTCACTCACAGACAACACACAGCTGCATGCACGACCTCCCGAAATCCATCCTTCCGAATCCTCCGCGAGGACAGAGTCCACCTGGCCAGGCTGAGATGCGGACACCATCCAGCTCTCCTGAGCTATCAGAAGAGACTGGATGACTCCGTTGTCGACGCCTGCCGGGATGTAACACAGCACCCCATACCATTAAACACATCATAGAAGACTGCATTTCACACAACCACTTACGCCAACAACACAATCTACACTCAATGAGAGCTCTGTGGGAAAGCCCGATCGTGGCCATGGCCTTTCTCAGGGACTCGGGGCTGTTCGGCCAGGCAGCTTAGGGAACAACAACAACAACAACAACACTCAATGAGAGCTCTGTGGGAAGGCCCGATCGTGGCCATGGCCTTTCTCAGGGACTCGGGGCTGTTCGGCCAGGCAGCTTAGGGAACAACAACAACAACAACAACCCTGATGTGCCAGCTTTTGATGAGGTACTGGAGGGTTCAGGCATTACCCCCAATTTTCCTGCAGGCCCCAATGCTCCACCACACGAACTATTTGAGGCCTTCTTTGATGAGGAGGTGGTAGGCTATGTTGTCAAAGAGACAAATAAGCAGCACCAATTCCAGGTCCACTTTTTGGGCAAGGTGACCAAGGGCCACATGAGGCAGTGGACCCCAGTGACTCATAAAGAGTTCATGGTGTTCCTGGCACTCACCATGCTAATGCCTCATGTCAAGAAGCATAGGTTGCCTGACTATTGGATCACCAATGATCTGATATCCACCCCTGCCTTCGGGAAATATATGTCTCGCGACCGGTACCTTGATATCCTCGCAGCGCTCCATCTTGTCACCAACACCGACGTCCACCTCGGTGACAAGCTGTGGAAGATTAGGACGTAGTACGAGATGATGCGAGAACGCTTCACCTCCTACTTCAAGCCCTTCCGCAAGGTCGTCATTGACGAGTCTCTTGTGCTGTTCCGGGGAAAACTCAGCTTCCGGCAGTACATCCCCTCAAAAAGACATCGCTTTGGCATAAAATTCTTTGTGCTGTGCGACTGCCAACTGGCTATGTCCTGGACTTCCTGGTCTACAGCGGGAAGGAAGGGGACTTGCTTGTGGACCCCCTCATTGGCTTTGGCGGAGCAGTGGTGCAAGCCATGATGGACCGCTACTTTCATAAGAATCACGTCCTCTACACGGACAATTATTACACGTCCCCCACTCTCTCACAGTACCTGCATGAGCGCAAGACGGGGACTGTAGGCACAGTACGAGGGAAAAGGAAGGGCATGCCACCTTTCCCTCCAAAGACCAAAAAAGGTGATGTGTTCAAGAAGAAGTCGGGGCCCATTCTGGCTATCCACTGGCACGACCAGCGGAAGGTCAACCTCCTGACCACCATCCACAAGGGGGAAATGGTGGAGACTGGCAAGGTGGATCGCCGCACCCAGGCCAGGGTGACCAAGCCCGATGCTGTCCTGGACTACAACATCAACATGAGGCTGGTGGACAAGTCCGACATGCAGATAGGCTTCATTGACTGCCTGCGTACCTCGTGCAGATGGTACAAAAAGTTCTTTCTGCATATGGTGGACATGTCAGTTCTGAATGCCTACAATATATACAAGCTTCGGAATGTGAACACACCCATGAAGTTCAATAGCCTGCGGAGGTTCCAAAAGCAGGTGTTGACGGAGCTCCTGGAGAAGTATGCTACGCCACAGAGGGCAGTGGCACATCCTGGGCCCGCCGTTATTGACCGCTTGCAGTGTGCTCAATACTTGATTAGGCACAGGCTTGGTTCCCTGCCTCAGAATGAATCAGGAAGAACGCAGCAGAAGCGGTGCCATGTCTGCTACAACAGCAGGGTGAGGCCGAGGTCAGGTAAAAAGTCAACCATGGAGTGTGTGGAGTGCAAGGTGGCACTCTGTGCTTTAGAGTGCTTCTTTGATTACCACTCCAAGCTGGAGTTCTAATAATCATACTGAAATTGCCAAATAAAATGACAATATGTACACTATAATTATATATAGGCAAAAAGTGGAAGAAAACCAATTTATTGTAATACAAAAGTCATGTATTATGATAAAATTTATACAAATACAATTACACCATAATAATATGTGAAAGTGACACATATGTATATACCAAGTGACATTCATATGATTAGAACCTATAGAAATATATAAATCAGTGAAAAAAGACACAATAAATTGTATATAAAACGTTTACAAATCATATAACTAAGTGAAGTGACACAAGACCTAATATTTGATGGCCAAAGTATAATAAACACCTGTGATAACGAATAATCAGTGCCTAATACAACAATAACCTACCTCAATTACTAATAAAATGTACGGTATCGAGTGAAAATGAGCATTATCAGTGACAGTGACACTCTCTAAAGCATATTTGTCAAAGTGAAAGTGACACAAGACCTAATATTTGATGGCCAAAGTATAATAAACACCTGTGATAACGAATAATCAGTGCCTAATACAACAATAACCTACCTCAATTACTAATAAAATGTACGGTATCGAGTGAAAATGAGCATTATCAGTGACAGTGACTCTCTATAGCATATTTGTCAAAGTGAAAGTGACACAAGACCTAATATTTGATGGCCAAAGTATAATAAACACCTGTGATAACGAATAATAAGTGCCTAATACAACAATAACCTACCTCAATTACTAATAAAATGTACGGTACCGAGTGAAAATTAGCAATATCAGTGACAGTGATACCCTAATAAACATATTTTATATAATTGGCCTCAAAATAACTATAAAAATATCATATAAACATCACATTCTCAATATCAAACACTAAAATCGTCTAAGGGAGATAAATACTTTGGCGCGACGAGCGGCTAGGTGCGTCGTAGCCATGGCCGGGGCGACGCGTCCGAACGTGGGAAGAATTTTCCGCCGAAAAGCACTCGTCTTCCCGCGCTCACCATTATGCAACCAGAGGGGCTAGAGACCTCTACTCAACGCCATTCGACAGAGGAAGGTTTGTGGAACATTATTCTTTTTTATTCACAACATTACATGCCATATTCATTGACTTACAGAGTAGTTAACATAGCCCAAAGATCGTCAAAACACCCGGTACCGCAGCACAGTCGCGAGCTATAGCCCCCGGGGCTGGAGGGTTAAAGTACCCATCCACAATGAAAATTAAAAGAACATTAGGCTTCTTTAACTATTGGAACTTGTTCGACTATTTCGATTTAGGGAATGTCTGACCTTATAGTTTCTGCATGAGAGGCTTCAATTTTGAAATATATAAACTCCCTAGTAGGCTACTTACCAAATTTAATTGACTATTATAAATGCATAATAGAAATTGCTGTACTAATTCGTATCTCCAAATAATTTTCATTTGGGCAACTTTCCAGTCAAACAGTAGGCTGGATAGGCTTTCCCTAATGATAGGTCTTGTATTAAATTAGGCCTACTATCTTAACCCTTGTCTAGTGGGGTGTTTTGGGCTCATTTGGGCATATTCAGGCCCTCCTGCATGATAAATCAAGCATCTGCATGAAAAAAACATTATTTAGCAAAACACTAGGCACTAAAAGCTTCAAAATGAGACCAGAACGAGCTACGTAGCACTCGTGGTTCTCTTGCAGTGATGCCACGAACATGGGAGTTTAGCATATATCGGTATATTTTTCCCAGCTATGCTCACTACAGGCTACACTGCCGGCCTATCGAGAACACAGGGAACATGAGTTAACAACAACCTTTCGCACCCTACATATCCACAAACCCTGCCGCACATCTCCCCACACCTCCCCAGACCCAGAAAACACCCACATTAATCCCATCTATGGCCATTGACCACCCTACTGCTGTTGATCAAATACATTTGCAGGATGAACGTAGGATGCAACAAGCCCCCATATCAGGCTCCCCTTCCACATCGTCTCCCCCCTCACCACTGCCACCTGCCCACCTACAACCGACCCGTAACTCCACCCCCCTGCAGGCCTCACCCATCCATACACCAAGCCCACTATCACCCACAACCACACTTAGCTCACCACATAACCCCTTGCAGCCCCAGCCACACCTACTGGGGTTGTCTACACCAGTGTGCAGATATTATCTGGAAAGAAGGTGCTACTTTGGTCAAAAGGGTGAATATAATGGGAATTCATGTAGATTTGCTCATCCCAAAATTTGCAACAACATAACCAGTCATGGAAAATGTAGATTTGGTGAAACCTGCAAATACCACCACCCATCCCTTTGCAAGACATCACTTGAGAACAAGACCTGCTACAATATGAAATGCCCAGCTTTTCATATTAATGGGACTTGGAGATATGCTAGACCTAACACGAATGGTAGCCTAAAAAACTCTCTAGCTATGCGAGGACGAGACAGAGGAAAAAGGCAAGGAGGGAAAGGGCAGATGAAGATGAAGAGACTGAGGGAGATGGAAGAGCACATAGAACACCTTGAGCACCTCCTGGCCTCCCAAGAGTGGCCAATACATCCCGAAGACTATTAGGTACACATAGTACTCCAAACAATCCCTCCCCAATCTTGTTTACCTTTGGATACCTTTGGATGTGTTCGCCGCTCCTCTAGCGGCACCAAGGAGTGCGACGCCCCTCGTTATGGGTGGTGATTTGGTGCAGTAGACTGTTTGAAGCGACAGCTCGCTCCCTTGCGAGGATGGGCTCGTCTGGCACTTTTTGCAGTTCGACATCTAGGACTCTCTTGAAGTTGTCTAACGAGATGTCCCTCATGTCTCTTACTCGCTGTGGGAGTTTGTTGAAGAGACGTGGGCCTCTGTGTGATAACCAGCCCTCTCGCAGAGAGCCCATAGCCACCCCTGTTATTCATCCGGGGGATTTCGCATTCCCAGCCTCTCCTATCACTGAATTTCATGACTATCGGAGTATGTAGGGTTGGTACTAAACCCTCTGCGATTTTCCATGTGTATATTATTAGGTAACGTTCTCTTCTACGTTCCAGTGAGTACAGATTCACTGCTCTTAAACGCTCCCAATAGTGTAGATGTTTTATCGAACTTATATGCGAAGTGAAATTTCTTTGTACACTCTCTACGTCATTTACTTCACCTGCTTTGTATGGGGATGTTAATACGCTACAGTATTCAAGCCGCGGTAGCACTAGAGATTTGAAGAGCGCTATCATAGGCAATTCACCGCGTGTTTTAAAAGTACGCAGAATCCAACCCGTTAGACGTTTCGCAGCCGCCACTTTGACCTGGATATGTACTTTGAAACCCATATTTACAGACATTAATACCCCAAGGTCTTTCACACTGTCTTTCCGTTCTATTATGTGGTTAGATTCTTGCAAATATCCAAGGCCTAAAAAATAGAACCATGAACAAAGTACCATTTATTAGGGGCCTGCTAGAAGAAGGAAACGCTATATTTGTGGCTCTCACAGAAACTCACATTAAAGATCAGGAAGATAGTGAGGTATGGATTCCTGGTTACAACCTACATAGGGCGGACAGAACGCATAGATCACATGGAGGCGTAGCCTTGTACATACATGACTCACTGATATGTACTGAATTCCTAAATAACAGTAATGAAGTGGTGGAAATACTTAAGTTAAAATAGAATCCCTAAAATTAGCAGTTATTGTTACATACAGGCCTCCAGACTCATCCCGAGAAGAATTCAAAACCCAGCTCAACAAAATAAAATCAGAAGTGGAAACCCTGGGGAACCCAACACCAAATATTATATGGCTAGGAGACTTCAACCTACCAAACATTAAATGGAGACAACTAGAAAACCAGTTAGTGGCAAATAACACCGGAGAAGCAAATACTAATACGAGAGAGCTTTTTGAACTTTGTGATTTTTTTAGTCTTACCCAACATATTGCTGAACCCACACGGGAAAACAATATCTTAGACCTGGTCTTCACTAACAACGACTCTCTAGTACACAGCATTAACATATCGGACACAACATACTCAGATCATAAATTAATTGAGATCAAAACAACCTTAGAAAGTGTACAACCTCAGAATCGAGAACAAAAAACGGCCCCTTCAGTAAATTTAACTTCAATAACAAAAACATTAGGTGGGAAGAGGTAAATCAAGAAATGGCAGAAATAGACTGGGAAGATTTAATGGATAACCTGACACCAGCAGAATGTCTAGTCTTAAGAACAGAAACCATGACCCAAATCTGTAGCCACCATATACCTGCAAGACAAACAAAACGAAGAAGCAAACAAGATCGGGAAAGGAGGAGGCTGTACAGAAGAAGAAAATTACTCGCACAAAGACGCACACATCAAAATCTACAGGATAGGCAAAAGGTCGAAATAGATAGAGAAATTGTGAACAAAGGCTAAGAATATCATATGAACTACAACATATGGAAGAGGAGAGGAAAGCTATTGCAGGTATAAAGGAAAATTCCAAATACTTCTTTTCATACGCCAAACAAAAGGCTAAAACAACATCAAACATCGGCCCACTGAGCAAAGGGGACGGCTCTTTCACAGGGGACAAAAAGGAAATGAGCGAACTCTTAAGCAGGCAGTATGAAATGGCATTCAGTAAGCCTGATGAAACAAAAGTCATCAGAGACCAAAATATTTTTTTCATGGAAACCTCCCCCACGGAAACCCCTCAGATGCTGGATATTGATTTCGGTCCAAAAGATATAGAAGAGGCCATTTCCAACATGCCATCCCACTCGGCACCAGGCCCGGACTCATGGAATTCGATCCTAATGAAAAAATGTAAGGAAAACCTCTCAAAACCCCTGGCTATAATGTGGAGAAGTCTAGACACTGGTGACATACCAGATAGCTTGAAAAACGCAATAATTGCCCCACTGCATAAAGGAGGGAGTAAAGCACTACCAAAAAACTACCGCTCGGTAGCTCTAACCTCTCACATCATTAAAGTTTTCGAGCGAGTCCTGCGAAGCAAAATTTCAACATTCATGGAGACAAATGAACTACACAACACCGGTCAACATGGGTTCAGAGCGGGAAGATCATGTCTCTCACAACTTTTGGAACACTATGACAAAATTCTTAAAGCGCTAGAAGAAAAGAAAAACGTGGATGTCATTTACACAGATTTTGCTAAGGCATTTGATAAATGTGAGCATGGTATAATAGCCCACAAACTGAAAGCAAAAGGTATAACTGGGAAAATCGGACGGTGGATATACAATTTCCTCGTAAACCGAAAACAATCGGTAGAAGTAAACCAAGTCACTTCTGAGCCTTCGGATGTCAAAAGCTCAGTGCCCCAAGGAACAGTGCTAGCGCCCCTTCTGTTCCTCATACTAATTTGCGACATAGATACCAACACCAGACACAGTACGATGTCGTCTTTTGCTGATGACACAAAATTAAGCAAGATAGTAAACACACAAGAGGACACGGGCCGACTGCAGGAAGACATGAATGTAGTGTTCCAGTGGACCAGGGAAAACAACATGCAATTCAATGAGGAAAAATTCCAATTAATACGGTACAGAGATAATAATGGTGTTAAAGAAATTACAAATTACTTAACAGAATCTAACCACATAATAGAACGGAAAGACAGTGTGAAAGACCTTGGGGTATTAATGTCTGAAAATATGGGTTTCAAAGTACATAACCAGGTCAAAGTGGCGGCTGCAAAACGTCTAACGGGTTGGATTCTGCGTACTTTTAAAACACGCGGTGAATTGCCTATGATAACGCTCTTCAAATCTCTAGTGCTACCGCGGCTTGAATACTGTAGCGTATTAACATCCCCATACAAAGCAGGTGAAATAAATGACGTAGAGAGTGTACAAAGAAATTTCACTTCGCATATAAGTTCGATAAAACATCTACACTATTGGGAGCGTTTAAGAGCACTGAATCTGTACTCACTGGAACGTAGCAGAGAACGTTACCTAATAATATACACGTGGAAAATCGCAGAGGGTTTAGTACCAAACCTACATACTCCGATAGTCATGAAATTCAGTGATAGGAGAGGCTGGGAATGCGAAATCCCCGGATGAATAACAGGGGTGCTATGGGCTCTCTGCGAGAGGGCTGGTTATCACACAGAGGCCCACGTCTCTTCAACAAACTCCCACGGCGAGTAAAAGACATGAGGGACATCTCGTTAGACAACTTCAAGAGAGCCCTAGATGTCGAACTGCAAAAAGTGCCAGACGAGCCCATTCTCGCAAGGGAGCGAGCTGTCGCTTCAAACAGTCTACTGCACCAAATCACCACCCATAACGAGGGGCGTCGCGCTCCTTGGTGCCGCTAGAAGAGCGGCGAACACATCCAAAGGTATCCATCCATCCAAAGGTAATGGGCGGCGGTAAGCCCTGGGAGTCGGCTGTCTGGCCCGCTGTGCTCCCGGCCATTTGCACTCGATTTTAACCCTTTAAAAGCCTTAATAATGATCCTAACTTGCTGCAAATTGGTGCACGACTTAAGTCGAGCACCGCCAATAAGGGGTTAATACACTTTTATATATGGTTATTTAAAATTGGCGCCTTGTATAAGCAGCCAATGGCAGATTAAAAAGAAGGCCAATATTCTTTCCCGAAATATCAACGCTTGTAAAACTAATGTATGTGTCATATAATAATGTAAGAATGCATTACAAGTTTCTCTAAATAGCTTTTATTAATATATAATTATTTTAAAATGGTAAACATTGACATATTAAATGAATTTCGCCTCAAATAAATGGCATCTATATAATGTTGACTGATGTAAACAAACAACATGTTGTGGACTATCGAGAAGCACGCAAAGAAATATCGCATCACGTATAGCACCATATAAGTTTTAATAAGGGTTTTGTATCAATAATAATATCAAACACAGAAGCTGTAAGGTCTATAGACATCATTCATGCATACAAACGTTAATGTGATCTATAAACTAAGGATTTATAGCCTTAAAACTGAAGGCTATCAGAGACTCAAGAGCGATGTTTGCGTGAAATGATAAGTTATAAGTATCATTTATCATTTCATTCTAGTCCAGTTCCAACAATATTCTCTGACCCCAGTCCCGCCATATTGCTGAACAGTTCGTGTAGACAGTACTGTAATTGTAATAGCATTTGTGTGTGCTT
The DNA here is from genome assembly GCA_032716605.1 of Paralithodes platypus. Taxonomy (NCBI): domain Eukaryota; kingdom Metazoa; phylum Arthropoda; class Malacostraca; order Decapoda; family Lithodidae; genus Paralithodes; species Paralithodes platypus. Next base: position 10,985,396 of record CM064565.1, on the reverse strand, counting down.
TAAACTGTCATAGACTTTAGTAGTGTTTACATATATAAGGCCGAAATCACCTAGATATTGGAGACTATTGCCTGACTAGTGATATTCGTGTGTATGCTGAAAATAGTGTTACATCAGTGCGGGCACGGTGACCAGATTCCAGAAGATCCCCATTGTTTCAGATCTGTGTTTTAGTGTTACTGTGCGTTACTGAGAATTTCTCATTATTTCTGGGAATCTGGTTCTGGTAGGCTAAGACTCAGAGCCCCCACCTCTTAACCCGGGAACGGCGAAGGTCCTCAATTAATTATTAAGGTAATTATTTATAAGATGACCTTTTTTTCTAGTTATTAAAAACGTACTCTATGGTGTATTATATGATATATAGAAGCAATAGAACTGTTAAAATGACCTGGGAAGTGTATATTAAACTTAGCCTAGACCAACATTCCAGTTTTTTTTTTTTTTTTTGTAAGGCTAGGCTAGACAGCTAGGCTAGGCAGCTAGGCTAACCTAGCCTAGGCTACTCTTGAGATATACAAGATATATAGATTGCAGGATATGCTGTTTTAGATACCGTACCTCAATTCTCAAAAAAAATCCTGGGGGGCATGCCCCCTGACCTCTTTAACCCTCCAGCCCCGGCTATGTATTATACAGTAGGGTCCCGCATAAAACGAGTCTCGATTAAAACGACCGACCTAAAATATTAATATTTAATTTTCGATCAGAACGAATGTGATCACATAAAACGAGTCCGCCGCCAAAGTGGGGCAAATCCGAGGAGTTTTCATATAGAGCGCCGAAATATCGTACAAAACGTACGAAATATCGTACAAAACGTACGAAATATCGTACAAAACGTACAAAATATCGTACGCCTTCATATAAAACGCCGAAATATCGTACAAAACGTACAAAATATCGTACGCTCCTGACGGAAATTTACGCATCCAGTGAACATTGACGATATTGGGTAACCAAAATTCTGTGTTCACATAAAACGAAATCGCATAAAACGCCCTCGTTTATCGACCATAAACTCATTTTATATGAGACCCTACTGTATATATATTCCCCGAAACCCGGGTGTTTTGGCCGAAAAACGTCTAGGCTAGGCTACCGTATCTTTGTTATTCCGACTGCTTCTGCATTCCCGCGCATCCCCAAGCGTAGCTGTGTTATTTACCTGTAGAATGGCGTTAAGTAGAGCTCTCTAAGTCAACTGGTTCAGTTGTGATGATGATTTCATTGGAGATAACTTTATGGCAACAACAGCCAGTTTACACTACTTTTCGATACTTAACAACATACAGGCACACACGAACAAGCGACGCTCTCCTTCTTGTGGCCGGAGATGCGGGGCGTCGGTCCAGCCGGCTGTTGTTTACATGCGTCGGACTGACGCCTCGCACACCAAGCTCACAGGCTTTCAACAACTGGGCGTTCAAGAGCCCTTCCGGGCAACTCTGGTATGCTTTTTTATGGGCGTTCAAGAGCCCTTCCGGGAAAAGAGGGTGAGCACGCGCCTTTGGCGCTCGCCGCTCCGTTGCGCTATATATATATACCGTATAGCCTATATATATATATATATATATATATATATATATATATATATACAGGATAAATGTTTACCTATGGTCCCGTTAAAATATCCTCAAGTAACCTATTAAAAACTGTTCAGGGGACTGGTTAGAACTTGTAGGATGTTTAATTGAATGTCGGAAACCAGTATTTACTGAGAAATAACAGTCTTAAAATGCGCTATGGGTCACCCAGGGTCCCTGCCCTCTCTTTCCCAGGTAATGTTAAGTTATGACATAACTTATTATACCGGTATATTATATTATATTAGGGTTAGGTTAGGTTAGGTTAGGACTTAACCCGAGATGGGAATAGCCTACCCAGGTATTTTTTACTCGGCCCAGGGAAAATAATAGACAAACAAATGTTCTAATCAAAGTTTATTCTTAAAACTTGGTACCGGTATGTATTTTTCCCAGTACTGTACTCTATATGCCTAGTAACTCATGTATCATATGAAAGGATATAAATTAAGTACCGGTATGTAATAGTTCTTGGAATTCAACAACAAATATACATGAAATCTTTATTGGACAAAAGTTACAAAACTAAAACAGGGACTGCTAAGAATAATTTAAAAACCTGTTTTCAATGCCTAGGCTATATTAGTGGACCTGAAGTGAATCTCTTTGAGACTGAAGTACAGGCAGCCAGCTCCCCTAGTATCCTGATTAAACACCAGTAAACATACATAACATCCCTTTTACTTACAATATTATTCATTCCTTTTAATAAATTTTGAGCATGTATTGTGCGTATATTTACCTTCACATCTCAAAATTTCTCCGGCGGCCGGGGGGCTATGCCCCCCGGACCCCCTGTTATGTAGCAGGGGGCTGTGCCCCCGCCGCACCAAGTTGATCCTTGTAAGCTTAGAAAAATGATCCAGAACTTGATATTTTCTGTTTTGGCAACCCTGATTGTCAAGGTGGACAGTGGAAAAAATTAAGCCTAGGCTAGTGGCTAGCCAGGTAAGTGTTATTTAGGCCTAGCCTTGGAGGTTAAATTACATATATGACGATGCCTAGCCTACTTGTGGGAATAGGCCTAGGCTAGCCTAGGCTATAGGTATAGCCTAATATATTTGTATCGTAACCTACCGGTACCTTTGGATTTTAGTCTAGGCTAGCCTAACCTAGGCTATAGCCTATGCCAAGCCTAGGCCTATTTAACCTAACATTCCTGTTACCTGTATTTTTTTCTTTTAAAGACTAGGCTACATAGCCTAGGCCTAAGAACATAAGAAAATGGGAGTCTACAAAAAGCCGATCGGCCCATACAAGGCAGATCCCTGTCACACCCAACCCCAATAATAGACCCATCTCACTAATACCTTGAGTACTGACCCCACTAAAACGGTCAGCTTAGGCTAACCTAGGTCCTAGCCTAAGCCTAATCTTAAGTTTTGGAATAGGCTTAGCCTAGTGCTGCCTAGGCCAAGCCTAATTAAAAAAAAAAAAAAAAAAGTAGGCCTAGGCCTAAATTGTCACAATTTTGGTCTCCATATTTTCCATCTTGATTGCTTTTAGATTGCAGGAAATGCTGTTTTAGACACCTCAATTCTCAAAAAAAATCCTGGGGGGCATGCCCCCTGACCTCTTTAAATCTCGCGCCTTTGGCGCTCGCCGCTCCGTTGCGCTATATATATATATATATATATATATATATATATATATATATATATATATATATATATATATATATATATATATATATATATATATATATATATATATATATATACAGTAGCCTATGGCCTAATTAAAAAAAAAAAAAAAAAGTAGTCCCTAAATTGACACAATTTTGGTCTCCATATTTTCCATCTTGATTTTTTTTTTTTCTAATGTGATTGAGGGAGGCAAAAGGCATTACTGCCTATAGCGAGTGCCTCCCCCATAGTTGAAAGAGTGACAGGGCCAAAATCAAGGGACGTTCAGAAAAATTGGAAGAAATTCAGAAATTGACAGACTGAAACCTCAAAAATCGCCTGGTCCTGACGAGGTATATTCTAGAGTATTAACCTCTCGGCTGCGCATGGGGGCAATTAGACACCTCTCCCTGTGCGCATGTATTTGAGGTGTTTCCGTCACTAAAATATTCATTGTACCATTAATAGCATTAATACTTATCCATACGCGCCTATTATGGGTTGATTATAAAGGTATTAACCTGAACCAACAATAAAACGAGTGAAAACAGCGTTTGGATGGTCAAAATCGGAGATATAGCCCGCGAGTTGTATAATGTATGGGTGAGGCAAGCTGCTTTCCCGCCAATTTCCCCCAAGGCCACTGAGACACAGTCGATCGATATTCTCTCTCTCTTGCACTCGTTTGCTAACACTGATGACAATGCCCTGCTTGCAACTCGCTAATGTTAGCACGAAAATATACCTCAGAATAAGGGAATAACAGGGAAAATAGGTGATAACTGAAGGAGAGGAGGAAAGTGGGGAGGTAGAGGACTGAGATTTTGCATGGCCCAGGGGCCAAACAAAAATAAAAAAATAATGTTTTTTTTTTTTTTTCGATGTCAAAAGTTGATTTTTTGTTTTCTCTGACTCTTAAGTGTCTCCCCGCAGTCCGCCGGGGGAACTCTTAAGAGTCTCCCCGTAGTTCCCGGGTTAAAAGAATGCAGAGATGAGTTAAGTAGCCCCAGTAGCATTTTTATTTAACAAGTCTTTAGAAACAGGTTTAGTTCCAGAAGCTTGGAAGCTTGCAAATGTAGTTCCGATCTTCAAAAAAGGTGATAAATCGATACCATCCAATTACCGTCCCATTAGTCTCACATCAATCATAGGAAAGTTGCTAGAGTCTATTATTGCTAGGAAAATTAGAAGCCACTTAGACAAATTTAACTTAATAAATTCTTCTCAGCATGGATTCACTCAGGGACGTTCTTGCCTTACTAATTTGCTTAGCTTTTTCTCAGAGGTATATGAAGCAGTAGATAGTGACAAGTCATATGATATTATTTATTTAGATTTCAGTAAAGCTTTCGACAGAGTCCCTCATGAGAGATTGATGAGAAAGGTTGAGGCACATGGAATAGGAGGATCGTTGTTGGGATGGATTAGGTCATGGCTAATTGGTAGGAAACAGAGAGTCAGCATAAATGGTACCAAGTCAGAGTGGGGAGCAGTCAAAAGTGGTGTCCCCCAGGGATCGGTATTAGGTCCCCTGTTGTTTCTCTATATACATAAATGACCTAGATTTAGGTATAACTAGTAGGATAAGTAAATTCGCAGACGATACTAAAATGGGGAGATCAATTGATTCAGATAGCGATATAGAGTGCCTCCAAAGGGATCTAGATACCTTACATGAATGGTCAGTAAATTGGCAGATGAAGTTTAACATTGACAAATGCAAGGTATTAAAGATAGGGAAGATGCATACAAATGTTAAATATAAACTAGCTAATTTAGAATTAGAAAATTCAGACTGTGAGAAAGATCTAGGTGTGTTTGTTAGCAATGATTTGAAGCCTAGAAAACAGTGTATAAGCGTTCGTCATAAGGCAAACAGGATTCTCGGGTTCATCTCTAGGAGTGTGAGTAACAGAACTGCTGATGTTATCTTAAAACTTTACTTGTCATTAGTGAGACCCCATATGGATTATGCTGTCCAATTTTGGTGTCCTTATTACAGAATGGACATAGATTCATTGGAGAGAGTACAGCGTAGAATGACAAAAATGATCCATAATATTAGAAATCTTTCGTATGAAGAAAGGTTGAAGAAATTATGTTTACATTCGTTAGAGAGACGCAGAGTTAGAGGGGATATGATAGAGGTGTTCAAGTGGGTTAGTGGGATTAACAAAGGGGACATGACAAATGTACTAAAGCTCAGTGATAGCGAAAGAACTCGTACCAATGGTTTCAAATTAGATAAATTTCGTTTCAGAAAAGATATAGGCAAATATTGGTTTGGTAACAGAGTTGTAGATGGGTGGAATGGACTACCAAGTGCTATAGTGGGGTCTAAAACGGTAGGGAGCTTTAAGATAAAATTGGATAAGCATATGGACGAGAAGGGTTGGGTGTGAAGGGGGATCAGCCGGGTTGGGCCAATCAGCACTCTGCATACCCCCATAATCCTGCGTTAATCTCTAACCGTTTTGGGAAGATGATCCTCAGGGTATTAGAGTGTTGAGCCTATAATTGGGCTTTGTAATTGAACTGGGGTTGTGTGGGACAGGGATCTGCCTTGCTTAGGCCAATCGGCTTTCTGCAGACTCCCATTTTCTTATCTTCTTATGTTCGAGCCAAAATGCCTGGACACACAGAGTTTGAAGCAATTTAAGTCATAAGAAGAGGGAAAGACTGATTCTGGGAGAGAGTTCCAGAGCTCAGCTGTTGAGTAGAAGAAAGTTTGAGAGTAACATTTCACTCTTGGGTTGGAGAGTTGCACAGAGTAGGGGTGGGATTGAGTTGCAAGACGGGTACCACGTGCCCTACGTAAAGGAGGTGGTATGCACTGGGATAGCTCTGAGGAACACTGATTATTATAGTAGCGATAGAATAGCGAGAGAGATGCAACATTGCGGCGGAGAGAGAGAGACTGCAGAGAGTTGGTGAGTGGACGGGAGTTAATGATACGAAAGGCCTTCCTTTCAACTTTGTCTAGGAGAGCGGTGTGAGAGGAACCTCCCCACACATGTGAACAATACTTAATACAAGGGCGCACTATGCCCCTGTACAGAGCAAGAAGCTGTGCAGGGGAAAAGAACCCCCTAAGGCGGTTGAGCACACCGAGCTTCTGGGAGGCTGCCTTAGCAAGACTGGTAATATGGTCCTTCCAAATGAGAGCAGAAGAAAAAGAGACACCAAGAATATTGAGAGAAGATGAAGGGTTGATTTTTGTATTGTTGAAGAATAAGGGATAGTCCGCTGGGAGATCCTGACGGGTAGATAGATGGAGAAATTGGGTTTTGGAAGCATTAAAGTTAACAAGGTTTTCTCTGCCCCAATTGGAAATCGTATTTAGATCAGAATTTAAGAGTTCTATGGCTTCATTACGTTTGTCGTTGAGGAATTGCTGGCTGGGGCGTTCTGAAAAACTAATGGAGTAGTGTAAGGTTGAGTCGTCTGCGTATGAATGGATGGGAATTAAGGTACAGTTAAGGAGATCATTTATAAAAATTAGAAAGAGAATAGGAGATAGGACAGAGCCCTGAGGAACACCGGAGTTTATAGGGTGAGGAAGTGAACAATGGCCGTCCACAACCGCGGCTATGGAACGGCCGGAAAGGAAATTAGAGACAAAGGCACAGATGGAGGGATAGAAACCGAAGGAGGGTAGTTTAGAAATTAAAGATTTATGCCAGACTCTATCGAAGGCTTTCGATATGCCTAGTGCAATAGAAAAAGTCTCACCGAAGTCCCGAAAGGAGGATGACCAAGAGTTAGTAAGATATGAAAGAAGATCACCAGTAGAGCGACCCTTAAGGAAGCCATACTGGCGATCTGAGAGCAGATTATGAGAAGAGAAATGCTGAAGAAATTTGGAAGCAAGAATAGTTTCAAAAACTTTAGAAAGACAAGAGATGAGAGCAATTGGACGATAGTTGGAGGGTTGAGAGCGGTCACCCTTCTTTGGGACAGGTTGAATGTGAGCAAACTTCCAGTATGAAGAGAAGACGTTAGAGGATAGACAGAGACGAAAGAGTTTGCCTAGGCAGGGAGTCAGCACGGAAGCACAGTTTTTGAGAACAACAGGAGGAACACCGTCTGGACCGTACGCCTTATTAGTGTTAAGCCCAGAGAGGGTAGAAAGTACATCTTTAGAAGAGATTAGGATATTAGGCATAATTAAGAGAGAGGAGGGCGGAGAGGGAGGAATAGCACCGGAATCATCCAAGGTGGAGTTTCTAGCAAAAGTTTGAGCGAAGAGTTTAGCTTTGTCAGAGGAAGAAGTGATGGTTGTGCCATCAGAGTGGGAAAGGGGAGGGAAAGACGAGGAAGATAAATTGTTGGAGAGGTTTTTGGCTAGATGCCAGAAAGCTTGGGAAGAGCTAGAGTTGGATAGTCCAGTGCATTTATTATTGATGAAAGACTGCTAAAGTGTCTTAAAAATTTATAAAAATATTAAAATTTAAAAGAAAGTAAGAAAAGTGTAACAAGAAAAGTGTAACAAGAAAAGTTCGGTTCAATGTTATTTTAATACCACAAATTTTGTTGATATATTTGAAGATAAATATTGAATCTATATGCTCTAAAGATCATAATCAAATTTGTTTTAACCCTCGGCAAAACCTAATAAAAACGTATGGTACTAAAATTTCTTTTTCGTAACAAGGTTGTCAATACGGTACTTTCAGTCATCGATAGCTCTAAAGATCATATGAAAATGTGTTAAACCCTCGTAAAAGCCTAATATAAAAGTATGGTACTAAAATTTAATTTTCGTAACAAGGTTGTCAATACGGTACTTTCCCGTTATCAATGTACAATCAAGCTGAAGATTGCAGAGTAAACACCATAGACTTCATAAAAAAAAAATCAACTTCGTATAATCGACAGCCAATTTTTTTTATTTTATTAAGGGATTAGTACTCAACCAGCGGGGGTGGGGGCGGCAGCCCCCACCCATAATACTAGGTTAGGTTAGGTAAGGTTGTTAGGTTAGGCTAATGTCTTTTCAAATCACTATGGGGAGCGAGCGTGTCTCAACATCGATCGATAGGCCTAATGGGGAAAATAGGTTTTCCCGAGATTTCTAATTAATTACAAACACTATATATTGATGCAAATGACCAATTTTGTTTATAAAAAACACTCGGAAAATTCGTGGTATTAAAATAAAATTTTTCCAAAAGTTCTAATAGGCCTAGGCTAACCTAGGCCTACTAGAAAAAAAGAAAAAACAAAGTGACAATAGGCTATATTTTGGAAAACATGTAAATTTATAGAAAATAAGGACCCCAGTAAGAAGATGAAGAAATAATACATCTAGGCCTACAGTGAAGAAAGAAAACTGGGGAAGGTGTAAGAAGCCCAATGAGGGGCCGATACTTAAGGCTATCCCTCAACATCATCATCATCATCATCCACACTCACTCATTCCCATATCAGCTAGTTTCACTCTCAGAGCGCTTTGGCAAAGCGGAGTGGAACCAGATAAGGCAGAACCACAATGAACAATGAACAATAATTAGCCTAGGACTAGGCTAGTTCCTATGTAGCCTACCCAAACATCAGAGGGGTTAATCCATGGTATCAGGTGAACTCGGTGCATCTACCTTCTTCTTCTTCCAACTATATTACCTCTCCTCGTTTGTTTACTAACACTTGAGACCAAGGCCGAGCACGGAAGACGTGAGGACGCTATTCTTCTTCAATCAGCGAAAGTGAAGCGAGTCTGTAACCCAATAGGCAATAAACCCTGCCATTGAGTTACGGAACCCAAGCCACAGCCGGGGCGCGTTCAAGAGCAAGACTTCAGATGCTACAATTTCCGTAGCGCTCCCTCCTCCTCTCTGCAGAGGAGGAGGGAGCGCTATATAGTCATATATGTGTGGAAGATACTAGAGGGCAGAGTACCAAATGCAGGGATCACAGTTAACCACCATCCAAGAAGATCCTTCAGGAGCACCAGCAAACCCTATTAGGTTCCCCACTAACTCTGGCAGCAATCCCACCAGCACTTCAAGTTAAAAAGGAGGAGCTTCAACGTCTCCTGAGTCGCCTAATACACATCGATGCCCACTCAGCTCTGGCCCTTCTCAAGAACTGTTTCTCCATCCCAAAACTCCAATACCTCCTGCGCACATCGATGACTTACACGAACAATGGTGGCCTCCAAGAATTAGACAGCATAATCCGAGAAGCAGTGACCAGCATCACCAACGTGGAATTTAATGAATAGACCTGGACACAAGCCACCCTTCCTGTCCGCCTCGGGGGCTTGGGCATACAGAGAGCCTCGGATATTGCCTCCCCAGCCTTTATCTCTTCCCTCATCGCGACCAACGACCTTGTAGTGTCCATCCTTTCTTCTCAACCCGGAATGACACTTAATGGGGACGTAACAGCAGCGATTAACACCTGGAAGGGAAGTACAGGAGTAGAGGAGGAGCCTCAGGGTACCTCCAGGAGCAAGCAGAAAGCGTGGGATACCATCTCGGTGAAGAAAACTCAAGAAAATCTCCTAACCAATGCAGACCAGGTTGCAAAAGCACGCCTCCAGGCAGCCGCCCGTTCGGAGAGTGGCTTGTGGTTACACGCCATCCCCATCCCACCTCTTGGAACTCACTTGGATGCTGAAGCGCTCCGGGTTGCCATCGCGCTCAGAGTGGGTGCGGCAGTTTGTCACCCACACATTTGCAAGTGTGGTGGGGGGATGGATGCTCAAGGTCACCATGCCTTGTCATGTAATTACAACGCAGGCCGCCTGCCAAGACACTCTGCACTAAATGATGTCATAAAATGGGCCCTGCAGAGTGCTAACCGTGCATCAATCCTCGAACCACATGGACTTCATAGAGAAGACGGCAAACGGCCAGATGGGATGACCACTTTCCCTTACAAGAATGGCCGGTGCCTCGTGTGGGATGCCACATATGTTGACACTTTCTCCACAACCAACATCGCCAGAAACGCCGACGAAGCAGGTGAAGCCGCCCGGATAGCAGAAAATAAAAAGCGAGAAAAATATCAAGCCATCGCCAGAAATCATCAGTTCGAGCCCCTGGCATTCGAAACTTCAGGAGTCTTCGGCCCTACCACCCTTAAGATGATGAATGAAATAGGCCGTAAAATCAGAGAAGTTTCAGGAGAACCCCGGGAAACCCTCTGGCTCAAGCAAAGACTGGGGATGGCTATCCTCCGGGGCAATGCCACCAGCGTAATGAGCTCAGTTCGACTGGACTGGGTCATGCCACTGTGTGAGGCCCGGGCAGGAGTGGTGTATCCGTAGTCTTTCCACAGTAGGGTAAAACAAAACATAAACTTTATTTGTATGTAACATGTGTGATGCACATAAATAAAAGGGGATGTGTCGGATGGTTGAAAGCCACAGTTGCTCGCGCGTTTGGGGCTAGCAACACGTATTATGAAAAACATGTATCCTCCTTCATTCACTGTCTCCCCCTTCACTCACTCAACCCCACAATTTGCCGGAGGATAACAGGTTTTTCACAATACGTAGACGGAGGTCTTTTTAGAAGAGGGAGGCTCTGTTACATCAGAGGGGCCCAAAGCACCATACAGTGTGTGAAGACTCAAATCCACAACTCCTTCACTCACAATGGACCTCGATAGTTCAACTGCCTCCCCAGTGAACTCCGGGACCTCAGTGGAACCAATCCTGAGAATTTCAAAACAAGATTGGACAGGTGGCTGGGTGGATTAATTACCTGACCACCCACCAATACCAGGTTTCCCCAGCCGTCATTACAGCACCCTGCCTGTGCCTGAAGTCATCCAGGATGGGGAGTCAGATAAAGGACAACCTGGTACGAGCGGAAGTCGAATTCAGCTTCGCCGGTAACGGGCGGAATCATCAAAAGTAACAAAAGTAAGTAGCGTAAATTGGGGTTGGGGCCTATTGAACGATTTTGAAGCCTCTTCCGCACTACATAAACAAACTGGGTGGTTGCCATGGTTACGTTTATGAATACCGTCCAACTCGGCCCATTGTCAACTCGGCCCATTACCAACTCGGCCCATCTAACACCAACTCGGCCCACATGGCCCATTACCAACTCGGCTCATTAAATACCAACTCGGGCTACATAGCCTAATCCCCTTGATTATGGTCTACTCTTACAGAAATTCATTCTTGGATAACAAAATTGGCTTACAGACAGAAGACAGAGAGTGGTGGTCCAGATGAAATTCCTCCAATAGTACTTAAGAATTGCTCCTTGGTGCTCGCTCCTGTATTGGCAACATTTTTCCGTCTGTGTACTCACCTCATGCTTCCCAGTACCCTGGAAAGAAGCAAACATCCATCCAGTTCCTAAAAAAGGTGCCTCTTCAGATCCATCAAACTACAGACCAATAGCTATAACTTCCACTCTTGGTAAAGTCTTTGAAATTATATTAAATAATCACATAATTAAGCATCTTGAGAATAATAAATTAATCGGTGATAGGCAATATGGTTTTAGACGATGTCGATCAACTGCAGACATGCTTTGCCTTCTTACGCATCAAATCAACCAAGCTACAGACCAACATGGTGAAACACATACAATAGCACTGGATATATCAAAGGCATTTGATAGAGTCTGGCATCAATCCTTATTGTCGAAGATGTCACACTACGGCCTTGCATCATTAGTTCCACTAATTTCTTCTTATCTTCATAACAGAAAAATACGTGTAATGGTAGATGGCCTTTATTCTCAATTTCACTCAATAAATGCTGGTGTTCCCCAGGGATCAGTTTTGGCCCCAATTCTGTTCCTCATTCATATCAATGATCTCATATCTACCACTCATAATCCAATACATTCCTACGCAGATGACTCAACACTCCACAGTTCCTTCACATTTACCAATTCTTTCACCCAACCCGATCTTATAAATTCAAAAATAAACACTGCAATTTCTCTGAACCAGGACCTTTCTAGAATTAATGGATGGGGACAAAAGAATCTAGTTTCCTTTAATGCACAGAAAACCAAGTACATTCAATTTTCTAACCGACAGAATCTCACTGACTCCCATATATTTTTTAATGATGTAAATATTCCCACTTCCCCTAGTATTGACATTCTCGGTGTAACATTAACTACTAACTTGAGCTGGACACATTATGTTAGAAGCATTGCTAAGAATGCCTCTAAAAAACTGGGACTCCTGTACAGAGTTCGAGAATTCTTCACTGACGAGCAGTTGGCCGTGATATATAAAAGTCATGTGCGTTCTCAGATGGATTACTGTTCACCTCTGTGGGGTGGAAGTGGAGTGGTTGCATTGAGGCAGTTGGACAAAATTCAAAATAAAGCTATTAGATTAATCAATAACCCTGCAATCACACAGGACCTTCCTACATTATCCATACGAAGAAACGTTGCATCCCTTGCATTATTCTACAGATATTTTCACAGCAATTGTTCCGAGGAACTTGCTTCAATTGTGCCGCCTCTCCACATCTTTCCCCGTAGAACTAGGGCAGCTGAGAGCGCCCATGAATTTACACTTTCTCCTCCACAATGCAGAACTTCTGCTTATCAGAATTCATTTATCCCCAGAGCTACTACTCTTTGGAATTCACTTCCCTCGAATTGCTTTCCACAAACTTACAAACTACAAATGTTTAAATCCAGTTGTTACAAACATTTTATGAATGGAGGATGCCTTTAGGCACATGGACCTTTTTGTTTTATCTGTGTTTTTCCTTCCTCCGTTCATTGTCTCCTTAAAAAAAAAAAAAAAAAAAAAAATGGAGTGGAATCGGAGTGGGAGCCTGTCACTAGTGGAGTTCCACAGGGTTCAGTCCTTGGACCGGTCCTGTTTCTCATTTACATTAACGATATTGATGTAGGGGTAAACAACACCATTTCCAAATTCGCCGACGATACAAAAATAGGAAATACAGTCCTGAACGAAGATGATAGAAATGCGTTGCAATCTGATTTAAACAAGATATCAGAGTGGTCGAAAAAATGGCAGATACCCTTCAATGTCGATAAATGTCAGGTGCTGCAGGTTGGTAGCAGAAATATGAAATACAAATACGAAATGAATGGCAAACAAATAAAAACCGCAACGGTAGTAAAAGACCTAGGGGTACTAATATCTGAAAACCTAAAAACTTCCGACCAATGTATAGCAGCTTCAAATAAGGCAAACATAGCATTGGGCTTTATTAAACGAAAATTTACATATAAACATGAAAACGTAATAGTGCCACTGTTCAAAAGTATGGTGAGGCCCCACCTTGAATATGGTGTGCAGTTCTGGTCACCTTATCTGATCAAGGACATTGTAAGACTCGAGTCAGTACAGCGTAGAGCGACGAAGATGATACCCTCATTAACCCGGCAAGCGCGATAGGCCTCCTATAGGGAACGCGATAGGCCTCACGGAAGCAAGACCATAAAAAAGCCATCCATAAAAAAAAAGGGCCTATCAAAACAAAGGAATTTGTCTCTAGGTGAGATAATTCCCCTCCAGTACTCATCCATGTAAATCTCACCCACCCCCCTCCCCTCCTTCCCCACCTTATTCCCCCCTCCCTCCCCTCCTCAATTATCACCTATTTTTCCTCTTATTATCATCATTTATCGGTTATTTTTCTCTCCCGCGATAATGTAGCACATGTGGGTTGCAGAAAAGATCGTTATGCAACACCCAGACACCGGCCCACACCGCCCCGCTCGTCTCAGTTACCTCACAGACAGCGAGAGAGGAGGGTTGCCTGTGGCTCTCTCTCGCCTGAGATTATGACCGGGTGGCCAATATCTTCGTTTTCACCACCCAAATGCTTTTCCCACTTATTTTAGCACTCTTGAAGGTTCATATATACATCATATATGTAAAATAAAAGCATACCGAAAACAAATAATGCTCTATATTGTAAATATAACGAATTCTGTCAGAATCCAAGGCTAGAAATGCACAAATAACTACCCTAGCCCCTAGGTCTATTTCGCGCTTGTCAGGTTAAGAAATAAACCATATGAAGAAAGACTTAAACGATTGAACCTGTTCTCATTAAAAAAGAGGAGGTTGAGGGGTCAGCTTATTGAGTGCTTTAAGATACTAAAAGGTTTCGACAAAGTCGATGTAAATGCACTATTCACATTAAACAATACTAATCAAACTCGAGGAAATGGAATGAAATTAAAAACCAAAAAGGCAAACCTAGATGTCAAAGAGTTTCTTCACCTACAGTGTGGCGACAGAGTGGAATAAACTACCAGCGAGAGTGCTGGAGAGCGACACAATAAACGCTTTCAAGGGAAGGCTTGACCTCTATCTGCAGAGGGCTGGGGTGATATGAAAAACAAACAAAAAATTTATGTACTGTATGTGTATGTGTGTGCACTGTACAGTATGTATATATATACTGTATATATATGTATGTATGTGTGTATGTATGTATGTGTATATGTGTGTGTGTGTGTGTGTATGTGTGTACCGGTGTATATATATATATATATATATGTATGTATGCATATATACATATATAGTTTGTAAGGCCAGACTGCCTAGTAAGGACCTTGAGGTCTGTGTGGTCTGTGTATCTATGTAGCTCTACGAATCGAATCGTAGGCTAAATAAACAGACTATAAACAATTTAAAACAGCTTTATTATTACAGGAGTCAATGATAACGCTTGCTACTCTCCTGCCACCACTTATCTGTCTCTCTCAGCAACATTACGTGCTGAAAATGGCACACGACATAAGTTGTGAACCGCCACTTAGTCCAAATTTCTTTCACACGACATAAGTTGCGCGCCGCTAATAAAGGGTTAAGGATGTGCGTCCTTTGCAGGAGGGACTGCAGTGTGATTGCAATCTATGTCAACACCGAACCTGTGGTACTGGCATCACAAGGAAAGCATACAGAAAAGCAGTGCGAGAGGGGCTGGGAATCAACTGAAATTGTAATTTTTGCTATGAACAATCAACAAATTTGCACCCCATTGCAGAAAGTTCTACACTTGCACAGGCTGACCACCCCCAGGAAGAAATAATGGCTATTATATTTATCACAGACTCCTTTAATAATAAAGTTGTTTAACAAAAATTAAAAGCAGTGTCTCACCACGTTGCTGTCTGTTTGAATGCTAGAAGTCCTTCCTAAACTAACTAATAAAGATTATGTATAAAAATATACATATTATAATATGTATATTTTTATACATAATCTTTATTAGTTAGTTTAGGAAGGACTTCTAGCATTCAAACAGACAGCAACGTGGTGAGACACTGCTTTTAATTTTTGTTAAACAACTTTATTATTAAAGGAGTCTGTGATAAAATATAATAGCCATTATTTCTTCCTGGGGGTGGTCAGCCTGTGCAAGTGTAGAACTTTCTGCAATGGGGTGCAAATTTGTTGATTGTTCATAGCAAAAATTACAATTTCAGTTGATTCCCAGCCCCTCTCGCACTGCTTTTCTGTATGCTTTCCTTGTGATGCCAGTACCACAGGTTCGGTGTTGACATAGATTGCAATCACACTGCAGTCCCTCCTGCAAAGGACGCACATCCTTAACCCTTTATTAGCGGCGCGCAACTTATGTCGTGTGAAAGAAATTTGGACTAAGTGGCGGTTCACAACTTATGTCGTGTGCCATTTTCAGCACGTAATGTTGCTGAGAGAGACAGATAAGTGGTGGCAGGAGAGTAGCAAGCGTATGACTGCTCCAGACCACCGCGGCAGACCTACTGACATGAATCCCACCCTCCCCCACCCTCACGCACTCGCTACACAGGGAATTATGTAGGGAAACTACCTAATTACATGGTTTTTGCACTCGTGTTGCGCGATCATTGCAAGAAAACTAGCGGTTGAACAAGGATGGTTGGGGTGTCATTGGAAAGCTCTGTTTATGCCCTTTCAGGGATAGATACTTGTTTTACGCTCTGGGTCTTATTTAGGCATGAAAATGATCATGTAAACAACCCTATTTAGGGTAAAAACACCCCGCTGGGCGGTACATATAAATTACCGCCTAGGCCACTCGTTAGGTGTTAAAGGCTTAACCCTTGTCTAGCGGGGGATTTTGGGCTTATTTGGGCATATTCAGGCCCTCCTGCATGATAAATCAAGTATCTGCATGAAAAAAAAAAATATTTAGCAAAAAACTAGGCGCTAAAAGCTTCAAAATGAGACCAGAACGAGCTATGTAGCACTCGTGGTTCTCATACAGTGATACCAGTAACATGGGAGTTTAGCGTATAGCGGCATATATTTACCAGCTATGCTCACTACTGGCTACACTGCCGGCCTCTCGAGAACACAGGGAACATGAGTTAATGGGCGGCGGTAAGCCCTGGGAGTCGGCTGTCTGGCCCGCTGCGCTCCCGGCCATTTGCACTCGATTTTAACCCTTTAAAAGCCTTAATAATGCTCCTAACTTGCTGCAAATTGGAACCGGACTTAAGTCCGACCCCGATCTTTAAAGGTTAAAGCATAGCATTAATTGATTAGTCATTATGTTGTAGCGATGCAGTGTAAGAAGTGTAAGATTTGTTACAGTTTCAACAACTGAATTAATTTTGCACTGTTTCCTGTTTGATTCACTCGCACTCGATCACTGCTTAACCCGGGAACTGCGGGAAGACTCTTAACCTGACAAGCGCGATATAGACCTAGGTGCTAGGGTAGTTATTTGTGCATTTCTAGCCCTGGATTCTGACAGAATTCGTTATATTTACAATATAAAGCATTATTTGTTTTCGGTATGCTTTTATTTTACATATATGATGTATATATGAACCTTCAAGAGTGCTAAAATAAGTGGGAAAAGCATTTGGGTGGTGAAAAACGAAGATATTGGCCACCCGGTCATAATCTCAGGCGAGAGAGAGCCACAGGCAGCCCTCCCCTCTCGCTGTCTGGGAGTCAACTGAGACGAGCGGGGTGGTGTGTGCCGGTGTCTGGGTGTTGCATAACGATCTTTTATGCAACCCACTTGTGCTACATTTTCGCGGGAGAGAAAAATAACCGATAAATGATGATAATAAGAGGAAAAATAGGTGATAATTGAGGAGGGGGGGAGGGGGGAATAAGGTGGGGAAGGAGGGGAGGGGGAGGGGTGAGAAACACATGGATGAGTACTAGAGGGGAATTATCTCGCCTAGAGACAAAATCCTTTATTTTGATAGGCCCTTTTTTGGGGGGGATTTTTTTATGGTCTTGCTTCCGTGAGGCCTATCGCGTTCCCTATAGGAAGCCTTCCGTGAGGCCTATCGCGCTTGCCGGGTTAAGAGTTCCCCCGGCGGACTGCAGGAACACTCTTAAGAGTAAGGCTATTAAAAAATCCATTTAAAACACCCAAAAACAATTTTTTTTTTTATTGCCCCTGGGCCATGTCAAATATCACTCCTCCACCTCCCCTCCTTCCCCACTTTCCTCACCTCCTTCAGTTATCACCTATTTTCCCTGTTATTCCCTTATTCTGTGCTCTATTTTCGTGCTAACATTAGCGAGTTGCAAGCAGGGCATTGTCATCACTGTTAGCAAGCGAGTGCAAGAGAGAGAGAGAGAGTATCGATCGACAGTCTCTCTCCAGACGTGGGGAAAAGTGGTGGGAAGGGAGTTTGCCTCAGCCATACATTATGTAACTCCTGGCCTGTATCGCCGATTTTGACCATCCAAACGCTGTTTCCACTTGTTTTATTGTTGTAACAGGTTAATACCTTTATAATCAACCTATAATAGGCACATATGGATAAGTATTAATGCTATTTATGGTAAAATAACGATGTTAGTGATGGGAACAGCTCAAATACGTCAGCACAGGAGTGTGGTGTCTCATACCCCCCATGCGCAGCCGAGAGGTTAATCATCTTCGAAACATTTAATTGTATATATAATAAAAGTATTATTATTACATATATTGTATGTAGTTGACTCAACTCATTGTATCATTAATTTTCTTTGAATCCTTTCTTTATCAGTGGTGCGCCTTCTTATAGGCTATTGACTCAAACCACTAAAGTAATACATTGTTCGAAGCACTGATTATTAAAGTTTGTCAATGTTGCGTGTTTTGAGAGTTAATCTCTTTCAAATCAGTGAGCCGCGTTTTCAAGCACCCCCACTATCTCCGATAGACTGGAAAATGTGTCGTTTTTGTTTGAACCCTTTCTTTATCATTAGTGGGCCTACATATATTGACTTAAATCATGTAAGTAATCCATTAATTGTTCGAATCACTGATTGAAGTTTTTCAATGTTACGTGTTTTGAAAATTAATCCCTTTCAAATCAGTGTAGGCCTATCCTTGTATTTGGTGGACCTACTTATGTTAATTGAAACCACTCAAGTTTGAATCCATTATTCAAAACACTGATTAAAGATTTTCAAATAAATGGGCAGAGTTGGTAATGAAAGACGGGCCGAGTTTGCAATGCAAGACGGGCCGAGTTGGTAATCTTAGATGGGCCGAGTTGGCACTACACCACATTTATACCAGCGTCTTCGTTTGACGCTCAAAACAACAACAATGACCGTTCTTTACATATAAACAACTGCTATACTCTATGTAACTCATCTTTGCCGCCGGCCTCTACAGCAGATACGATACCGGGCCCGTGATTGGCTGGCAATGACATCACTCCCTAGACATTAAGGCCCGAATTCAGAACAGTGGTCTAAACCTCGGATTTCGGGGCAGGTTTAAACCTGGGATTGAGATTACTCGATCCTGGATCGAACACAATGGTTTATCCGTATTCAGAACACAGGATTGAGATCGAGATCGAGTAATCCACGGCTTAAAACTCTGTTTAAGTCGAAGGTTTGCAACAGCCAATCACAGTTCCGTACGGAATGTAGTTAGCCAATAAGCACATGAATGAGACATTTTATCTATATTATATATTTAACACCTTACGAACGGCCTATGCGGTTTATTTATATGTACCGCCCAGCAGGGTGTTTTTAGCCAAAATAGGGCTGTTTACGTGATCATTTTCATGCCTAAATAAGACCCAGAACGTAAAACAAGTATCTATCCCTGAAAGGGCATAAACAGAGCTTTCGAATGACACCATAACGATCCTTTTATGATGGCTAGTTTTCTTGCAATAACCGTGCAACGCGAGTGCAAAAAGCATGTAATTAGGCACTTTCCCCATACAATTCCGTATATAGCGAGTGAGAGAGGGAGGGAGGAGGTGGGATTCGCGTCAGTAGGTTCGCCGCGGTGGTCTGGAGCAGTCATACACTCGCTACTCTCCTGCCACCACTTGTCTCTCTCTCTCAGCAACATTACGTGCTGAAATTGCCACACGATATATGTCGAGCACCGCCACATAGTCCAGCTTTATTTAACTCGACTTATGTGTCTCGCCGCTAATTAAGGGTTAATACCGTCACTGCCTATTTTAAACATAGCAATGCAGACCGTCTGCAAGCTTTTATCTACTACTTTACTTCCATATCTCCCCCACCTATATCTTCTACTAATACTCTTATATCCTTCACACTTTTCTATCCCGTCATTCATTCATATTTTAAAAGTGTAATACGTGAAACATGGCCTGTGATTGGCTAAGAGGCATGGGCCCGAGTCCAGTCAGTCTACTCTCTCGCTTACTTCTTGGTTTATTTATTTTTTATTTCGCTTGTGTTTACTTTATGATATATACAATATTATTGTGTTTCCTGTGATATTTAATAGCTCTTTAGATTCGGATAGCACTGTAATTGATCAAGTAATCATTAAAATTGCTTACACATATCTAGTTTAATGAATAAATAAGGAATAATACAGATAATAAGTAAATTATCAGGGTACTGATAAACTAGCCAATCATGAGCGTGCTACTGCTTCCATTGACTTTCACTTTTACTGACATAGGCTACGTAGATTCATGTCGCTTGTTTTAAGTAATAGCGAGCAATATAGTCATACTTACCATGGTTTTTATATATGCTCAACTTTATCATAGGGATTGTGATATATTAATAGCATGACGGGAAGATAAAGCGGCCGAATTAAGACCAATTAATTTCGAGGTGAGAACGAAAGTGTAGGCTATGTGAGATAGGCCTAGTGGCATTAAAATCTGTGTTACGAGCAACTCCATTCCACCCCTTAAACCAAACTTATACTTTGTTACTACATCTACCGCATGCTCAGTGCTGTTAATACCTAGTCAAATGGACAAATATATATAGTATACATAGCTCAACTGATATACATTGTAACCATTAACTATGTAGGCGAAACCAAGTAGCCTAACCAATGTAACTCGTTATATAAACTATGCATCATTACAACCTACTAGGCTATTAAAAAGACAACTCATGTCTCAAATAACTCTTATCCTACTTGTTAAATGCATTTGAAAATAATGGTTCACTTGTGATTCTTTATATATTTTAAGCTATATATTTTAATTCGTACAAAGGATTAACATTGTGCATGGATACAGTAATACCGGTACTTATATTTGCTGTGCAACATGTAATGGACTAATAATAATGGTTCTATGGTAACCTAATACATGTGTATCGTATCTAATAAATGTTCGCGGACATTTAAATATATTTGTATTATTCAGCTTAGAAGCATCTCGGGTTATCAAGACATTAACAACTATTATCGAATATATACTACATCAGTGGTTAGGCTACGGCAGTGCTTCGTTCGTTTGGCACCTATTATATAATTATTAGTATGCTTCGACAATTTCCAACGTAATTAAAAAGCTGTTGCCGTTTTTTACAATATAATGGAATAGGTTTAATGCCAGTTTGAGTTAGTTGGAAATAATAATATGATATTTTATCAGCGAGTAGAAGCCTTCGATCGATCGTCTGTCAAGCCTCCCGCTGGTTTAAACCTCAGATTGACTGCCTGAGCTGCATTCTTACACTTGTCTTTACTTATTAATATAATCCTTGCTTAGAATGCCTCCAAACACTCCAAATAATCAGTGCCAGTCTTTGTTATTTTATATTATGGGTTCCTTATGGATTAGTGTAAGCAATCATGAGTAATTTCAGGTTTGTATAACTTCGATCTAGAGTCAAACCTACCCTCCTGCAGGTTTAAACCTCGGATAGAGTAATCCACGGATTGACTGGATAAGCGGCTCAGGATTTCATTCTGAATACCGATATTCCTGGATTGAGTTTCAATCTCGGGTTTAAACCAGCGAGGAGGTTTAAACCACTGTTCTGAATTTGGGCCTAAAGGTTCCAGAATTTCCAGAGTTTGTATTATTTGCACTTATCCTTGACGTTGTGGTTACAATTTAGCCAAGTTACCGTATTATACTAGAAAGTAGCATACAAACCCCTTTGTTATTTCGCATACAATACACTGAGCATAATATTCAGAAACCGCCGAAAAGATGGAAATGCAGTGTATAAATATAAAACAAACCACCTCCTGGCAACACTGCACTGGCCGGGCGTCTTTTTAACTCGCAAATATTATCTTATTTGTGTCTGTATGTGCAGATATAACCATTATCTATTCATGTTTAACTTGTGTTGCCTTCGAGCTATTGTTCATATGGTCGCAGAGAATAACATAAAATATAGCCTATTACAGAACATATGAGGATATCACTGTATATTATCACATTATCGTATGAATTAATTCAACTTTTCTTTTATATTCCATATATATTAATTATATTAGATAGGATTTAGTCATTCTAATGGTGTGATAAGTGATATCCGAACCTTAACCCTTCACTGGCGGGGTGGACTTAAGTCGGGCTCCAATTTGCAGCAAGTTAGGAGCATTATTAACCTGACAAGCGCGATATAGACCTAGGTGCTAGGGTAGTTATTTGTGCATTTCTAGCCCTGGATTCTGACAGAATTCGTTATATTTACAATATAAAGCATTATTTGTTTTCGGTATGCTTTTATTTTACATATATGATGTATATATGAACCTTCAAGAGTGCTAAAATAAGTGGGAAAAGCATTTGGGTGGTGAAAAACGAAGATATTGGCCACCCGGTCATAATCTCAGGCGAGAGAGAGCCACAGGCAGCCCTCCCCTCTCGCTGTCTGGGAGTCAACTGAGACGAGCGGGGCGGTGTGTGCCGGTGTCTGGGTGTTGCATAACGATCTTTTATGCAACCCACTTGTGCTACATTATCGCGGGAGAGAAAAATAACCGATAAATGATGATAATAAGAGGAAAAATAGGTGATAATTGAGGAGGGGGGGGGAGGGGGGAATAAGGTGGGGAAGGAGGGGAGGGGGAGGGGTGAGAAACACATGGATGAGTACTAGAGGGGAATTATCTCACCTAGAGACAAAATCCTTTGTTTTGATAGGCCCTTTTTTTTTTGGGAAGGATTTTTTTATGGTCTTGCTTCCGTGAGGCCTATCGCGTTCCCTATAGGAAGCCTTCCGTGAGGCCTATCGCGCTTGCCGGGTTAAGGCTTTTAACCCCTTCAGACATATATGATGCAGAGGTTGCCAGATTAGCAATAAGAAATAGAGTTCTCTCACTCTTATAATTACCTCTCCAAAATTAGTTTTCTGCCCACATCTAACTCAAAGACAACTGCAGAGGTTGAAGTAACTAAAATAAAGGTTTGTAAAAAACCCTGATGGTAATAAAGGCTTTAAAGTATCCCTAATAGGCTCAAAATTGCGTCATATGTCGGAGAGGGTTAAAGGGTTAAAATCGAGTGCAAATGGCCGGGTGCGCAGCAGGCCACACGTCCGACACCCAGGGCTTACCGCCGCCCACTGACTCACGCTCCCTCTGTTCTCGAGAGGCCGGCAGTGTAGCCAGTAGTGAGCGTAGCTGGAAAAAATATGCCGCTATACACTAAACTCCCATGTTAGTGGTAGCACTGCGTGAGAACGACGAGTGCTACGTAGCTCGTTCTGGTCTCATTTTGAAGCT
The DNA here is from genome assembly GCA_032716605.1 of Paralithodes platypus. Classification (NCBI taxonomy): domain Eukaryota; kingdom Metazoa; phylum Arthropoda; class Malacostraca; order Decapoda; family Lithodidae; genus Paralithodes; species Paralithodes platypus. The sequence goes on along the minus strand of CM064565.1, from coordinate 10,962,306 downwards.
TTTAGCGCCTAGGTTTTTGCTGAATACATTTCTTTTCATGCAGATACTGGATTGATCATTCAGGAGGGCCTGAATATGCCCAAATAAGCCCAAAACCCCCCGCTAGACAAGGGTTAAGAGCTATGAAATACCACATGGAACACATAAAATCGGAAGATATAATGCTGTAAACACAAGCAAGGTAAGAATTACCGTCACTATCTACTTTAAATGTGTGCGAAGTCCAGCACGGCCTGTGATTCGCTAATCCGGCACGGGCCCGAGCCAGTCTGCCTTCCCTCTCGCTTACTTCCCCTGTTTATAATTTCTTTATCTCCTTGTTTTTACTTTATGATATATACGTTATTATTGTGTTTCATATGATATTTAATAGCTCCTTAGAATCGGATAGCACTGTAATTTATTAAATAATCATTAACATTTCTTAAACGTATCTAGTTTAATTAATAAATAAGGAATAATAAAGATAATGAATAAATTATCAGCTCTGCCTCTCCTATTGGCCAGATAGCCAATCACAGGCGCCGTCTCGTATCTGCTTTAGAGGCCGGCGGCAAAGTTGAGTTGCATAGAGTATAGGATATTTTATCCTGTAATGTCCATTAGAGATCCTATTGATGAAGGTGTTCACAGGGTTTGATTGCGGGGGTGTTGTTGGGTTTCGTACAGGTGGTAATGGTTATGGGTGGCGAGGATATGAGAGGTGACGGTGAGCAGGTATCTTTATGCAAGGGTGGAATTGATTTTAGCGAGAAAGTCTTGTGGATAGGGTTGTGAGGGAGGGTAGGTGAGGAAGGTGGGGAAAAACTTGAGTTTATATCTTGGAGGTTGGCAGAGGTTGAGGGTGGTGTTGAAAGACTTAGGGATATCAGTGGTATTTTGAGGTTGTTTACTGAGGTTTTGCTTTTCTGGGGTAGGGTTGGAGATAATATATGAGAGGATGGTGGGTTATGGATGGTGAGGTGTGAAGTTAAGTTGAGTTTGGGTGAAGTTAGTTCGGTTGATAGGGTCGAGGGTGAGATAGGTTGGGTTTGAAGCGGGGTCGGTAAGGAGGCTTTAGTGGTAGTAGGTTGTTGAGGAATTGAAAGGAGTGAGGAATTTTCCTTGTTCGAGGGTGAAGGAGAGAGAGTTAACCCCTTATTAGCGGGGCCCGACTTAAGGCGGTCTAGAGAACCAAGGACTATGTGGCGGGGCCCGACTTAAGTCTGTGTGCAATTTTTGAGCAATAATGGCTCTGAGAGAGAGACGAGCGACGGGAGGAGCGTAGGTCGGCTCATGACCGCTCGGCACGGGTCCCGCGCGACTATTAACGTTTACTCCACACACACCCACACTCACTGCCTCGCTACACAGGGAATTATGTAAGGAAATTACCGTATTTTAGGGATTTTGCACGATCGTTGCAAGAGAACCCGTGGTCGTAGAAGGATGGTTCTGGTGTCATTGGAAAGCTCAATTATCGCCCTTTCAGGGATACATAATTGTATTATGCTTTGGCTCTTGTTTATGCATGAAAAAGAGCACGGAAACAAGGTCGTTTAGGGTAAAGCCACCCGCTTGCCAGGTAGTAAAAGTTACCGACCTAGCCGCTCCGTGAGTGTTAAGGTGAGGAATTGATTCAAGTGAGGGAGTTTCACTGATCGAGGGGGAAGGGGAGAGGATTGATGAATGGAAGAGAGCGTTAGGGGTTGGCGGTTGTTGAGGAAGTAATGGAAGTGAGGACTTTTCTTCGATCGAGGGTGAAAGAGAGAGGGTTGATTGATGAGTGGGGTCAAGTGGAAGAGTTTCATTGATCGAGGGGGAAGAGGAGAGAGTTGATGAATGGAGGTGATCTGACCTTGGGAGCGAGTTGACTGTAGCGCAGGATGTTTCTACACTAGTTGTCCTTGGAGGTGAGTTGCTTGGAGTGTCTGGTGCATCATGATGTATCTCCAAGAGCTCTCTGATCGTCTGCAGGTTCTGGTGGAATCCTGCTGTACCATGGCTGAGGAAATGGTGGTACACATGCTTTGGAAGGATGTTTAACAGGGAGGTGAAAACTTGCTGTTCCTGGTATTCTTTGGATCGTGAGCTCTACATCCTGATCTTATATGCCGAAATACCTCTTCCAGGGTGATGTCCAGGTGTCCTTCGTACACAACTTTGTCGAGTTGGCACATTTCCCTGATGGAGAGCATGTGTTCCTCGAATGTGCCGTCTTGGTCGAGATGAGCGGTGATGTGAGGTGGAAGGATGTCAAACAATGCGGTGAACATATGCTCATTTTGTTGCTCAGCATCTTGGGAGTTATACGCGGTCCTCGCGTGTCTATATAAGTGTGCAAGGGTGACATAAATTCCCTTCATACTTAATGTCGTCGATTTTTATCCTTTTTGGGGCGACGAGGGAGCCCAAGGGTGGCCTTATGGCCTTGATCACTAGGGATCGAAACTGGTTCCAGGTAAGCTCTGGCGTTACCTGTTATAGCTACTAGGGAAACGGCTTTTCCCAAGTGCATCATGTGCAATAATGCTACAGCGATTTTTTCGCGGTCATTGTTGTGTGCCACGTCTAACATTGGCTCCACTATGTCCATGTAGGTTTCAATTTCATGTTTCCCCATCATATTTGGGATGGGAATGTGAGAGCGAGCTGCCATATTTTCGATGTTATAATATCTCTATTGGTTGTAGATATGAAATGCAATGAAATCTTCTATCCGAATCAAGGACCACCGCAAGCCACCAATGTTATGCCCTGATTTTATGCAGGATTAACAATCGGTAAAGGTGAGTTCTTCTAGACTGGGATATTGGAAGTCAGGCAAGTACATATAAAGAATCAATAGAGGACATATATAATCTCGAAAGATAATGGGGGACAATAAAAAATGTGTCTGCTATTTTTCCCGCCTTTGGTTCGCACCAACCTAAATTTGTTGCCACCGAGTGAATTGAATTTTTTAAATCGCAGTCATCAAAATATCACTGGATTTCTATAGTCATGAATGTTACAGACATATTACTCTAACATTCTATTCAGTACATTGTCCAATATACAAAGTATTTATGATTAATAAAACATATTTGATTAGGCCCACAAAAACACATGGCAGTCATTCGAAAAATAGTCCTGTTAACATTTTAATAGATAGGTATCCATGTCCTAAAATTAAAATTATATGTATAAAAACTCGAGATGAACTTATAAAATAATCGTCATTAGCCACTTTACTGGATATTAGATTATACAATTATAAAATAGTTTCAGATCTGGCAAGCGCATAATAAATTGATGCCAGTGTTCGCTACCCATAATAGTCATTGTACGAAACTTCTCGGACAGTAAACATCTCTTCCCTACTTAACTTACTTTGTTAAATTTGACATTAGTTGTGCATCTATGTGCACATTAGCAGTAATGGTGGTAGATATTTGTTTCTCACAGATGGAAATCTTAATATAATGTGGATTATAGTCTTAATAAAGGTAAAATGTTCAGTTATAGATTGTGTTGTGCGTGCGTGTGTGTGTGTATTCCAAGGTTGCCAGCGCACATCACATCTCCAAACTCGCCCAATCACTTAATACCGCACAACAGACAATTTCAGCTATTTTAATCCTATCACACACATTTTCTGATATGTTTATCTTTAACAGCCATGCATGCATGATACTATGAGTTCCCCAAATATAACTGGCCTAGTCCCATATAGCCTACTGTATGAGTAGTGGGCCTAGTGGCCTACGTGTCACATCATTTAAATATTAATGAAATACCACATACATTATAATCACAATCATGCACTCATCAAATCTGCATCAATGTCCCAATCCCCCCTCACAAACAATCACTTAATTAGGCTATGCAGTCACCACCACATAGGCTACCATACATGTATAGTACAACCAACAGAAAGCCATGATGAATGTTTGTATGAAATGTAGCCTAGCTATAGGCTACTCAACACTCGACACCTCTACAACTTTAATAGTATATAGAACCAGCCCAACCAAGTGGTTGGGTAGTAGAGGGAATGAAGATTCCGAGAGACAGAAACGAGCGAGGTACGTGGAGAGTAAGAGGGTGGTGAAGAGAGTAGTGAAGGAAAGTAAGAGAAGAGTAGATGAGGAATTTGGAAGGAATCGGAGTGTAAAATGGAGGGAGAGTAAGAAACTGTTCTGGAAAGAAGTCAAGAAAGTTAGGGAAGGTAGCAAGGGAAACAGTAAGGGTGTGAAAGATAAGAATGGGAGAATGCTAGCCGAGAAGCAAGAGAGAGTCGAAAGATGGAGGGAGTACTTCAGTGAGTTGCTAAATGTAAGGAATGAAGAGCCAGCAAACATAGCTGTATATGGTATGGGAGGGAGAAGAAGAGAAGTAGTACAAAGGAGTACAAAGGAGTACAAAGTGGAGGAGGAGGTGGAGGTGGGGATCAGGAGGTCAGAAGTGTGGGAAGCCATGAAAAGAGTGAAGTTGGGGAAAGCACCAGGAACAGATGGAGTGTGTGGGGAAATGTTGAGGTATGGTGGTGAGATAGTGATAGAATGGGTATGGAAAATGTGCAAACTAGCATGGGAGAAGGGGAGTGCACCCAATGACTGGAAGACTGGCATAATAGTCCCCCTATATAAGGGCAAAGGGGAAAGAGGAGTGTGTGGTAACCACCGAGGAATATGTCTTCTAAGCGTAGTAGGGAAGGTATACAGTAGGGTAGTGATTGAGAGAGTGAGAGTGAGAACGGAGAAATGGATAGGCGACGAGCGGGGAGGTTTTAGGAAGGGAAGAGGATGTGTAGATCAGATTTTTACCCTGAATTGTGTTGTGGAGAAGTATCTGGAGAAGAAACAAAAGGTGTATGTTGCCTTTATGGACTTGGAGAAGGCCTATGACAGAGTGGATAGAGAAGGTTTGTGGAAAGTACTAAGAATATACGGAGTAGAGGGCAAGTTGCTGAAAGCAGTGAAGAGCATGTATGAGGGTGCAAAGGCGGCAGTACGTGTGGAGAGTGAGCAGAGCGAGTTCTTTGACCTGAATGTTGGTTTGAAACAGGGGTGTGTGATGTCCCCGTGGTTGTTTACTGTATATATGGATGGAGTTATGAAAGAAATACTATCAAGAGCAGTGGATGTTGGTGTATCACTGAAAAGGGAGGGAATTGAGTGGAAGCTACCTATACTGCTGTTTGCGGATGATACAGTTCTGATGAGTGATAATGAATGGGAGTTGCAGGGTCTGGTAAATGAGTTTGGAACAGTGTGCGAAAAACGGAATTTGAAGGTAAATATGGGGAAGAGCAAGGTTATGGTCTTCGAAAGGGGTCAAGTCACAGTGTGTGAGGTGAAGCTGAACGGTCAGGCTATGGAGATCGTCAACTCTTTTAAGTATCTGGGCAGTGTGTTGAGTAAAGATGGGACTATGGATGAAGAAGTGCGGGAGAGGGTACAACAGGGGAAGAGGGTTGTAGGAACGCTAAAAGCAGTAACAAGAAATAGGGTGGTCAGTATGGAAGTGAAGAAGTCCTTGCATGACAGTGTGGTAATCCCGACACTGACTTACGGAAGCGAAGCATGGACGTTGGTTGAGAGACTCAGACCAAGAGTGAGAGCAGTGGAAATGAATTACTTAAGGAGTGCGTGCGGAGTTACATGGAGGGATAGACAGACTAATGAGGAAGTAAGAAGGAGGTGTGGTGTGGAGGTAGATGTGCTGGAAAGTGTGAAAAGGAACAACTTGAGATGGTTCGGCCATATGGAACGTATGTGTTGATATAGGTTAAGTGCACACACAACATATATACAGAGTGTACACATGCCTTAATCATATTGCAACATACACACATGTACTTTCAGGGCAATACTATCATTGTTTAATATCCCATGATAATATACCGTACTCTGTAGTATCGGCAGCGTTGCACCAAATATATCCGGCACCGCTGCACATGTTTTCATCAGTAACATCCGGTCGGCACTCAGCATAGTAGTGCCACCCAAGCTCCCTGTATCTCTGGCTAATAAGAACCTATAAACTTATCTCTGGACTTTTATTCTACATCCTTGTGCAAGAAAGGATTATCAAGGTTGTTGTAGCTTCACATGACAACCATACATAGCGCAGTCAGTGTATTAAAGCCAGGAGATACGAGCCAAGACCGGATTATCAGCCAGCCATCTTGCAAAACCTCGCCTCTCCAGCCCTGGATATATCATTGTGCAGTGCTTTATAGTGCAGTGAAGTGTTTAAGAGTGTAGTGCAGTGCCTTTATTATGTGTCCCATGTCATTTGTGCCCATTCCCGACTTGCTGTGAGGGTTATAGCTGCCGAATCATTGCTGGACAAGAGCGAGGAGTAGCATACCCTCCCCCTCTAACATCTCCAGCAACACTAAAGCTCTCACCCCTCACGGGGCCCTCAGTGCCTTCCAGCTGTGCCGGCACATGCGCGCACGGACACACGCACATCGTTGCCAAGTCAACACGGTGTTGCCAAGCCTACACCGCACTCATGCACTCACTCTCTCTAGCACAGATAATTTCTCTCACTATTAAATAAACTGTTCCAGTTGTACTGCACATTTTCATCGTTCCTGCAAGACTACAGTGTGTCAGCTATCAACCAATTATGGAGAAAGCAGAGGTGCTGGGGAAATACTTTGGGGGGTACTAACAGTGGAGTCGGAGGATGCAGTGCCTACTATTCCCATCAAACAGGTGCCGGCACTAGAACTAATAGAGTTTTCCCATGCTAGAATAAGAAGGGCTATAGAAAAAATGAACAGAAGTAAGTCACCGGGACCGGATGGGATACACCCAAGAATCATAAAGGAAGGAGGGGAGATGTTAGTAGAGCCATTGAAAATGTTATTTGAGGTATCATTTAATACAGGACAAATCCCGATGGACTGGAGAGAGGCGAACATAACAGTTATATTTAAGAAGGGAAAGAGAAATGACCCAGGGAATTAAAGACCAGTCAGTTTGACAAGTGTTGTGTGTAAACTAATGGAAACGGTAATTAGAGAAGGAATAATGGATCATATGAAGTCAAACCAACTTTTCAGTGGGAGACAGTTCGGATTCTTGCCGGGGAGGTCGACGGTACTACAGCTAATTAAGGTGGTAGATGATTGGATGCAAATTCTAGAAGATGGTGATGTAATAGACGTGGTATATTGCGATTTTATGAAGGCCTTCGATAAGGTCCCACATAAAAGGTTAATAGAGAAAGTTAGAAGCTATAATATAGGGGAGAAATGTGTGAAATGGATAGAAGCCTTCCTGAAAGATCGGAGACAGAGGGTACTGGTGAATGGAATAGGCTCGGGGTGGAGGGAAATTACAAGTGGGGTACCTCAGGGATCTGTGTTGGGACCACTGCTGTTCGTTATATTTATCAACGACTTGCCTGAAGCTATAACTAATGGAAGTGAGGTATACCTGTATGCGGATGACACTAAGCTGTATAGAAGAGTGAGGAGTAAGGAAGATATGGGTTTGCTTCAAGGAGATGTGGAGGGCATGAAGGGATGGTCTGAGCATTGGTTAATGCCTTTTCATCCAAAAAAATGCAAGTACATGCGGATTGGGACCAGCAAGATAGACAAGGTAGGATACAGTATGTATGAAGCGATGGAGGAAGTGAATGCAGAACAGGATATAGGAGTAGTGATAGACAATAAGTTAAATTTCTCAGAACATTTAGCGGAAAAGATAAACAAAGCCAATAGAATTGTAGGGCTGATAAGGAGGACATTTGTGTCACTTGACGAAGAAATCTTCAGGAATCTCTATATAGCGCTGGTTAGGCCGCACCTGGAATATGCGAACCAGGTGTGGGCTCCATATATGGTAAAGGATATAGAAGCAGTGGAGAAAGTGCAGAGGAGAGCTAGCAAGCTGGTACCAACGTTGAAGAACGCGGGCTATGAGCAGAGGTTGAGGACACTGGGGCTTCCGACACTGGCATATAGGAGAAAGAGAGGGAATATGATAGAGACTTTTAAGATAGTGTCAGGAAAGTACGATGAGGATGTGTGTGAAGGTATCTTCTTGATGCGGGAGGGAACAAGAACGAGAGGACACTAAGAAAATTTACAAAGAAAGAAATAGGCTTGAGAAGGCAAAGAACTAATTTTGTGATAGAGTGGTAAATGAGTGGAACGCACTGCCCCAGTATGTAGTCGATTCCGAATCAATAAGGGAGTTTGAAAGTAATCTTGATAAAGCATGGGGAAGACAAGATTTGAAGTTTGATTATAAAACAAAAATACAGAAGAGTAAAAATTTTGCGTCTGCTACCGCCGCCGCCAACACCGTGAACGACCGCAGCAGTGCAAGTACTGGTACTGAGCTGGATACACAGGCATAGTTTGCCTTTTTCCAGAGGATCTACTGTAAGAAACTGTAAGAAAATCGCAGAACGGTCGCCCATGTTAGCCCAGATTCCGCCAGATTCGCTGTAGATTTTGAGCATACCCAAAAAACGGTTGCTAATTCAAAATTTTGGCGAATATTGTGCGACATTCGCCCTTTGTCTCACTTCATTCGCCCTTGGTCACACTAAATTCTCACAATTCGCACCCTTGTTTCCCTATTCGCCAGTACCGGCGAATGTGGGCGAATATTGCGAATGTTGGGCGAATGTTGTGAGAATGAAGAACGAACATGGGCGTTTGTGGGCGAATGACCTGCGACCTTTGGAGTGAATATGGCGATTTGCAATTATTGGCAATGCTGCTTGTGGGCGAATTCGCTCGATTATGGTGACTACTGTGCGGTGAATGTGCGAATACAGTGAGTCTTTCGGCGAATGTCAGCTAATGTAACGCGACGAAAGGGCGACATGGGTCGAATGAGGGTGAATGTAGGTCGAGTGAGGGCGAACGTTGGGCACAGAAATCATATCGGGGACAACGCAACCCTTGCGATAACACTATGTATTGTCGCTCCAGTTTCACTGACCCATATATACACCAGTCGTGTGAGGGGGTCATTACCTAGTTTACCACCACTCAAAGCACACGTCCCTACTATCGTCCGCGGACCCGTTTCATCATGCTTACCTGGAAGAAGGACCAGAAGAAGATGGAGGAGGAGGTGACTGGAGCCACAGCCACACCCACACCCACATTGACACCAGGCACGAGTGACGTAGGCCGGTCGTCACGTTCCCGGTCCCGGTCACCTATTTCTGGGAGACTGGAAGTGGAGGTGGAGGAGTATGTGGCGGACCAGGAAATGGGGACAGAATATACGGCGCAGAGACCACCTAAAGCCAGCATATTCACCAAAGAGCAGGAGGCTGAACTGGTCAGCTGGTTTGAGGCGCGGCCATTCCTATATACCAAATCAATGGCAGAGTATAGGAACAGGCCGATGAAGATGGACGCCTATCACCACAAGGCACAAACCCTCAATGTCACTGGTAAGTTGAAATCATGCAATTATGTGTTAGTATGTAATTGTGCAGTAGAAATATGCAAAAATAAAAAGTGTTTTATACGTGACATTGTGTGGGAAACAAAGTTTGTTTATGTTAATAATAATGCTAAAGAATCGCTGCCCTTGTTTAAAGAAATTTGTCATTTGCATATTTTTCTTAACCCGTACAGCCCCAGCGACGCGCCTGACGCGTCGGCGATGTATGTAACGCACAGCCCCAGAGACGCGCCTGGCGCGTCACCCTAATTGCGCCGACCGTAACCTCAGGTGTAGCCACTCAAGAGGGCTCAGATTTGTATGGGAACTGTGTACGTATCCCACGCAACCGTGCCGATGGTTGAAAACTCTTAAAGTCCACGTGCGTGCGCGCGAGCGCGCAATAACCTGTTTTTTTTGGGATAATTGCCTTCAATTTTTTACTCTTGTAAAATTCGTTTTCGGGGGCTCTGTAGGACCATTTTTTAAACTTTTTGAGCGGTTTTTCGTGGTTTTTCCTTCATTCCTAACCCATCCGCTATTGTTTCTGGAATAAAACCATTTTTTGAAAACCGGCCGGGTTCTGGTGCGCAAACATTACAAAACTAGCCGGGGCTCCACGGGTTAACTGCACAGTCAACATGCACACACGCTCCGTTATCTGCGACATAATTTGTTGTAATGTAATGTGAGTTTTTGGTTTTGTTGACATACATATTACATTATAAGTGGCATAAATATGACCTTTATAAAGTGACACTGATAAATTGCTGTTGTTGATCGCCAGTAGGCCTACATTTTTACCATGTCCTACAATTAAAACAAAAAATATATGTTTATTAAAAAAACAAAAAATCTTTTATTCAACAGGTGATCAGCTCTTGATATGGTTCCGTGGAACACAGACCATCTTCACCAAACTAACACAGGAGAAGCGGGCCAAACCATTCTCCGAGAGGGAACAATGGATTTTCCAATATTATAATGTTTACAAAAATTTATTTATTTCAGTAATTCCTCATTTGATTTTTCACAATAATTTTGCTAGTGTGTCTCTCAAAGTTTAGTTTAATAATTATTACAAATTTTGTAAGTTTGTTTCTGCATTTTTAATAAGAATTTATTTATTTCTGAAATTAATATTTCATATATATTTACACGTTTCGAAGTAATTGACCATATATCCTGGAAACCTAGGCAATGTGTGATAAAATGTGCCCACATTTGTATGAGGTGTGGGGGTTACAAACCTGTTTATGGTATGTGTCTCAACAAATGCTGCATTTTGTGTCACCCCAAAGTCTGATAACCCACTCTCATTAAAGTGTGGTGGCACAAAATGACAAGGGGCGATCCAGATTTTTAAATATATACATTATATGGACAACCTTTCCTTACTATTTTTAAGAATGAAAGTAAATATGCATTGCAGAATAATTATTACAAAGCAAATAAAGACAAAATAAAAGCGAAATAGCGTAATATACCAAATATCATGAGGTATGTCAGGGACTGGAATAATCGACAACAGAACATATCGGCAATAAATTTGAATATATACAATTTAAGATGTGTTGTGACATTACATATTAGGTGAAATTATACAACCTATTTATTTGTTTAATATTAGAGCAAGAAATAATCGCATACATAGAAATTTCAATAATTCTGAGGAGGAGTGACGGATTAATTACCATGACGAACACTGATTTTCTGAACTTGACTCTTGGGAAGACGACGTCAAGGTCACGAGACTACAAGCACATGCTCCGCAGCTCGGCCACTTCTCCCTCACTACCCTCAGCACTCCCCACGCAGCCGTGGTGCTTTGCTAAACTCTGACAAATGTTATTATATTTATACATATGCGTGTACTGTTACTTAGTAATAGTGTATTGTGTAACCTAATCAACCCGAATGATATAAATTTAAGTAAGAATACACCGAAATATAATCGTGATTAGGCGCGAATGGAGTGGCACCGCGGCTGCAGCCATGTGCTCCAATGTTTATAAACAACACGCTTTAGGCCTACATATCAAGATCAATAATTAATGATCCATCATTTCGATATTATTTTAATCTAGTTGTATTTGTAAAAAATTGTGATGACTATTCCTATAATATAATCGGTTACTTTGAGGTATTATATATAATAACTCCGGTAGGTTATCGGCCTTCTATTGGATTATGCCGCTTTTTTGGACATTCTGCGGATATAGCTAGGTACATTTATAATTATCACATCCAAATCGATTATTTATATACCGGTATGGATATATACAAAAAGTCTTAAAACTGTTATCAAGTTCCGAAAGTCTGAATCGGGTTGAGTTTCGACCCTGTGGAAGAGCAGGGTTGAATTGTACCGCATTTTCCTTTACCATCATTATCTCCGATAGACTGGAAATGGTGTCGTATTTCACACCCAAATGCCATAAAAGGGTGTCCAATATCAAGCCAATTCAACCCTGCTCCTACACAGGGTCTAAACTCAACCCGATTCAGACTTTCGGAACTTGATAACAGTTTTAAGACTTTGTGTATATATCCATATACAAATAATCGATTTGGATGTGATAATTATAAATGTACCTAACTATATCCTCAGAATATCCGAAAGAAGCGTCATAATCCTATAGAAGGCCGATAACCTACCGGAGTTATTATATATAATACCTCAAAACAACCGATTATATTATAGGAATAGTAATCAATTTTTTTTACAAATTCAACTAGATCAAAATAATATCGAAATGATGGATCATTAATTATTGATCTTGATATGTAGGCCTAAAGCATGTTGTTTATAAACATTGGCCGCAGCCGCGGTGCCACTCCATTCGAGCCTAATCACGATTATATTTCGGTGTATTCTTACTTAAATGTATATCATTCGGGTTGATTAGGTTACACAATACAATATTACTAAGTAACAGTACACGCATATATATATAAATATCATAACATTTGTGAAATATAGGTTCGACCGCGCTAAGCACCACGGCTGCGTGAGGGCCAGTAGGAGTAGATATATCGAGGGGTGGGTGGGGCATCTAACCTCGTGACCTTGACCAAGAGTGACCAAAATCAGTGTTCGTCACGGTAATTAATCCGTCACTCCTCCTCAGAATTATTGAAATGTCTATGTATGCGAATATTTCTTGCTCTAATATTAAACAAATAAATAGGTTGTATAATTTCACCTAATATGTAATGTCACAACACATCTTAAATTGTATATATTCAAATTTATTGCCGATATGTTCTGTTGTCGATTATTCCAGTCCCTGACATACCTAATGATATTTGGTATATTACGCTATTTCGCTTTTATTTTGTCTTTATTTGCTTTGTAATAATTATTCTGCAATGCATATTTACTTTCATTCTTAAAAATAGTCAGGAAAGGTTGTCCATATAATGTATATATTTAAAAGTCTGGATCGCCCCTTGTCATTTTGTGCCACCACACTTTAATGAGAGTGGGTTATCAGACTTTGGGGTGACACAAAATGCAGCTTTGGCTTGATATTGGACACCCTTTTATGGCATTTGGGTGTGAAATACGACACCATTTCCAGTCTATCGGAGATAATGATGGTAAAGGAAAATGCGGCAAAACATTACTATTTATATTCATGTGTATAATATTTTTTTTTTTTTTTTTTTTTTTTAGCCGGTGGTAGAGCTTGGGGATGGTGGCGACAGTGATACCACTGTTGAGTTCGTCCCCAGTGATCAGGAAGCAGATAATTCAAAGGTATGACAATATATATCATTTTCTCTCTCTCAGTCTCTACCTTTCTATATATATAATTATATACAGTATACAGTATAGATAAATAGAATTATATATATATATATATATATATATATATATATATATATATATATATATATATATATATATATATATATATATATACAGTATATATATATATATAATAATATAAACAGATATATATAATATATATATATATTTTTCCCTACAGTACAAGATGGTATGCCCAAAGTATATAGACACTATATACTTTGGGTATGCCTCCTTGAGAGGGTACTGTGATTTGCCCCCAGGCTGTAAACTGGCCGTGTCATATGCTGCGTTTTCTGTTACCCCAAAGTCTGATAACCCACTCTCATTATAGTGGGGTGGCACAAAATGTACAAATTTTACGAGCCTGCCTTCAAAATGTATAGGCCTATATAATATATACAACATTTGCTTACTATTGTTGAACATGAATGTAAATATATATTACAAAATGACCACTACAAAGTAAAACAACGAATATAATACAGATGAAACATCGTTATATAATAAATATTATGAGGTATTTCAAGAACTGGAATGATCGACAACTAGACATATCGGCAATAACTTAGAATATATACAATTGAAGATTGTTTGTGACATCATGTATGAGGTGGAATTATATAAAACATTTCTATTTGTAACATTAGAGTAATAAATAGTTGCTTAGGTTAACATTTCAATAATTCTGAGTATGAGTGGCGGAATATTGTAGGTGACAAACACTACCATGCAGCTGGTACAAGGGCTATCCCGAAACTCAGTCCACCTCCCAGCTATAGCAGACGAATACTGGCATGCTTGGGGGAGGCGCTGGAGGCAGCTCTGTGCGTCTCCTTGGCCCCGCCCCTCAAATGTACAACTATTATATTAGATTAGATTAACCTAACCTAACCTAACCTAACTTAACCTACAAAAATAACCAAAATAACAAATATAACAAAATAAACAAAAAATAAAATAAACTAAATTCGATTGGGATCGAACACTGGTTTCCCAAGTGGGAAGCGGGAACCATACCGACTGTGCTACGGAGAGCTCTAGCAGTGACGATTTGAACGGTGTATTTAAACGCGGGGCGGGCCAAGGGAGGTGAGGGGCGGGGCTAGATTCTCACGCATGCGCAGATGGTGAGTTTTGGAGACGCACAGAGCGGCCTCCAGCGCCTCCCGTGCTTGGCATATATTTACCCTTATGGTAAAGCAGCCGCTATGCCCGATCTACATTCGTGCCTAATCACGATTCTATGTCAATGTATTTAACTTGGCTTTATTGTATTGACTAAAGTAACCAATAATAACTAACCTAACCCAATAAAATCAAGTAAAATATATCAAAATATAATCATGATTACTGATTGTAAACACGAATGTAGCGGCATCACGGCTGCGGCTATGTTCCGACATTTCTAAACAAAATAATTGTACATGTTAAGATTATTATTTGAGTCCTTATTTTGGGATTATTTTGATCTACTTGAATTTGTACAACATTGTGATGGGTATGCATATAATATAATTGCTTAATTTTGAGTATATGTATACAAAGTCTAATATAGGTTATCACCCTTTCATACGATTATGACGCTTCTTTCGGATATTCTGAGGATATAGCTAGGTACATTTATAATTATCACATTCAAATCGATTATTTGTATATGGATATATACACAAAGTCTTAAAACTGTTATTAACCCTTGTCTAGCAGGGTGTTTTGGGCTATTTTGGGCATATTCAGGCCCTCCTGAATGATCAATCAAGTATCTGCATGAAAAAAAAAAAATTTTTTTAGCAAAAAACTAGGCGCTAAAAGCTTCAAAATGAGACCAGAACGAGCTACGTAGCACTCGTGGTTCTCATACAGTGATACCAGTAACATGGGAGTTTAGCGTATTTCGGCATATTTTTCCCAGCTATGCTCACTACTGGCTACACTGCCGGCCTCTTGAGAACACAGGGAACATGAGTTAATGGGCGGTGGTAAGCCCTGGGAGTCGGCTGTCTGGCCCGCTGCGCTCCCGGCCATTTGCACTCGATTTTAACCCTTTAAAAGCCTTAATAATGCTCCTAACTTGCTGCAAATTGGTGCACGACTTAAGTCGAGCGCCGCTCTTTAAGGGTTAAGCTCCAAAAGTCTGAATCGGGTTGAGTTTCGACCCTGTGTAGGAGCAGGGTTGAGTTGGCTTGATATTGGACACCCTTTTATGGCATTTGGGTGTGAAATACGACACCATTTCCAGTCTATCGGAGATAGTGATGGTAAAGGAAAATGCGGCTATATTTCCCTCCCATTGTCTCCCGCTGATAGCCTACAGCTGCACGTGTGAAGGCGTCACTTTATTTAGCCCCAAGTAAAGTAAAGTCAGATAAAATTGTCATGTTGTAAATGTTTCTTTACAAGTGTGCCTCATAAGTTCCAAGTGCTGCATAAATTTATATGGAAACATTCTCAGTACCGTTAAACAATTGGCACCCATTTAATTTGTGCGTTTACAGATGATAAAAGGATTGTCAGTATTCGTTTGGCAATCATCACCCACTCAAATAACCTTCCCTGTACACTCGCAGATGGAGAAAGAATGGTGGCTGTAATCTGATACGATAGCGACACAAGCCAGAGATTATGACCCCCACTTTGAGTATAGTATACACACAGGGTTTGCGACTCTGTTTGGGATGCCTGACGTAAATATTAATGTAAATTATTGGTGTATGAATAAATATTCATATTATTTTATGAACGTTCCCTTTCTCTTTTTTTACAGTTTTTGAGGGTCCGGAGTTTGCCTGGCGGTCCAGGAGGTGCGTGTGCAGACAGGCAGTTGTGATACTTTTATTTTTTTTTTATTTTTTTTTTTTTTTTGAATAAAACAATAAAACATATTTTGGTAATTTTCAATTACCCATCTCACTACCTTATATAATTTTATCTTGGCAAGAAAACAGGTTTGTAATAACAATGTTAAAAAAGGCAAAACAAATGAATTGTTGCTATTCAAATACAAAACTCGACAATATATACAAATTATATTCTTGCTTTTAAAAACTTAAGTGACATATCCAAAAGAGATAAACATATCAATGGTTTCAATGGTTGACATAATTACGTGATTAAATTAATATTGTCAATTGAAATTGTTATGGATAAACCTTATAACACAAATACGGTGACTATACATATTTATATGATGTGTGGAGAATAGATTTCAATTCACCCATTCATACACATTCATCAATACTAATTACTTGATGATCAATGTAATCGTAATGGTGTCATCATCTATATAGAAGCAGGTGAGGGCTAAAATACTTCAATTCTCCAGTCGGTTTGGATAGAGAGTCATATTTAATGTTAATACAACGCTCCATCTATTTCAAAGGCTTGTAATTATGAATTATACCTGTTGGTCATAATCAACAATAATCAATAGGTGTCTGACATTCGCCATTTTCGCACAACATTCGTAGTGTTCGCAATCTTATCGTCCAACATTAGTAGGACAGTCGCCCTGCAAACGCTATTGTTGCCATCATTGATCGCCAAATTTGCCATGATTCGCCATCAAACAACGCACATCATTCGCCATTGTTGCTTAAATAGTCGCCACAATCGCACTTTGAGCGTACTTCTGTCACACTGCTATCGCCATAATTCGCCTTGTTCTACTTCATTCGCTTCTGAATTCGCCCTATTCGCTGCAAATTTTGGGACATAGGAAAAAAACACGGTCGCACGGTATTTGCCATCGAAAAGTCGCACAGTGGGATACCCCCTTAAGGGGAGATTTCCACTTGAGGGATTTTTTTTCTTGACTCCTTTCTCCCTCATGGTTATCCCCATTGTTTTTGATAGTTTAAGATGTTTGCCCCATTAGTTTGGCAATTTTAAGAACTTTCGCCCAATTTATGTCAATTTTAAGACTTCGTGACATTTAGGTGTCGATTGCGAGCCTGTAATTTAAGAAGAAGCGGTCTTCGGCCGGGACATTTTTCTACCGAAAAATGTACAAATTTATCTTGAAAGGGGGTCTAGGGGCTGTAATGTTAAGTTTGATGGAAGTCTAGAGAACTAACTAAAAACCTCCCCTTAACCTTTTGTAGTACCACATATATCCTTCTTAAAATGCACACAATCGTCTAAATATAGCTAGAATAAAACTAAAAAGACGTCTCGGTAAAGAAGGGGTTAACCTTTTCAGTAACATGGCGTCTGTATCATTGTGTTCTATAGTCCTTAGATGTCTTGCTAAGGCAGCCTCCCAGAAGCTGGGTGTGCTCAACCGCCTTAAGGGGTTCTTTTCCCCTGCACAGCTTCTTGCTCTGTACAGGGGCATAGTGCGCCCTTGTATTGAGTATTGTTCACATGTGTGGGGAGGTTCCTCTCACACCGCTCTCCTAGACAAAGTTGAAAGGAAGGCCTATCGTATCATTAACTCCCATCCACTCACCAACTCTCTGCAATCTCTCTCTCTCCGCCGCAATGTTGCATCTCTCTCGCTATTCTATCGCTACTATAATAATCAGTGTTCCTCAGAGCTTTCCCAGTGTATACCAGCTCCTTTACGTAGGGCACGTGGTATCCGTCTTGCAACTCAATCCCACCCCTACTCTGTGCAACTCTCCAACCAAAGAGTGAAACGTTACTCTCAAACTTTCTTCTACTCAACAGCTGAGCTCTGGAACTCTCTCCCAGAATCAGTCTTTCCCTCTTCCTATGACTTAAATTGCTTCAAACTCCGTGTGTCCAAGTATTTTGGCTCGAACGTCCCTTGATTTTGGCCCTGTCACTCTCTCAACTATGGGGGAGGCACTCGCTATAGGCAGTTCTGCCTTTTGCCTCCCTCAATCACATAGAAAAAAAAAATCTATACTATGTGATGTACATGTTAATGCTACGCTAAATTTAATATATAATCAATATCAACCCTATGAATCGGTAATAATATTTGGATTTTTTTTTCTATCTTCCTATATTATTAACTACGGACATTTACATGGTAGCTTTGATAAACAGAACCTAACCTAAACTTTCCTCAATAAGATATTCTATAAAATTAATAAAGTACTGTATGTGGGATCAGAATTATTTTTATTTATAATATTGTACTAATCTAATTAACCCCTTCTGTACCGGTGACGTCTTTTGTATTCTATTTCAGCTACATTAAGACGATTGTATGTAACTTAGGAAGGGAATATGGTTGCTAAACAGATTAATTGAGATAGTCTGTAGCATTTTAATTGGTAGGCGTCCTTCCTAAGCTTAACAAAATCGTCTATTAGTTGCCAGAATACAACGAAAAGTACATCATCGGTACAGAAGGGGATAACCATGGGGGCTTATGGAATCTTGATTTACAGAGATTCCCTGTAGCATATAAAAAAAAAAAAAAAAAAAAAAAAAAAAAAAAAAAAAAAAAAAGAGGAAAATAAAAATAAAAAAATAGGAAAAGTGGTGATTGGGCCTGAGCATATAGATAGATAGATATACAAAAAAAAGTCATATTTCATAATTATACTCGAGTTACATGAATAAATGTTTCTAACCCCACCCAGGATCGAACCACGAACAGGCAGGACCATAGCCCATGCTTTAACCCACTCGGGCATGTGGGCATTGTACAGGGTCTGGTTAAAGCGGCCCATCACGCTCTCCGGATCCGCATGCTGCACGGAGAATGAGATATATTAGGAGAGCCATGTCGGTACACACCAAGAACTTCCCCACGACTGGCTTTTGGTGAACGTGACCCAGATTTTAAAATCCGGAGACAGTACCCTCCCAGTTAACTATAGGTCTGTTTCTTTAATCTCAGTTCCTTGCAAAATCTTAGAACACATCCTCTACAGACACATAATGGCCCATTTGGCAACCAACATCTACTGACTGACTCACAGCACGGCATTTGGCCCAAATGCTCATGCGAGACGAGACGCAATTACTTGTAACAACTTGTGTATCCCAGTCTTTAAATGATCCTAAAATTTAACCAGTCGATTCCATAATTCTTGACTTCGCCAAAGCCTTCAACAAAGTCCCCCATCGTAGACTGTTAGTTAAACTGGATTACTATGGACTCCTAGGACCACTTATTCACTGGATTAAGACTTTCCTAACCAATTGAGAACAGCGCATTGTTCTTGGTGGCTCCCATTCATCTTCTGTTCCTGTAACTTCGGGGGTACCCCAAGGCACTGTCCTTGGTCCCCTTTTCTTTGTCTCATACATCAATGATCTTCCATCATCTTTTATGAGAGTACCTGGAACCGAGTGCAGTTTCAATAAAGTATTTTAGTGTGTACCCTATGCTAGAAAAAAAACTTTCCAGACTCCGTTCAAACTAGTTTTTTCTAGCATAGGTTACACACTAAAATACATGGTTGAAACTGCACTCGGTTTCAGGTACAGGTCTCCCTCGATTTACGATTGGGTTACGTTCCTGAAACCCCAATCTTAAATAGAAAAATGGTATAGCGAACCCTAGAATTAATAGGGTAAATGGGGATGCGTTCTCGGACCAGCCAAAACACAAACACAAACACCCAAAAAATACAATAATAACGTAAATTGGGGCATCGGATTGTGAGGGAGACCAGTACTCTGATAAAATACCGGTCCACCTTTTATATGTTGATTATTCCAGGTAATTGGCGCTTACGACCGTGTCAAATATATCGTTTTGTAGTAATTATTTATTATTAACAAAGTCAATCAGTTGGAACTACAGTATTGACTTAAGGGGGCCCACCTCGTTTTTTTTTCTCTTTCTCTCCCTCTCTCTTTGGCATGTATCCATTCGGCCCCATTCAGCCAACTGTTTTAAGCCGCACACAAACACATTCACACATGTGGCCATACACGAGCAAACTATTCTGTTCTATTCTATATACTCAGTCCCAATCCCCACTTTTCCTTTTTTTTATATATTTTTGGGGGGTGGCCAACTCAAGACAGAGCCAGAATAGGGACAACACAACAGAAAACAAAATACAAATTCACACACACGAGCAAACTGGAGATGAAAAACAAACAACCATGGTTATTGCCACACAAATATATACATTAATTCATACAAACGGTAACATATGCATATTCATATCGATTCACCAGAGTTGGTTTAAAAGGCCAGTAAAAGCTTTATGCTAATTTGTTATGTATGAACAATACAATCACACATTTGAAACAACAACGCGAAGTAAGTTCTATCGAGAGAATACAAAACAGATTTTGTAGAATTTCATTAGGAACTATAGGTAATAATCTTGATATCTGACCCCTCTGTAACTCCAAAGGGCCTAGAGCAAACTGGCTGTAATTATTCACACCTATTTCCTGTTGGACTCTTCCTACATTATAGAAACGTCAGCCCGATTGCTTTCATTATTTTCGAGTTATAAGAAGTTAAGGATCAAGATTATTGTCAAGTTCGTTGGCGCTATCTATTGCCGGACGCCTCACTCCCCTTACGAAGGTGGCCGTACACAGAATGCCCCCAAGCGAACCTATTCACTGTGAAAGGGACAACCCGAGCCAGTTTAGTGAAGGACTTACAGGATTGACCACTCAATTTAGGATCCGTCCGACTCAGAGGCCCTCTGTGTATCTTGTTAGCACTATTTTTCTACAGTGGTGTTCGGCTAATCCATCCACTAACCTGCCTTACCCTTAGGTAAGCAGTACGGATTTGTATCAGGTTTACTCCCCTAGACAGGTTGCCAACCAAGGCAGACGAGTCCCATCCACCCGGATTTGTATAAGGTTGTCTCCCCTAGATGAGTTGCCGGCCAAGGCTAACGAGTCTCATCCACCCTATTGTTATATAAATTACGAGTCTGCTTTGGAGTTATTAAATTAGGAATCATTAGAAGAGAGACAAAGAAAGAAGTTTGAAGAAGACAGTGTTAAGTTGTTGCACGATAAACAGCGCAGACATATACTTCCACCGGACAACACAAACACTTAAGCCGCTGTCACACGATCGCTTTTTCCGTCAATTTTCCATGAGCAAGTTTTTTCTCGTATTATTTCGGGACTTTTTCGCACTGGTATCGGCAACTAGACTGAAGGTAGATTGTGTTAGATGGCCGAATTCTGATAAAGTGTAATTTTTTAAGCTTCTAGACCATAATTGCTCGTAAAAATTGCTCGAAAAGGGGCTCGTGTGACTCCAGCTTTACACGCACAAATTACGAGCAAGACACTTTCTTGTTGGAGAAAAATGTAACACTAAAAGCCGGCATCACACGAGCGCTTTTTCCCTCAACATTTATCCTCAACACTGGTCTGGCAGTTTATGAGGTCAACATTTAACACACTTCTTTTGCCTAAATTCATCTACCATCAGTCTAGTTTCCAATACCAGTGCAAAATATTCCATAAATGTTACCAGATTTTTTTTTATTATCGAATGTTGACTATAAAAGCTCTCGTGTGATACCGGCTTAAGGGGAGGCAGACCGGTTTTCTGGACCCCCTTCTCCCTAATGTTTAGCCCCACTAGTTTTGAGATTATAAGACCTTCGGCCCATTAGTTTTGCGATTTAACGCCTTTCGCCCCATTTCGTTGTCTATTTTAAGACCTTTCGTGCCATTTAGGTGTCGATTATTTCCTGGCGAGCGATAGCGAGCCTGCAATTTTAAGAGGAATCGGCCTTCGGCCGGGAAATTTTTCTGCCGAAAAATTTACAAATTTATCTTGAAGTCTTGAAGGTGTTTTTCTAAGCTTGATGGAGGTCTAGCGAGGAAACTAAAAAAAAATATATGAATACGTAAATTAATAGACCAAACAAACGGTCAGTCTCCCCTTAAGAGATACCAAAACAGTGCCATTCCACAGATGACCAAGTACATAAACAATTATTTGAGGAAGTAGGTATACTCAGCTGATGGTAAATTGAATCCTTTTGTAGCGGATTTCTCGATACTTAATGGAAATATATGAAACTACTATGACTGTGTGTCGTATTAATGCCAAGTTTTCATAATTAACATCACATTTCGCTACACAATCTACCTTATAGCTGAGTAACAAAGATAGAAACATGACAATTTACCCTCAGCTGGAACAAAATTGAGTATAGTCAGTGATTTGAATGACATTATTATATTTTGCCAATACATGATCACTATTCCGGCAAATTTTCTAAATATTTGTATTTTATATGTATTTTATGTGTATTTTATGTGTATTTTATATATTTTATTTGTATTTTATATGTATTTTATGTGTATTTTATGTGTATTTTATGTTTTATATATTTTATTTGTATTTTATATGTATTTTATATGTATTTTATGTGTATTTTATTTGTATTTTATGTGTATTTTATATGTATTTTATGTGTATTTTATGTGTATTTTATATGTATTTTATGTGTATTTTATGTGTATTTTATGTGTATTTTATATGTATTTTATGTGTATTTTATATTTATTTTATGTGTATTTTATATGTATTTTATATATTTTATTTGTATTTTATGTGTATTTTATGTGTATTTTACATGTATTTTTTATGTATTTTATATGTATTTTATGTGTATTTTATGTGTATTTTATATGTATATTATTTGTATTTTATATATATTTTATTTGTATTTTATATGTATTTTATTTGTAGTTTATATGTATTTTATATATTTTATTTGTATTTTATATGTATTTTATTTGTATTTTATATGTATTTTATTTGTATTTTATTTGTATTTTGTATGTATTTTATATGTATTTTATTTGTATTTTATTTGTATTTTATATGTATTTTATATGTATTTTATATATTTTATGTGTATTTGATATGTATTTTATGTGTATTGACGCTTTGTATGTATGCTTTACTCACTGTATATTTTCAACTCAACGGTTGCAATTAAATAAATGACATTAAATAAACCTATTATTATTATTATTAAGAGAGAGAGAGAGATATATGTATAGATAGATAGATAGATAGGAGAGATAGATATATAGATACTGAGAGAGAGAGAGAGAGAGAGAGAGAGAGAGAGAGAGAGAGAGAGATAGTCAGTCAATTCTTGATTTCATACAAAGCTATACATAGTAACATTTTACATATTTACAGATAGATAGACAGATACATAGATAGATAGTTAGAGAGAGAGAGAGAGAGAGTGTGTGTGTGTGTATAAACCTGATAAGTCATAACTTGGATGAGATGCCGGCTCTCTTTCTCTCTTCTCAGGTCTGCACTCCTATGTCTCAGGGTTACAAGGTCCTCCCCGCTACAGAGGACAAGAGTGAGAGACTTGGACTTTGAAATGGTCGTGGCAGAGGGACGAATTGGGGAACAACTAGGTTGATCGTAGGGAGGTACTGGTACAATAAGATAAACTACAATGTAACTAGAATAAGATAGATTATACACCACTTTGTAACCGTCACCTTAATAAAAAAAAAAAAAAAAAAAAAATGGAAGGGAACATGCTTACATTACTGAAATGTTTGTGGACATGCAGTAATGCAAGTAATGGTCACTCTTCTGTAAATCTAAAATGGCTTACTTAAGAATGGGAAAGGGGTGGGACCTTCTATTTTTTTTTTTTTTTTTTTTTTTAAATCGTTAACCCTTACCTCTCAAAACAAGAACATTACGACAAATTAGTTTAACCACATCAAATTAATTCAAAGAGAAGTCACATGATCACCTTTTGGGAAGCAATTTGTCTGCCTTCTAGGCCTAGCAGCTTCTAAAACCTCCTAATAATAATTATCCATGAGTCTATTGCCAATGCCACATGCAAAAGAGACCCGAACAGCCGGATTAATGGTCTGGCAGTTTGAATAAAATAAATATAAATGCAAACATTAATAATAACAATAAATAAACAAATAATGGTATATTGTATACTGTATAGGCCTATATAATGAATATATATATATATATATACAGGTATACCGGTATATATATATACACACTACTAAAATCAACAACTATATGTGTTCTAGCTTGAATTTAATTGGTTCTATGAATAAAAAAGACCCCTATATGATGTCAGATCAAAGTTATCGATCGAAAAACACCGAACAAAAAAAAAATCCGTGAAATTGTGAATCCACCTTAGCTAAAAATCTCCTTACTTAACCCTTTCAAGGTTATGACGCATGTTGACAGTTTATCCTAGATAACATTAGACGATGTTGCACAATTTAGGAAGGATCTGTGGGAATGATAGGGGTAAAAAAAATATCTCAATTAACCTTCTGACTTCCATATACCCTGTGTATAAACCTCAACACAGTAAACACTCGCGCCACCACAACACTGCCGCGGACCGATCCAGTAAGCTGTTAAGGGGGGGCACATGCCTTTTTTCTCTTTCTCTGGCTTGTATCCATTCGGCCCCATTCAGCCAACTGTTTTAAGACGTTTACCCCCATACAGGTGTAATTTTTTTCCTGGCGAGCGGTAGCGAGACAGCATATTTGTTTTAAATGTTTTTGACAGCAGGCTAAATTTGTACATTTTTCGATAGAGAAATGTCTCCGGCGAAGCCGATTTTCTCCATACAATGCTGGCTCGCTATCGCTCGCCAGGAAAAAAACGACACCTAGATGGGGATAAACGTCTTAAAACAGTAGGCTGAATGGGGCCGAATGGATACAAGCCAGAGAGAGAAAGAAAAAATGACAAAAAAGCAGGTGACCCCCCTTAAATGTACTAAAAGCATTCATAACTCTCTGACGACCGTTTACAGTGAACAGGGAAGGAGTGCACTCTATACGGTACACTGTTAAGGGAGC
This sequence comes from Paralithodes platypus, assembly GCA_032716605.1. Taxonomy (NCBI): domain Eukaryota; kingdom Metazoa; phylum Arthropoda; class Malacostraca; order Decapoda; family Lithodidae; genus Paralithodes; species Paralithodes platypus. The sequence goes on along the minus strand of CM064565.1, from coordinate 10,937,337 downwards.
CCATACCTCGCTTGTTTTCTCTTTCTCTCCCTCTCTCTTTGGCTTGTATCCATTCGGCCCCATTCAGCCTATTGTTTTAAGACTGTTACCCCCATCCAGGTGTCAATATTTTCCTGGCCACTAATCATCTAATAGCAAATAAATCATGATGAATATAGGATTGAAATAATTACCTACACCATTTCGTAACAAACTATTTTCAACATGCAGCGTTAAGGGGGTAAACTCGCTTTTTCTGGACCCCCTTCTCCCTCATGATTAGCATAATTATTAGTTTTTGAGGTTTTAAGACGTTCGTTCCGTCAGTTTGGCGATTTTGAGACCTTTTACCTCATTTTGTTGTCAATACAGTATTAAGACCTTTCGTGCCCATTAGATGTCGATTTTTTCCAGGCGAGCGACAGCGAGCCTCTAATTTTGGATTGAACCGGCCTTTGGCCGGGAAATTTTTCTACCGAAAAATGTAAACATTTATCTTGAAAGGGGGTCTTTTTCTAAGCTTCATGGAGGTCTAGCGAGGAAACTAAAAAATATTTATTGATGAATAAATAATTATATAGACCAAAAACCAAGAAGTTCCCCCTTAATGCCGAAAAATAAAAGGGGCTGAGGAACGTAAGTGTGTGTGTGTGTGTGTATGAGAGAGTAATCCGCTTATGGCGTTAAGGGGGAACTGCTTGGTTTTTGGTCTATATATTTATTTATTAATATATTTTTGAGTTTCCTCAATAGACCTCCATCAAGCTTAGAAAAACACCCCCTAGACCCCCTCACAAGATAAATTTGTAAATTTTTCGGTAGAAAAATTTCCCGGCCGAAGGCCGGTTCCTTCCAAAATTAGAGGCTCGCTCTCGCTCGCCAGGAAAAAATCGACACCTAGATGGCACGAAAGGTCTTAATATTGACAAAGAAATGGGGCGAAAGCTCTTAAAATCAACAAACTAACGGAACGAACGTCTTAAAATCTCAAAACAAATATGCTAAACACGAGGGAGAAGGAGGTCCAGAAAATAGCGAGTAGTACCAAAGTATATAGACACTAACTAGAGTGTATAATTATACTGTACTTTGAGTAGTACCCCCTTTAACGCCGCAATACAGACCCGATAATCGGCCAGCTTCCACCATATTGGGTCCACCGGTATCATTAACAACCCTTTGAGTACCAGCGACGTGTGTTACACTGTATCTTAGCTATATTGGGTCCACCGGTATCATTAACAACCCTTTGAGTACCAGCGACGTGTGTTATACTGTATCTTAGCTATATTGGGTCCACCGGTATCATTAACAACCCTTTGAGTACCAGCGACGTGTGTTATACTGTATCTTAGCTATATTGGGTCCACCGGTATCATTAACAACCCTTTGAGTACCAGCGACGTGTGTTATACTGTATCTTAGCTATATTGGGTCCACCGGTATCATTAACAACCCTTTGAGTACCAGCGACGTGTGTTATACTGTATCTTAGCTATATTGGGTCCACCGGTATCATTAACAACCCTTTGAGTACCAGCGACGTGTGTTATACTGTATCTTAGCTATATTGGGTCCACCGGTCTCATTAACAACCCTTTGAGTACCAGCGACGTGTGTTATACTGTATCTTAGCTATATTGGGTCCACCGGTATCATTAACAACCCTTTGAGTACCAGCGACGTGTGTTATACTGTATCTTAGCTATATTGGGTCCACCGGTATCATTAACAACCCTTTGAGTACCAGCGACGTGTGTTATACTGTATCTTAGCTATATTTAGACGATTTTATAAAACTTAGAAAAGATGTATGGTAGATAAAAAGATACATCGATATATTATGTATTCTTTTAATGGGTAAACGTCCTTCCTAAGCCGAATACAATCGTTTAATAGTTTCCAGAATATAATGAAAAGGACGTCACCGGTAATGTACCGGTTGGGAATATAGAGTTTGGAATATAGAGTTTGGAATAGGCCTATAGAGTTTGGAATATAGAGTTTGGAATATAGAGTTTGGAATATAGAGTTTGGAATGTAGAGTTTGGAATGTAGAGTTTGGAATATAGAGTTTGGAATATAGAGTTTGGAATGTATAGTTTGGAATATAGAGATAGATAAAATATAGAGTTTGGAATATAGAGTTTGGAATATAGAGTTTGGAATATAGAGTTTGGAATATAGAGTTTCGAATATAGAGTTTGGAATATAGAGTTTGGAATATACAGTTTGGAATATAGAGTTTGGAATATAGAGTTTGGAATAGAGAGTTTGGAATGTAGAGTTTGGAATATAGAGTTTGGAATGTATAGTTTGGAATATAGAGTTTGGAATATAGAGTTTGGAATATAGAGTTTGGAATATAGTTTGGAATATAGAGTTTGGAATATATAGTTTGGAATATAGAGATAGATAGAATATAGAGTTTGGAATATAGTTTGGAATATAGAGTTTGGAATATAGAGTTTGGAACATACAGTTTGGAATATATAGTTTGGAATATAGAGATAGATAGAATATAGAGTTTGGAATATAGAGTTTGGAATATATAGTTTTGAATATAGAGTTTGGAATATATAGTTTGGAATATATAGTTTGGAATATATAGTTTGGAATATACAGTTTGGAATATATAGTTTGGAATATATAGTTTGGAATATATAGTTTGGAATATACAGTTTGGAATATACAGTTTGGAATATATAGTTTGGAATATATAGTTTGGAATATATAGTTTGGAATATAGAGTTTGGAATATATAGTTTGGAATATATAGTTTGGAATATACAGTTTGGAATATATAGTTTGGAATATATAGTTTGGAATATATAGTTTGGAATATACAGTTTGGAATATATAGTTTGGAATATATAGTTTGGAATATATAGTTTGGAATTATAGTTTGGAATATATAGTTTGGAATATATAGTTTGGAATATACAGTTTGGAATATATAGTTTGGAATATATAGTTTGGAATATATAGTTTGGAATATATAGTTTGGAATATATAGTTTGGAATATACAGTTTGGAATATAGTTTGGAATATATAGTTTGGAATATATAGTTTGGAATATATAGTTTGGAATATACAGTTTGGAATATACAGTTTGGAATATATAGTTTGGAATATATAGTTTGGAATATATACAGTTTGGAATATACAGTTTGGAATATATAGTTTGGAATATATAGTTTGGAATATATAGTTTGGAATATATAGTTTGGAATATACAGTTTGGAATATATAGTTTGGAATATATAGTTTGGAATATATAGTTTGGAATATATAGTTTGGAATATACAGTTTGGAATATATAGTTTGGAATATATAGTTTGGAATATATAGTTTGGAATATATAGTTTGGAATATATAGTTTGGAATATATAGTTTGGATATATAGTTTGGAATATATAGTTTGGTTTGGAATATATAGTTTGGAATATATAGTTTGGAATATATAGTTTGGAATATATAGTTGGAATATATAGTTTGGAATATATAGTTTGGAATATACAGTTTGGAATATATAGTTTGGAATATATAGTTTGGAATATAATATACAGTTTGGAATATACAGTTTGGAATATATAGTTTGGAATATACAGTTTGGAATATATAGTTTGGAATATATAGTTTGGAATATATAGTTTGGAATATATAGTTTGGAATATATAGTTTGGAATATATAGTTTGGAATATATAGTTGGAATATATAGTTTGGAATATAGTTTGGATATATGGAATATACAGTTTGGAATATATAGTAGTTTGGAATATACAGTTTGGAATATATAGTTTGGAATATATAGTTTGGAATATATAGTTTGGAATATACAGTTTGGAATATATAGTTTGGAATATATAGTTTGGAATATATAGTTTGGAAATAATAGTTTGGAATATATAGTTTGGAATATACAGTTTGGAATATACAGTTTGGAATATATAGTTTGGAATATATAGTTTGGAATATATAGTTTGGAATATACAGTTTGGAATATACAGTTTGGAATATATAGTTTGGAATATATAGTTTGGAATATATAGTTTGGAATATATAGTTTGGAATATATAGTTTGGAATATATAGTTTGGAATATATAGTTTGGAATATATAGTTTGGAATATATAGTTTGGAATATATAGTTTGGAATATATAGTTTGGAATATATAGTTTGGAATATACAGTTTGGAATATATAGTTTGGAATATATAGTTTGGAATATACAGTTTGGAATATATAGTTTGGAATATATAGTTTGGAATATATAGTTTGGAATATACAGTTTGGAATATATAGTTTGGAATATATAGTTTGGAATATACAGTTTGGAATATAGTTTGGAATATATAGTTTGGAATATATAGTTTGGAATATACAGTTTGGAATATATAGTTTGGAATATAGTTTGGAATATACAGTTTGGAATATATAGTTTGGAATATATAGTTTGGAATATATAGTTTGGAATATACAGTTTGGAATATAGTTTGGAATATAGTTTGGAATATACAGTTTGGAATATACAGTTTGGAATATATAGTTTGGAATATATAGTTTGGAATATATAGTTTGGAATATACAGTTTGGAATATACAGTTTGGAATATATAGTTTGGAATACATAGTTTGGAATATAGTTTGGAATATATAGTTTGGAATATACAGTTTGGAATATACAGTTTGGAATATATAGTTTGGAATATATAGTTTGGAATATACAGTTTGGAATATATAGTTTGGAATATACAGTTTGGAATATATAGTTTGGAATATATAGTTTGGAATATACAGTTTGGAATATACAGTTTGGAATATACAGTTTGGAATATACAGTTTGGAATATATAGTTTGGAATATATAGTTTGGAATATATAGTTTGGAATATATAGTTTGGAATATATAGTTTGGAATATACAGTTTGGAATATACAGTTTGGAATATATAGTTTGGAATATACAGTTTGGAATATACAGTTTGGAATATATAGTTTGGAATATACAGTTTGGAATATATAGTTTGGAATATACAGTTTGGAATATATAGTTTGGAATATATAGTTTGGAATATATAGTTTGGAATATACAGTTTGGAATATATAGTTTGGAATATACAGTTTGGAATATATAGTTTGGAATATATAGTTTGGAATATACAGTTTGGAATATATAGTTTGGAATATATAGTTTGGAATATATAGTTTGGAATATATAGTTTGGAATATATAGTTTGGAATACATAGTTTGGAATATATAGTTTGGAATATATAGTTTGGAATATACAGTTTGGAATATACAGTTTGGAATATATAGTTTGGAATATATAGTTGGAATATATAGTTTGGAATATAGTTTGGAATATAGTTTGGAATATATAGTTTGGAATATAGTTTGGAATATAGTTTGGAATATATAGTTTGGAATATATAGTTTGGAATATACAGTTGGAAAATATAGTTTGGAATATAGTTGGAATATAGTTTGGAATATATATTTGGAATATATTTGGAATATACAGTTTGGAATATATAGTTTGGAATATATAGTTTGGAATATACAGTTTGGAATATATAGTTTGGAATATATAGTTTGGAATATATAGTTTGGAATATACAGTTTGGAATATATAGTTTGGAATATACAGTTTGGAATATATAGTGAATAGTTTGGAATATAGTTTGGAAACAGTTTGGAATATATAGTTTGGAATATACAGTTTGGAATATACAGTTTGGAATATATAGTTTGGAATATATAGTTTGGAATATAGAGTTTAGAGTTATAGAGTCGTGGTGGTGTTGGAGGTGGTGGTGGTCGTGGTGGTGGTAGTGGTGGAGCAGCAGTGGTGGAGGAGTGGTGGTGGTGGTGGTGGAGTGGTGGTGGTGGTGGTGGTCGTGGTGGTGGTGATGGTCGTGGTGGTGGTGGTGGTGGTGGTGGTGGTAGTGGTGGAGCAGCAGTGGTGGAGCGGTGGAAGAGTGGTGGTGGTGGTCATGGTCGTGGTGGAGGTGGAGGTGGTGGTCGTGGTGGTGGTGGTGGTAGTGGTGGAGCAGCAGTGGTGGAGGAGCGGTGGAGGTGGTGGAGGAGTGGTGGAGCGGTGGTGGTGGAGGAGTGGTGGTGGTGGAGTGGTGGAACGGTGGTGGTAGAGATTGTGGTGGAGATTGTGGTGGTGGAGCAATGGTGGAGATTGTGGTGGTGTTTGATCAGTTGGTATTGACACACCGATAGGGTCGGGTCCCTTTTCTGACCGTGGGTCAGGTCAGAAAATGAACCCTTTCGGTAGGTGTCAATCGCACCTGGTCGAACACCACCATCTCCACCACCACAATCTCCATCATTCTTCCACCACCACAGTCTCCACCACTGATCCACCACCACAATCTCTACCACTGCTCTTCCACAATCACCACCACCACCGCTCCACCACTCCTCCACCACCATTTTATTATTTTTGTGTTTATTTTATTATTTATATTATTATTATTATTATTATTTATTATTATACCTGTTATTCCTGTTCCCCGAGGCGTCTATGGGATCACCCCCTAGGTCCAGAGCAAGGGCAAGGCCCATAATAGAGTATTTATATTTGTATTTCATTTATATTTTTGTTTTATTATATTATTATAATATTATTATTATTATTATTATTATTATTATTATGCCCCACATTATTATTATAATGTCCCCCACCCCAAACCCTATTATATATATATACCGGTATATATATATATTATATATATATATATACCGTATATATATATATATATAATATATATATATATATATATATATATATATATATATGTATATACCGGTATATATATATATATATATATATATATATATATATAATTATATATAATTATAATTATATACTGTATATATTTTTTTGTTATATTATTATTATTATTATTTTTTTTTGCCTATACCCCACCTCCCCCCGCCTTCCCCCTATTCTTATATATATATGCTTACATGTATATATATATTATACATATACTGTATATACAGTATATATATATACATGCCTCCAAATTTCTGTCAACACGGTGGTGGTAGTTGTGGTGGTGGTGTTAGTTGTGGTGGTAGTGGTGGTGGTGATGGTAGTTGTGTTGTTTTTCACACCTTCGAATACCGCTCCCTTGGCTTCACACCTCCCAATAGGATACCTGGACCTGAGTGACCCTTCCCCAGACAGTCACTTGATCTCTTGTATATATGTTTTGTATTTTTATTATTATGCCCCCTCCCCCATTATACCCCCCTCCCCCTCTTCCCGCTGCCCCCCATATACAGTATAAGAACATAAGAACATAAGAAAATGGGAGTCTGCAGAAAGCCGATTGGCCTACACAAGGCAGATCCCTGTCACACCCAACCCTAATTATAAGCCCAGCTTAAAAACACCATAAGGACTTACCCCACCGGGGGCGGGTGCCCAACCCCGAAAGGAGTTGAAATAGGGGAGCTATCCCCCCGCCAAAGGCGGCTTTCTAGGCCCTTTCCTAGCTGATGCTGAGAGGATTGGGTTCTATAAGTCATGTGGTGATGGGCTGGTCTATCCTAGTGAGAACTGAGCGATCTCTGCCGTACCCATAGCTTACTCTGACTGTTCCTTTTACTTATATATCTTCTAGATCTCAAGTGGCGGCGTCTTTTCCGTGGATTGACCTCCCTACTGCCAACCTAGAAGTTGGCAGATTGGGAGCCAAAGCGTCACATTTTTCCCTTACCCCTCAACTTTCCCTTCATAATTGCTGAGGGGCACAGGGCCTTGGGTGGGGCTTTGGTTTCCCGGGCGTTTCCGCACCTTCCTCAGCTCCCTGCCTTGGAGTGGCTTCGGTCACCCGGGCTTTGTTAGTGGTAAGCGGGGAGGATTTTGTGGGGGCGCTCGTTTATGGCCTTGGCCTTGCTCGAGACCTTGGGGCTGTTCGGCCAGACAGCCTGGGGAACAACAACAACAACAACCTCACCGAAACGGTTAGAGGTCAGAAAAACGGGGATCTGCAGATCCCCACACCTGGGCCACACCTGACAGATCACCCTCACACCCAACCCATCTCGTCCATATGCCAATCTAATTGTATCTTAAAGCTCCCTATCGTTCTTGATCCCACTATAGCACTTGGTAGTCCATTCCACCCATCTACAACTCTGTTACCAAACCAATATTTGCCTATATCTTTCTTGAAACGAAATTTATCTAATTTGAAACCATTTGTACGAGTTCTTTCGCTATCACTGAGCTTTAGTACATTTTTCATGTCCCCTTTATTAATCCCACTAACCCACTTGAATACCTCTATCATATCCCCTCTAACTCTGCGTCTCTCTAACGAATGTAAGCCTAATTTCTTCAACCTTTCTTTATACGGAAGATTTCTAATATTACGGATCATTTTTGTCATTCTACGTTGTACTCTCTCCAATGAATCTATGTCCATTCTGTAATAAGGACACCAAAATTGAACAGCATAATCCATGTGGGGTCTCACTAATGACAAGTAAAGTTTTAAGATAACATCAGCAGTTCTGTTTACTCACACTCCTAGAGATAAGAACATAAGAACATAGAAAATGGGGGTCTGTAGAAAGCCGATTGGCCTAAGCAAGGCAGATCCCTGTCTCACACAACGCCAATTACAAAGCCCAATTATAGGCTCAACACTCTAATACCCTGAGGATCATCTTACCAAAACGGTTAGATAGTAACGCACGATTACGGGGTCTGCAGAGCACTAATTGGCCCAACCCGGCTGATCCCCCTTCACACACAACCCCTCTCGTCCATATGCTTATCCAATTTTAACTTAAAGCTCCCTACCGTTTTTAATCCCACTATAGCACTTGGTAGTCCATTCCACTACTGGTAGATGAACCCGAGAATCCTGTTTGCCTTGTTTCATAAGAACATAAGAACATAAGAAAATGGGAGTCTGCAGAAAGCCGATTGGCCTAAGCAAGGCAGATCCCTGTCCCACACAACCCCAATTCAATTACAAAGCCCAATTATAGGCTTCACACTCTAATACCCTGAGGATCATCTTACCAAAACGGTTAGAGATTAACGCAGGATTATGGGGGTCTGCAGAGCGCTGATTGGCCCAACCCGGCTGATTCCCCTTCACACCCAACCCTTCTCGTCCATATGCTTATCCAATTTTATCTTAAAGCTCCCTACAGTTTTAGATCCCACTATAGCACTTGGTAGTCCATTCCACCCATCTACAACTCTGTTACCAAACCAATACTTGCCTATATCTTTTCTGAAACGAAATTTATCTAATTTGAAACCATTGGTACGAGTTCTTTCGCTATCACTGAGCTTTAGTACATTTGCCATGTCCCCTTTGTTAATCCCACTTGAACACCTCTATCATATCCCCTCTAACTCTGCGTCTCTCTAACGAATGTAAACCTAATTTCTTCAACCTTTCTTCATACGAAAGATTTCTAATATTATGGATCATTTTTGTCATTCTACGCTGTACTCTCTCCAATGAATCTATGTCCATTCTGTAATAAGGACACCAAAATTGGACAGCATAATCCATATGGGGTCTCACTAATGACAAGTAAAGTTTTAAGATAACATCAGCAGTTCTGTTACTCACACTCCTAGAGATGAACCCGAGAATCCTGTTTGCCTTATTACGAACGCTTATACACTGTTTTCTAGGCTTCAAATCATTGCTAACAAACACACCTAGATCTTTCTCGCAGTCTGAATTTTCTAATTCTAAATTAGCTAGTTTATATTTAACATTTGTTTGCATCTTCCCTATCTTTAATACCTTGCATTTGTCAATGTTAAACTTCATCTGCCAATTTACTGACCATTCATGTAAGGTATCTAGATCCCTTTGGAGGCACTCTATATCGCTATCTGAATCAATTGATCTCCTTATTTTAGTATCGTCTGCGAATTTACTTATCCTACTAGTTATACCTAAATCTAGGTCATTTATGTATATAAGAAACAACAGGGGACCTAATACCGATCCCTGGGGGACACCACTTTTGACTGCTCCCCATTCGGACTTGGTACCATTTATGCTGACTCTCTGCTTCCTACCAATTAGCCATGACCTAATCCATCCTAACAACGCCCCACCTATTCCATGTGCCTCAACCTTTCTCATCAATCTCTCATGAGGGACTCTGTCGAAAGCTTTACTGAAATCTAAATATATAATATCATATGACTTGTCATTATCTACTGCTTCATATACCTCTGAGAAAAAACTAAGCAAATTAGTAAGGCAAGACCGTCCCTGAGTGAATCCATGCTAAGAAGAATTGATTAAGTTAAATGTTTCTAAGTGGTTTCTCATTTTCCTAGCAATAATTGACTCTAGTAGCTTTCCTATGATTGAAGTGAGACTAATGGGACGGTAATTGGATGCTATTGATTTATCACCTTTTTTGAAGATCGGAACTACATTTGCAAGCTTCCAAGCTTCTGGAACTATACCTGTTTCTAATGACTTGTTAAATAGATATGTTAATGGGTAACTTAACTCATCTCTGCATTCTTTTAATACTCTAGCATATACCTCATCAGGACCAGGCGATTTATGAGGTTTCAGTCTGTCAATTTCCTTAAGCACATCATTTCTACTTATAGTAACCGTACTTAACCTATTATCTATACTATCGCTGTATACCTTACGGACTTCTGGAAACTGTGCCAAATTTTCATTAGTGAAAACGGAAAGAAATTGACTATTTAATGTACTGCACATTTCTAAATAACTTTCTGTCAATTCTCCTATCGAAGTTTTAAGGGGACCAATTACATCTCTAACCTTGGATTTATATAGTTGGTAAAAAGCTTTAGGATTATTTTTTGAGTCATTGGCAACCTTAATTTCATAATTTCTTTTTTCTTTACTAATATCCTTTTTTACCTGTCGTGATAGATTCTGATAATAAGCAAGTAGGTGAATTTCGCCTTTTTTAATTTTTCTATATATTCCTCTCTTTTTTCCTAGAAGATCTAATAGTCTATTATTCATCCATTTGGGTTGGTTCTGTGTTGATCTAAATTTTCTTTTGGGGATATATTTATTTTGCGCATTGAATACTGACTTGATAAAATTATCGTATGTATCTACCAAGTTTGACGTCTCTTCCTGACTTAAGATAACAGGTGCCTGAGAAAGGATACACTCATTTGGACACCTGGATCGACTTAATTTTTTGACCATAGGGTCCGCTAACAGGGCTTCTCTTAACCCATCATAATTGGCTTTTCTGAAGTCAGGTATTAATGTTGTATTCTCTCTGATATTACCTTTCCATTGTATATTAAAATACACAGAATTGTGATCACTATTTCCTAGGTGGTCCCCGATTTCTACACTATTTATCATATGTTCATTGTTACTGAAAACTAAATCGAGAATATTATCACCTCTAGTCGGCGTATCTATGAATTGAGATAAAAAACTATCTTGTACTACCTCAATAAACTCCTTTGAATCAGAGTCGCCTATTTGTTGCTGCCAATCTATATTAGGGAAATTAAAATCCCCCATAATGCACACGTTGCTAAGCCTTGATGCTATTTTAATTTCCTCCCATAATGATGTTCCGTCATTTCTACTCATATTTGGCGGTCTATACATAACTCCAATAACTAAAGTCTCACTACCTTCGTTAACTTCTACCCAAACACTTTCATTTTCATTATTTACTCTAATACCTGATTTAGTACAGCTTTTTAATGAACTCCTGACAAACACTGCTATACCGCCGCCCCTCCTACTTGTTCGGTCATATTTAAACAAACTATATCCCGGTATATCAAACTCTGCTAAACAATGCCTGGTTTCAGTTAGCGCTATTATGTCTATATTTTCTTTGCTAACCAGTGCTCTAAGTTCGTTCATTTTGTTACATAAACTCCTGCAATTTGTATAATAAACCCTCAAACTATTACTTGTATTTGCAACTATTTTTCTATTGTTTTTAACTAATTTATTTTTACCTGTTGAACTACTGGACCTAGACGGAAAATCTACGCTATCAGAATGTTCGTTATTACTATCAATTTCATGTGGCTGGGATTCTATTTTACTTACACACCTATGGTTTATTAACAAAACCCCTTCGAATGCTTATACACTGTTTGCTAGGCTTCAAATCATTGCTAACAAACATACCTAGATCTTTCTCACAATTCGAGTTTTCTAATTCCATATTAGCTAGTTTATATTTAACATTTGTATGCATCTTCCCTATCTTTAATACCTTGCATTTGTCAATGTTAAACTTCATCTGCCAATTTACTGACCATTCGTATAAGGGATAAGTAAATTTGCAGACGATACCAAAATGGGGAGAACAATTGATTCAGATAGATTTTGATTTTGCCCCTAGGGGCGAGTTTATTGAGCAGCGCCCCCCATCCTGTGATCCCATCCTGGTTGACTAGGTTGTCCCAACCACTAGTAAGGCGATACATACTGCTCAAAGAGCCATTATTCCACTGAAACAACAGCACCGTGGTCTGGTTACATTCATATTTGTGTTTATAAGTCAGGTTGGCATTATTCAGATGTGTTATTATAGTTTCCTCATTTAATTGTCACATGGTCTGTATATACGTATTTCATTAAAAAAAAAAAAAAAAAAAAAGCAAGCAAGCTTGTAGTGACTGAATTATTAATTGACAGGTTGTAAATAATAGCACTACAGAACTAGTGCAATCGTATGAGGAGACTATTCATATTTTCATTACATCAATGGTTATTGAGATCATAGTTAGCTGAATACAATTATTACAAAAATAGGCAATGGTATAAATCAACATAATACATAATTTAATACAGGCGGACATAATCATGATCCGGTTCGTTGTGCACTGGGAGCTAAGGTGTCTTGAGATCGCCTCGTACCCATACACAACGAACGTATTATAGTCTGCATGGTTGGTATCTAATTGAATATACTTAGTGGGTATTTCAAGAATGTCAGGGGGTAAGGAAATGTGATTTGTATATTAGAAGACTGTGATTAACGAGACGTGTAACATGTGGAGGGAGGTGGTAGAAAGAGAGGGATCTCGTTGGGGGTGGAAGTTTCGCTCCCAGGAATTTTCGTTCCTGTGGTATTTCAATAATAATAATAAAATAATAATAATAATAAGGGGACAACCACTGGTAAGGCAATACATACTGCTCAAAGAGCCATTATTCTACTGTAACAACAGTATGGTCGTCTGGTGTTATTATAGTTTCCTCATTTGATTGCCACATGTGCTGTATATACGTGCTCATAAAAAAAAAAAAAAACAAAATTTGTTTTACTGAATTATTAATTGACAGGTAAATAATAGCACTACAAAACTAGTGCAATCATATGAGGAGGCCATTCATGTTTTCTTACATCAATGGTTATTGAGATCATAGTTAGCTGAATACAATTATTACATACATGATGTGACTAATATTTCGAACTACATTAATTATTATGCAATAATAGTACCACAAATATATTACAATCATATGAGGGACACTTCACATTCTTCATTACATCAACGGTTATTGAGGTCATAGTTAGCTGAATACAAGAGTCACATACATAATGTGACTAATATTACCAACTACCGAAGTTATAATGGAATTATAGTAATACAAATAGTTTACAAAGATGAGTTACATGGTTCAAATTCTTATTACAATAATGGTTATTGAGGGGATAGTTAGCGCAATATGACCAGTGGAGAAGTTTACATGCCGATAGTAATATAATATTTAGTAGGGTGTGTGGTTATGGGAGAGAGGGAGGGGGGTTGTAGGAGGTAGAGAGAGAGAGAGAGAGAGATAAATGAAAATGGACCTTGTAGCAAGTATTTCCTAAATGGTTAGAGAGAGGGAAATGAAAATGGACCTTATAGCAAATACTTCATAAAGGTTAGAATTGTTTGACAAGTTGAAGGACCGAGGGTCAGGTCCTTGGGGTAGATGGAAGATGAGGCCTATGGTGGGGAACCATAAGGGTGAAACTGCCTGCCCTATAAACGGTCACCTCACTCACCTTGTGGTCACTGCTGGAGGTTTATGGTGCCTGGGCAGGGCTGGGCTAGTGCCTGACGGCTCCTTGTCCCCTCACTGATACTGGTAATAACACTCTCAAGATTAAACTAAATATGCTTTGTGGGCGATGTTTAAACAAGAAACCAGTTCTGTTTACTATGTCTTCCTCTCGGTACTCGGTGCTGTTGTCCATCACGTCGTTGGTGTCATGGTGTGTTTGTTCAAGATCTTTATCGTTGTTAGTGGATTCCTCCATTGTGTTATCCTTTCCGTTCACTTCGCCTGCATTCACGTTCACTTTCACGTTGACGGCATGGGGGGTGGTTGGGGAGGAAGGAGATTAGACGATGTGAACAAAATAACAGAAAATAATACGATAAATTTATTTTCCCACGGACACTCGGGTGAGGGGATGTAGGGGAGGATGGGGGGTTTACGAGTGGTCAGTTTTTGTGGTCAAGAAAAGGAGGGGGATGGGAGGGGAGACGGCGTTCCTGTCCCTCTCTCAGCCTTGCTTGACTCCTCCTGAAGGGATCTTAGCAGTTTTCCTCTCGAGTTGCTAATAATTCCTAGGCTAATCTGTGTGTACACTCGAAATCACCCTTCACTGTGACACGACACTTTTTTATGATCTCAGAAATTGTTTGATATCCGGTAGATCACCAATAGCCCGGGCTATTGACGAAATAACCCGGACAGCATGTCGTGGCACCTACCCCTCACCGGATCCTTTTTTCGGCTGCTTTTCTCTTCATGTTGGTGATACATTTTGTGGCTGAGATGGCAGCATAATCAGGAGCGTGGTTGTGTTCATTTGCTGGTACAGAATCCGTCATATTAAGGCTAGTGGTCATGGTGCCTTTACAAAAAGATGTTCTCTTAACACATCTCCATCTGAAAGTAGTTGATCTTGTAATCTGTTTTGTATACATATATCCACGGAAGCAGATCTTCTATTTTCCTTTATTGCTCTGTATAATTTCCATGATAGGTAGAGCCACTGAGATCGATGATGTGTACTTGACTGCTACAACAACTTGTCTGTGGTTGTGTAGTGAGAAATGCAGAATGTAAACAATGAGCTTGCTTCGAGACAAACTCATGAATCATCATGAAACAATGAGCTTGCTTCGAGACAAACTGAGCTTGCTTCGAGACAAACTCATGAATCATCATGAAACAATGAGCTTGCTTCGAGACAAACTGAGCTTGCTTCGAGACAAACTCATGAATCATCATGAACTCTTCAATATATTGTTGTGCCATTTTTTCCTACTTTTTCACTTGTGCCATTTTTACCTGTGTCCTTTTTACCCGTGCCCTTTTTACCCGTGCCATTTTTACCGTGCCATTTTTACCCGTGTCATTTTTACCTGTGCCATTTTTACCGTTCACCCAATTAGCCATGACCTAATCCATCCCAACAACGCCCCACCTATATATATTATTATTACTAGGCTAGTATCTATTTATTATATATTATTATTATTATACTCCCCCCCTCCCTCCTCCCCCTCCCCCTCCCCCCATATATATATATATATATATATATATATATATAAAATATAATTCGTATTTATGTATGTTATGCACCCTCCCCATCCCCCCATATAACTCCCCCTCCCTCTTCCCCATGCCCCCACATATATAAATATATATATTTATATTATTACCAGTATCCATTATTATTATATATTATTATTGTTATACCTCCCTCCTCCTCCCCCTCCCCCTCCCCCCATATATATATATACCGGGTATATATATTTTTTTATATTATTTGGGGGGGGGGGGTATTTTTTTTATTTTTTTTAGTTTGATATATATGTTTCTAATCTCTCAGTGGGGATCGAACCGTCGACCATCAGGACGATAGCCGACGCTTTAATCAATTACACCACGGCAGTCTAAAAGACACTCAGCTTTCTATCCTATTTATGTTAGGGAGAAGGGAAACCCACTGGGTGAATATATTTCAATTCAAACCTAGTTGTATTGTAGGATCCATATTTCCAGAATACCATACACGGATTTCTGAGTGTCCCGACGCAACTCGGGTCGAAATTGATTTCATTTAATTCTAACCCACAAAGCATGAGAGTTACAAATATTGAGAATATATCACAAATACACGTGAGCCACTAAATGTTTCTAATCTCTCAGTGGGGATCGAACCGTCGACCATTGGTCGACGGTTCGATCCCCACTGAGAGATTAGAAACATTTAGTGGCTCACGTGTATTTGTGATATATTCTCAATATATATATACGATATATATATATATAGATATATATATATATATATATATATATATATATATATATATATATATATATATATATATATGGGGGGGAAGGGGAGGGGGGTACAACAATAATAATAATAATGGATACTGATAATAATATATACGGTATATATATATATATTATTTTTTTTATTTTTTATTTTTTTATTTATTTTTTATCCCCCCCCTCCCCTTACAGATCAGTTACACATATCTGAGTAGTCTAGAGCAGCCATGAGTAAGAATCGACCCATCCCGGTAATTACTTGTTAACCCCTTGAAGCTCTGACGCGTTTTAGCAGTTTATTTTGGCTATCATTAGACGATTTTATGCAGCTTAGGAAGGATCTGTGGGTATTAAAACGGCAAAGACTAGCTCAATCAACCCTCTGACTTCCATATACCCTGCCTAATCTGAATAAAATCGTCTAATAATTACCAGAAAACAGAAAAGAAATGCGTATTGGAGCTTGAAAGGGTTAAGGGAGCCCAGACGGTATTGTGCAGCATAATTAACTGGTTCAGCTCAATGGTTTAAGGAAGGGGTTTAGTTTGCTCTTTAAACCTCTATCAAGCTTTAAAAAACTCCCACAAGAGTTTCAATATAAATTAGTAAATTTTTCGGTAGAAAAATGTCCCGGCCGAAGGCCAATTACTTCTATAATTACAGGCTCGCTATCGCTCGCCAGGAAAAAATCGACACCTAAATGGCACGAAAGGTCTTAATATTGGCATATAAATGGGTCAAAAGTTCTGATTATCGCCAAACGAATGGGGCGAATGTCTTGAAATCTCATAACTATTAGGGGTAAACATGAGGGAGGAGGAGGACTCGAAAAAACAACTGCCTTCCCTTAAATACTCCATTCAAGCATTCACGGCGCTGTGAATTTCTCTACCCAAGACGAGAATTATATAACCAACGATATGCACTGTCTTTACCTTGCCTCTTATATCCTGGTTAATGTTCTTTCTCTCAGTCTAATGCAAACAAAATCTTGGTTTACTCACGCTTGTTCTACTGCTGTCCGTAACAAGGAGGAAGCATTCAAACGGTACCGACGCCTTAAAACTCAAGAATCTCATTCTTCCTAGGTTTCTGCCCGGAATCAAGCCAAATCTGTTCTTCGACTTGCCAAGCACTCTTTCATCAATAATAAATGCACTGAACTATCCAACTTTAGCTCTTCCCAAGCTTTCTGGCATCTAGCCAAAAACCTTTCCCCCAAAAAATCTTCCTCGTCGATCCCTTTCCTTTTCCACTCTGATGGCACAACCATCACTTCTTCCTCTGACAAAGCTGAACTCCGGATGGTGTTCCTCCTGTTGTACTCTAAAACTGTGCTTCCTGTTGACTCCCTGCCTAGGCAAACTCTTTCGTCTCTGTCTCTCCTCTAACATCTTCCCTTCTTGCTGGAAGTTTGCTCTCATTCAACCTGTCCCAGAGAAGGGTGACCACTCTCAACCCTCCAACTATCGTCCAATTGCTCCCATCTCTTGTATCTATAAAGTATTTGAACCTATTCTTGCTTCCAAATTTCTTAAGCATTTCTCTTCTCATAATCTACTCTCAGATCGCCAGTATGGCTTCCTTAAAGGTCGCTCTACTGGTGATCTTCTCTCATATATTACTAACTTTTGGTCATCCTCCTTTCGGAACTTCGGTGAGACCTTTTCTATTGCACTAGACATATCAAAGGCCTTTGATTAGAGTCTGGCACAAACCTTTAATTTCTAAACTACCCTCCTTCGGTTTCTATCCCTCCATCTGTGCCTTTGTCTCTAATTTCCTTTCCGGCTGTCCCATAGCTGCGGTTGTGGACGGCCATCGCTCACTTCCTCATTCTATCAACTCCGGTGTTCCTCAGGGCTCTGTCCTATCTTCCATTCTCTTTCTAATTTTCATAAATGATCTTCTCAAATCTACCTCCAGTCCCATCCATTCATACGCAGAGACGACTCTACCTTACACTACTCAATTAGTTTTCCTGAAAGCCCCAGCCAGCAATCCCTCAAAGACAAACGAAATGAAGCCATGCAACACTTATCTTCTGATCTAACTACTATTTCCAATTGGGGCAGTGAAGACCTTGTTGCCTTTAATGCTCCTAAACCCCAATTTCTTCATCTTACTACCCGTTCAGAAAACTATCCCTTTCAATTTAACAATACAAATATCAATCCTTCATCTTCTCTCAATATTATCGGTGTCTCTTTTTCTTCTGCTCTCACTTGGAAGGACCATATTACCAGTCTTGCTAAGGCAGCCTCCCAGAAGCTGGGTGTGCTCAACTGCCTCAAGGGGTTCTTTACCCCTGCACAGCTTCTTTCTCTATATAGGGGCACAGTGCGTCCTTGTGTTGAGTATTGTTCACATGTGTGGGGAGGATTATCTCACACCGCACTCCTAGACAAAGTAAAAAGGAAAGCCTTTCGTATCATTAACTCCCGCCCACTCACCAACTCTCTGCAATCTCTCTCTCTATTCTATCGCTACTATAATAATCAGTGTTCCTCGGAGCTTTCTCAGTGTATACCCACCTCCTCTACGTAGGGTACGTAGTACCCGTCTTGCAACACAATCCCACCCCTACTCTGTGAAGCTCTCCAACCCAAGAGTGAAACGGTATTCTCAGACTTTCTTCTATTCAACTGCTGAGCTCTGGAAATCTCTCCCAGAATCAGTCTTTCCCTCTTCCTATGACTTAAATGACTTCAAACTCTGTGTGTCCAGGCATTTTGGCTCGAACGTCCCTTGATTTTGGCCTCGTCACTCTTTCAACTCTGGGGGAGGCACTCGATACAGGCAGTTCTGCCTTTTGTCGCCCTCACTCACAAAAAAATAAAAATAAAGAAAAATAAATAAATACAAAAATAACACACACACACACACACCTCACATCTACACTCGGCTCCCACTGACATTCCTCGCACGTTTTCCAGTGTTTACAAGATCTTTACCCTGGTTGGTATTTGCCCAAAGTTTCTTTTTGTCGGTTTTACAGGAACAAACCAGCAACACCTTCTACCTCGGCTTTCCTTGCTGTTTCTCGGGAATGGCTCAATTGGCCACTTGCGAGTTTCAGGCTATAAGGAAGTTGGAGCCGCGAACATCGATAATAAAGACAAATGCAATAATAAGGTACGTTTCTGATGGATAAATGGTATGTTGAATTGGGTTTTAATGTATTCATATAATTACGTACTACGACCGTATTGTAGCTGATAATTCTGTTAAATATCGTTGTCTACAGCTCCAACTTCCTTATAGAACGAAACTCACGGCATTTTTTTTTTTTATCTTTCTCTCCTTTTCTCTGGCTTGTATCCATTCGGCCCTATTCAGCCAACTGTTTTGAGACGTTTAGCCCCATCCAGATGTCAATATTTTCCTGGCGAGCGGTAGCCAGCCAGCATATACAGTATATATTTTTGTTTTGACAGCAAGCTAAATTTGTAAATTATTCGATATAAAAATGTTTCCGGCGAAGCGGGATTTCTTCATAAAATGCTGGCTCGCTATCGCTCGCCAGGAAGAAATCAACACCTGGCTGGGCATAGTCTTAAAACAGTTGGCTGAATGGGGCCGAATGGATACAAGCCAGAGAAAGAGAGAAAAGGAGAGAAAGATAAAAATAGCAGGTGACCCCCCCTTAATATATTTTGACTAGCAGTACATGTATTGAGAGTGAGAATGAGAGAGTGAGTGAGAGTGAGAATGAGAGAGTGGGTGAGAGTGAGAATGAGAGAGTGGGTGAGAATGAGAGAGTGAGTGAGAATGAGAGAGTGGGTGAGAGTGAGAATGAGAGAGTGGGTGAGAGTGAGAATGAGAGAGTGGGTGAGAGTGAGAATGAAGGAGTGTGAGAGTGAGAATGAAAGAGTGGGTGAGAGTGAGAATGAGAGTGGGTGAGAGTGAGAATGAGAGTGGGTGAGAGTGAGAATGAAAGAGTGTGAGAATGAGTGAGAATGAGAGAGTGGGTGAGAGTGAGAATGAAAGTGTGAGAGTGAGAATGAGAGAGTGGGTGAGAGTGAGAATGAGAGAGTGGGTGAGAGAGTGGGTGAGAGTGAGAATGAGAGTGGGTGAGTGAGAATGAGAGAGTGGGTGAGAGTGAGAATGAGAGTGGGAGAGAGTGTTTGAGTGAGAGTGTGTTTGAGTGAGAATGAGAGTGTGTTTGAGAGTGAGAATGAGTGTTTGAGTGAGAATGAGAGAGTGGGTGAGAATGAGAGAGTGGATGAGAGTGAGAATGTGAGATCGGGTGAGAATGAGAGAGTGAGTGAGTGAGAATGAGAGAGTGTTTGAGTGAGAATGAGAGAGTGGGTGAGAGTGAGAATGAGAGTGTGTGAGAGTGAGAATGAGAGAGTGGGTGAGTGAGAATGAGAGAGTGGGTGAGTGAGAATGAGAGAGTGGGTGAGTGAGAATGAAAGAGTGGGTGAGAATGAGAGAGTGGGTGAGAATGAGAGTGTGTGAGAATGAGAGTGTGTGTGAGAGTGAGAGAGTGGGTGAGAATGAGAGAGTGGGTGAGAATGAGAGTGTGTGAGAGTGAGAATGAGAGAGCGGGTGAGAATGAGTGTGTGAGAGTGAGAGAGTGGGTGAGAATGAGAGAGTGGGTGAGTGAGAATGAAAGAGTGGGTGAGAATGAGTGTGTGAGAGTGAGAGAGTGGATGAGAATGAGTGTGTGAGAGTGAGAGAGTGGGTGAGAATGAGAGAGTGGGTGAGTGAGAATGAAAGAGTGGGTGAGAATGAGTGTGTGAGAGTGAGAAAGTGGGTGAGAATGAGAGAGTGGGTGAGAATGAGAGAGTGTGTGAGAATGAGAGAGTGGGTGAGAATGAGAGAGTGGGTGAGACTGTGAGAGAGTGGGTGAGAATGAGAGTGGGTAGGAGTGCGTAAGAGTGGGTAAGAGTGGGTAAGAGTGAGAGCAAGAATAAGCCCCAACATAAACATTGCTGGCACTAAAACACTGCCACAGGTTCACCCAGTAAGCTGTTAAATCTTTTAAGGGGGGTCACCTGCTTTTGTTTATCTTTCTCTCCTTTTCTCTCTATCTCTGGCTTGTATCCATTCGACCCCATTCAGCCAACTGTTTTAAGACGTTTATCCCCATTCAGGTGTCGATTTCTTCCTGGCGAGCGATAGCGAGCCAGCATTGTATGGAGAAATCCGGCTTCGCCAGAGACATTTTTCTATCGAAAAATTAACAAATTTAGCTTGCTGTCAAGACAAAAATATATATATGCTGGCTCGCTACCGCTCGCCAGGAAAATATTGACACCTGGATGAGGGTAAACGTCTTAAAACAGTAGGCTGAATGGGGCTGAATGGATACAAGCCAAAGAGAGAGGGAGAGAGGGTATAAAAACGGGGTGGGCCCCCTTAAACCTTGCCGGTAAGCTTCAATCCGATGCAGTGAATGGGAGAAAGACAGTCTATCACATACACAACACTCGATCGATTGAACCAGTGTCATACTTGTGCGATTTATTGCAGCTTTAACCCTTTGAGTACCAGCGACGTGTGTTATATATTATTCTGGCTATATTTAAACGATATTATGCAGCTTGGGAAGTATCTGTTGTAGTTAAAAGGGTTGATCGAGATTGTTTGAAGCATATATACATTTGTGTTATCACAGCAAGCTAAATTTGTACATTTTTGCATTTGCATTGTTAATTGTACTTCAGATACCCCAACAATCTAGGAGTTAACTCGATTTAGTTAACTTTGAAAAGACATTAGCCTAACCTAACAACCTTACCTAACCTATTCTAGTATTATGGGTAAGGGCTGCCGCAACCACCCCCCCCCCCTGATTGGGTATTAAGGGGAGGTTTTTAGTGTGTTTCCTAGACTTCCATCAAGCTTGAAATTACACCCCCTTGACTCCCTTTCAAGATAAATTTGTACATTTTTCGGTAGAAAAATGTCCCGGCCGAAGGCCGATTCCTCTTAAATTGCAGGCTCGCTATCGCTCGCCAGGAAAAATTGACATCTGAATGGCACGAAAGGTCTTAATATGGGGTGAAAGTTCTTAAAATCACTAAAGTAATGGGGCGAACGTTTTATAATATCAAAAGTAATGGGGCTAAACATGAGGGAGAAGGGGGTAAAGAAAAAAGTCCCTGAAGTGGATATCTCCCCTTAAAACTATACAACAATGATGGGATAAAGTCTATGGTGTTTACTCTGCAATCTTCAGCTTTGGCTGTCGATAACAGGAAAGTAGGCTACCAATAAACATTTGCTGACTTCTTATAAGTGAAGCTCCACTCTGATTGGCTACTGAACATCGGGGAGGAGCCACCAAGGAGGCTAGAATGTAAACAAAGTGTCCTGGACTGACTGTACAAAAATAACTCTGATAATGTTATAGGGGAGTGAAAATCAAATTGACAAAATAAGAAAAGTAGCACTTATCCGCACATCAGTAAGGTCCCCTGAGTAAGGTAAGAGCGAAAACAAATAATTCCATGACAGGAATCCCGTAATCAGGAGTTGTTGTTCTGCAGAATACCCCCCCCCAAAAAAAAAAATAAAAAAAAAAAATAAATAAATAAATAAAAAAAAAAATAAGAAAAAAAAAACAGAAATGGGGAATGGGCCTGAACAAAGAGATAGATAGATAGAGATACTGTAGGTGGTGTGATGCCTGGATGGGGTAAGAGGGTGGCGGTGGGGGGGAAGGGGGGGGGGGGGGGGGGGGGGGTTTTGCAACCCGAGTCGGATGGAAAAAAATTGAGCCTCCATTATAATCGGAAGCACAACAAGGGAGGGAGAATTTTTTCACGAATTTCAGATTTAGGTTTCTATTGTCTCCCGTTTCGGCTATTGTTTGTGTAACCCTTTTGTTTATACGTGTACAGGTGCGCTAATAAGTCATTTCCCAGCTGTCATTACATTTGGCTTGCTCTGTGCTGTATTAATGTCTGTCAGATGTTGAATAGGGTGGGTAAGTGTAGGAACATGTTTGTATATCTCACTTGAAACGAATAAATTAAGTTTAGATAGTGCTGATACCAATTATATATATATATATTGATCAAAATATACTTGGTGCCGAGACATGACTTATTAGCGCGACTGTACAGGTATATACAAAATGTAAAAGGAAGTAAAAAAGAAGAAAAAGTAAGGAAAGTAAGAAAAGTGTAACAAGAAAAGGATTAATACTAAGAAAAACAAGAAAAAAAAAAAAAGTGATAATATATTTTGGAAAACATGCAAATTTATAGAAAATAAGGACCCCAGTAAGAAGATGAAGAAATAATACATCTACAGTGAAGAAAATAAGGACCCCAGTAAGAAGATGAAGAAATAATACATCTACAGTGAAGAAAATAAGGACCCCAGTAAGAAGATGAAGAAATAATACATCTACAGTGAAGAAAAAAAGGACCCCAGTAAGAAGATGAAGAAATAATACATCTACAGTGAAGAAAATAAGGACCCCAGTAAGAAGATGAAGAAATAATACATCTACAGTGAAGAAATAAGGACCCCAGTAAGAAGATGAAGAAATAATACATCTACAGTGAAGAAAATAAGGACCCCAGTAAGAAGATGAAGAAATAATACATCTACAGTGAAGAAAATAAGGACCCCAGTAAGAAGATGAAGAAATAATACATCTACAGTGAAGAAAATAAGGACCCCAGTAAGAAGATGAAGAAATAATACATCTACAGTGAAGAAAATAAGGACCCCAGTAAGAAGATGAAGAAATAATACATCTACAGTGAAGAAAATAAGGACCCCAGTAAGAAGATGAAGAAATAATACATCTACAGTGAAGAAAGATGACTGGGGAAGGTGTAAGAAGACCAACGAGGGGCCGATACTTAAGGGGAGATTTCCACTTGAGGGATTTTTTTCTGGACCCCTTTCTCCCTCATGTCTAGCCCCATTGCTTTTGAGATTTTAAGACGTTTGTCCCATTATTTTGACGATTTTAAGAACTTTCAACCCATTTCAGTCAATTTTAAGACATTTCGTGCAATTTAGGTGTCGATTTTATCCTGGCGAGCGATAGCGAGCCTGTAATTTAAGAGGCACCGGCTTTCAGCCGGGACATTTTTCTACCGAAAAATGTACAAATTTATCTTGAAAGGGGTCCAAGGGGGTGTAATCTTAAGCTTGAAGGATATCTAGGGACCAAACTAAAAACCTCCCCTTAAGGCTATCCCTCATCATCATCATCATCATCATCATCATCATCATCATCAGGTGCGGCCATAATACATAGTGGTGATTCGTTCAGACACGGAGGAGTAATGTTTTGGTTACATAATTTTGTTCTGATACAATTAATGCGTTTCATGAAGGGAGCCCTTCTCGCTTGTTTTCTCTTTCTCTCCCTCTCTCTTTGGCTTGTATCCATTCGGCCCCATTCAGCCTACTGTTTTAAGACTTTTACCCCCATCCAGGTATCAACATTTTCCTGGCGAGCGGTAGCGAGCCAGCATATATGTATATTTGTTTTGACAGCAAACTAAATTTGTACATTTTTCGATAGAAAAATGTCTCCGGCGAAGCCGGATTTCTCCATACAGTGCTGGCTCGCTGTCGCTCGCCAAGAAGAAATCGACACCTGGATGGGGATAAACATCTTAAAACAGTTGGCTGAATTGGGCCGAATGGATACAAGCCAGAGAAAGAGAGAAAAGGAGAGAAAGAGAAAAAAGCAGGTGACCCCCCTTAAAACAGTGTTCCCTGATATTATTGGGCAGGGTGCCATGAATATATGACCGCATTTTTTTGTTCTTCTATGTGAGTGAGGGAGGCAAAAGGCAGACCTGCCTGTAGCTAGTGCCTCCCCCATAGTTGAAAGAGTGACAGGGCCAAAATCAAGGGACGTTAGAGCTAAAATGCCTGGACACACAGAGTTTGAAGCAATTTAAGTCATAGGAAGAGGGAAAGACTGATTCTGGGAGAGAGTTCCAGAGCTCAGCTGTTGAATAGAAGAAAGACTGAAAGTAACATTTCACTCATGGGTTGGAGAGTTGCACAGAGTAGGGGTGGGATTGTGTTGCAAGATAGGTACCACATACCCTAGGTAGAGGAGGTGGTATATATACACTGGGAGAGCTCTGAGGAGCACTGATTATTGTAGTAGCGATGACAGATTTGATAGAGAAGGTATGTGGAAAGTACTGAGAATATAATTATGGAGTAGACGGCAAGTAGCAGAAAGCAGTGAAGAGCATGTATCAGGGTGCAAAGGTGTCAGTATGAGTGGAGAATGAACAGAGCGAGTTCTTTGATCTGAATGTTGGGTTAACCCCTAACCATCGGGGGCGGACATAAGTCCGTATCGAAAAACTTGGACTATGTGGCGGGGGCGGACTTTAGTCCGTGTGCAATTTTGGCGCAATATTGGCTCTGAGAGAGAGACGAGCGATGGGAGGAGCATGGGTTACGTCATGACCGATCGCCACGGCCGCCGTGGACCGACTGAGATGTACTCCACATACATCCACCCTCACTGCCTCGCTACACACGTAATTATATAACGAAATGGCCGTATTTTAGCGATTTTGCCCTTCGGTTGCACGATCGTTGCAAGACAACCAGTGATCGTAGAAGAATGATTCTTGTGTCATTGGAAAGCTCAATTATCGACCTTTCACATATACATACTTGTATTACGCTCTGGCTCTTGTTTATGCATGAAAAAGAGCACGAAAACCGCCATTTAGGGTAAAAAAAAAACCGCTGGGCGGTACGGTCAAATATACTCCACCACCCGCTCTTAAGGTGTTAAAGCAAGGGTGTGTAATGTCCCCATGGTTGTTCAATATATATACAGTATACTGTATATGGATGGAGTCATGAAAGAAATACAAGGAAGAGCAGTGCATGTTGGTGTACCTCTGATAAGGAAAGGAAACAAGTGGAAGTTGCCTGTGCTGCTGTTTGTTGATAGTAGGCTACAGTTCTGATGAGCGATAGTGAATGGGAGTGGCAGGGGCTGGTAAATATGTTTGAAACAGTGTGTGAAAAACAGAATCTAAAGATAAATGCGGGGAAGAGCAAGGTTATGGTCTTTGAATGGGGTGCAGCCACAGAATGTGAGGTGAGGTTGAACGGTCAGGCTATGGAGATTGTCAGCTCATTTAAGGATTTGGGTAGTGTGTTGAGTTAAGATATATGGGACTATGGATGAAGAAGCACGGGAGAGGGTGCAACAGGGGAAGAGGTTTGTAGGAACGCTGAAAGCAGTAACAAGAAATAGGGTAGTCAGCATGGAAGTAAAGAAGTCCTTGTATGACAGTGTGGTAATTCCGACATTGACTTACAGGAGCGAAGCATGGACGCGGGTGAAGAGACTCAAACCAAGAGTGAGAAGGGTGGAAATGAGTTACATGAGAAGTGCATGCAGAGTTACATGGAGGGATAGGCAGACGAATGAGGAAGTATGAGAGAGGTGTGGTGTGGATGTAGATGTACTGGAAAGTGTGAAAACGAACACCTTGAGATGGTTCGGCCATGTGGAACGTATGGGAAGTGAGAGAATGACTAAGAGAGTGCATAAGAGTGAGGTGGAAGGACAGAGTTAAGAAGTGTATGAGTGAAGGCGATGCTGGATGGGAGGAGGTGCGTCGACTGACTGGAGACAGAGGTGCATGGGGCTGTTTCATTTGTGGCCACCTCTTCGGGGATCACGGCATATACGGCGTATATATATATATATATATATATATATATTTGTGTGTGGGTATGCATGTGTGTGTGCACTAGACAAAAACTACGAAACACCTATGAAACAACTTCAAAATTAGTGTTTATATCCCTGGCTCGTGAAACTTGCGAGAAAATTACCTTGAGATTACGAGGATAAAAAACAGACTAATTTTACGAGACCCGGTACGTTTAACCCATTATAATGTGTGTGTGTGTGTGTGTGTGTGTGTGTGTGTGCTACTGGAGCTGTGAGCGCTTTTGGGATGATTCTGGCAGCCTTCATATTTTTCCACAGTAATTAGATTCGTGTTTCATTTTTCCTTCAGCTTCATTATAAGAGTACATCCTTTGCCATATATTTTTCTTACTGTTGGTTATTATATTGTTTCAGCCATATGATACTTATTTATATTTTAACGCACTCAAGCTTAGAAATAAAGAAAGAGCAAAAATATTTATTGTTCTTACTTTATTTTTGTTTCTATCTTTACCTACATCTAGAAACCAATCCCAACAACCCACCCAAGAGCCCCCCCATAATCTTCCAATCCCTCCCCCTTGGTATATGTTGACTCCGATACAGTGGCTCGGATACAGTGAATTCGATAGTGACTCGGATACAGTGACTCAGATACAGTGACTCGGATACAGTGACTCGGATACAGTGATTCGGATACAGTGGCTAAGATACAGTGACTCGGATACAGTGACTAAGATACAGTGACTAAGATACAGTGACTAAGATACAGTGACTCGGATACAGTGATTCGGATACAGTGACTAAGATACAGTGAATCGGATACAGTGACTCGGATACAGTGACTAAGATACAGTGACTAAGATACAGTGACTCGGATACAGTGACTAAGATACAGTGACTCGGATACAGTGACCCCGATACAGTGACTCCGATACAGTGACCCCGATACAGTGATTCCGATACAGTGGCTCCGATACAGTGACTCCGATACAGTGACCCCGATACAGTGACTCCGATACAGTGACCCTGATACAGTGACTCCGAGCTTACCATCGGATACATGCCCTCGTGTGGCGCCACCTGTAGGGGGTAGTACATATTGTTTGGTCTATTTATTTATTAACTTACGACTTTTTTTTAGTTTCCTCGCTAAACTTACATCAAGTTTAAAAAACATCCCCCAGACCCCTTCATGATGAATTTGTATATTACAGGCTCGGTATCGCTCGGCAGGTAAAAATCGACACCAAAATGACACGAAAGGTCATAAAATTGACAACGAAATAGGGCGAAAGGTGTATGAAATGCTGGGTATGAAGGGAATTTAACCCTCCTGAAAATCCCCAGGCCCAGTGGTGGTGCCTGGCGCGGGTTTGAACCCTGGTTAGGGACCTCAGTAAGTTTTACCAGACTGGTGCGGTTTCGAACCCTGGTCAGAAACCTCAGTAGGTTTTAACCAGATTCGCGCGCTAACTGACTGTACTACCACGGACGTACAATAGGAGAGCAACCTTAGTTCTCCTTGAAAGAACCAGGTGATTGTCTCGTGGTGATACACGTTGTGGGTTTATTAGACTTCGACACCAACGACTATTTTACGCTATCCCAGACGTCAACTCGGGTAGCTTTGTGGTTTCGGTATTTTTGCGGATACAGGATATTACAGTGTATATTTCGACAAAACTAATGGGCCGTACGTCTTAAAATCTCAAAACTAACGGGGCTAAACACGAGGGAGAAGGGAGTCCAGAAAAAACAACCATTCCCCCTTAACCCTTTGAAGCTCTGACGCGTTTTAGCAGTTTATTTTGCCTATCATTAGACGATTTTATGCAGCTTAGGAAGTATCTGTGGGTATTAAAAGGGTAAATACTATCTCAATCAACCCTTTGACTTCCATATACCGTTACTAATCTGAATAAAATCGTCTAATAGTAGCCAGAAACAGAACAGAAACGCGTGTTGGAGCTTGAAAGGGTTAATGCCTGTCTCAGTTGGACCTCTATCAAATAAGCTTCGTTCTTTATCTTCCTCGGGTCCTTTCAACAATTGCAAGTTAGGAGAAGTGGCTGCTCGTTCCCTCCGTCTTCCTTGCATGATTCCATTTTCCCTGCATCACTCCGTGTAAGGGGGCACTACTCGCTTTTTATGGACCCCCTTCTCCCTCATGTTTAGTCCCATTTCTGTTCAGATTTTAAGACGTTCGTTCCGTTAGTTTGGCGATTTTGAGAACTTTCGCCTCAATTTGTTGTGAATGTTACCTTTCGTGCCCTTTAGGTGTCGATTTTTTCCTGGCGAGCGATAGCGAGCCTCTAATTTTAGAAGGAACCGGCCTTTGGCCGGGAAATTTTTCTACCGAAAAATTTACAAATTTATCTTGAAAGGGGGTTTAGGGGTGTTTTTCTAAGCTTGATGGAGGTCTAGCGAGGAAACTCAAAAACAAATTAATAGATAAATATATAGACCAAAAACCAAGCACTACCCCCTTAATGTCTTTCTAAGTATGATGTTCTCTCTCGCGGTAGATTCATGACCCGGGTGGAACACAGACTCCGGAATATGTATATCTAAGAGGTCCTCTTTTTAATTTTAGCTTACTTTAGGAGTTCCTTTCAGATTTTCAAGATGCCACCTTTGTTTTACTTCTCTCTCTCTCTCTCTCTCTCTACTAGACTTAAGTCCTGACCACCTCGTTTGGATCGTAAGGTCTGTGTGGCCAGTGTATCTATGTAAATCTATCTAAATCTCTCTCTCTCTCTCTCTCTACTAGAATTAAGTCCTGACCACCTTGTTTGGATCGTAACGTCTGTGAGGCCAGTGTATCTATGTAAATATATGTAAATCTCTCTCTCTCTCTCTCTCATCGTACTAAAACCAGACTCATAACACTCGCAATACATTCTCTCTCTCTCTTTCGTTCTCTCTCTCTCTGTCTCTCATCATAACACTCGCAATACGTCATGCAGATTCACTCCCCCTTGTTACATTCGTCTCCTCTCCCGTTTTTCTTCCTTTATGCCATTAACCCTTGTCTATTGGGGCCCGACTTAAGTCGGTCTAGAGAAGAAAGGACTATGTGGCGGGGACCGACTTAAGACCGTGTGCAATTCTGAGCAATATTTGGCTCTGAGAGAGAGACGAGCGGTGGGAGGAGCGTAGGTCGGCTCTGACCGATCGGCACGGCTCCCGCGCCAGCACTGGGCCCTACTCCACACACACCCACACTCACTGCCTCGCTACACAGGGAATTATGTAACGAAATTACCGTATTTTAGCGATTTTGCCCTTCGGTTGCACGATCGTTGCAAGAGAACGCGTGGTCGTAGAAGGATGGTTCTGGTGTCATTGGAAAGCTCAATTATCGCCCTTTCAGGGATATATAATTGTATTACGCTATGGCTCTTGTTTATGCATGAAAAAGAGCACGGAAACAAAGTCATTTAGGGTAAAACCACCCGCTTGGCGGGTAGTAGAAGTTACTGACGGGCCCGCTCGTAAGGCGTTAAGGGGGCCCACCTCAGTTTTTGTTTCTCTCTCTCTGGGCTGTATCCATTTGGCCCCTATAGGGTTGTCCTCGGTATTCTATTAACACTCACGACATTTGGAAATATGTAAATAAATCTATGAGGCTGTTGAACATTGGTAAAGGATTTTGTCTCAATTGAGTTTGATCCGGCTTTAAGGGGAGACAGACTATTTTTCTGGACCACCTTGTCCCTAATGTTTAACCCCATTAGTTTTGAGATTTTAAGACGATGGTTCCATTAGTTTTGGGATTTTATGACCTTTCACCCCATTTCTTGGTCAATATTAGGACCCTTTGTACCTCCTGTAATTTTAGGAGGAATCGGCCTTTGGCCGGGACATTTTTCTACCGAAAAATTTACAAATCTATCTTGAAGTCTAGGAGGTGTTTTTCTAAGCTTGATGGAGGTCTAGGGAGGAAACTAAACAAATATATGAATAAATGAATTAATAGACCAAACAAACAGCCACTGTCCCCTTATATCAATGTCCAGGAAATACTGTAGTTAGCTGTACTGTTCACCCTGATACATTAATCCTGCCCAAATATGAACTCACCAGCAGCAAAATGAACCACCTAAATGTAGATAATTTAGGTAAAGAATAAATGATAAGATTCGATTCATTACGGGATATCTTCGAAAACTTAAAACCATGGCATATGTCCTGGAGTGTACTGTACATATGCTAAGACTGGAACCAAATGCTATGAAGAGCTGGCTGTTCTTAACCTCTGAAGTGCGCATGGGGGGTATGAGACACCTCTGCCTGTGTGCACGTATTTGAGCTATTTCCATCACTAAAATATTTATTTTACCATAAATAGCATTAATACTTCTCCATATGCGCCTATTATAGGTTGATTATAAAGGTATTAACCTGTTACAACAATAAAACAAGTGGAAACAGCGTTTGGATGGTCAAAATCGGCGATACAGGCCGGGAGTTACATAATGTATGGCTGAGGCAACCTCCTTTCCCGCCACTTTTCCCCAAGTCTGGAGAGACACTGTCAATCGATACTCTCTCTCTCTCTTGCACTCGCTTGCTAACAGTGATGACAATGCTCTGCTTGCAACTCGCTAATGTTAGCATGAAAATATACCACAGAATAAGGGAATAATAGGGAAAATAGGTGATAACTGAAGGAGGGGAGGAAAGTGGAGAAGGAGGGGAGGTAGAGGAGTGATATTTTGCATGGCCCAGGGGCAATTTTTTTTTTTTTTTCGGTGTTTTAAATTGATTTTTTTGGCCCCTGACTCTTAAGAGTCTTCCCGCAGTCCGCCGGGGGAACTCTTAAGAGTCTTCCTGCAGTTCCCGGGTTAACCACCATATAGTACAGGCATTATACTAAATAACCTCCCACAAATTACAACAAAAACATTTTCAATTGATCTTGATTCAGGAAAGACCCTTCTACAACATATCAAAGGTCCTAAAAATTTAATTGGTGGAAAGCATAAAAAAATGATGTAACTTACAACTAATATTGTTTGTTAAAATATAATTTAGTTATCCATTATTTACTGGTTTTCTTTGAACATTGGCCACTCAGATAGACATAGAAAATGCAAACTATTTGTATATATCACTCACCTGACCTGTTGGAAAGTGTAGTTGGTATGTGTTGTGTATTTCTATTTGTGTTTTGCCATGCCTAGACATACTAAACATAACTTATATGAGGCTAAGACACCAAAAAAGTACTGAAATATCTCCTTGAAAGAAACCCTTTCCACTCAGATTCGAGCCTACACAGTGTGGCAACTGGTGTTCATGGTCACCACACTGTGAATGTTGATAGAGTCAAGTCCATTGGGCACACTTTCAGGAAGAGGGATCAAGCAATCACCATGGCTTCAAAGTCATCAGTGAGAATCAGAGATGAATTAGTGTGGGTTGACCCTCAGTTACTGTTTCAACGTCTCACAGTTGCTGCAAAAGCTTCACAAGACCTGACATCGGTATTCAAGTATGAACTATGCAGTCATCCTACTGTTTTGTTCGAAAGTTCGCTTATGCTTCGCCAGCCACAGAAACAACAGCTTGCAGATGCTATCTGGGCGCTCCAAACGTCTCACCAACCAGAAATACCAGGCAATGTGCAATATGTGTTGGATGGGAGAGCACTCATTCACCTTATCCTGTGGACACTTGGAACTATGTACAAGGGAATATGCAATATGTACAGCGAGTATGTCAGGAAGAAATATAGTGCTCCACTAATTGTTTTCCATGGCTACCAGGAAACGTCTACCAAAGACATGGCTCATCGCAGGCGAGCAGGCAGGAGGACTGGAGTCGCTGTAACCCAGGCAGAGGACTTGCCAGTCATGATGAAAACAGAAGAGTTCCTTTCCAACACCACCAACAAACAGCGATTCATCAATATGCTCAGTGCTCACCTGCAGATAAAAAAGCTGCCAGATATACCACACCTCAGGTGATGTCGATCTCTTGATAGTGCAGAATGCAGTGGATGCTGCTGTCGAAAGTAAAACTACACTCATAGGTGATGATACAGACCTTCTCGTCCTCCTCATCTACCATGCCAACCTTGAATCGAATGACATCTTCTTCAAACCAGAGCCAAAGAAAAGTATGAGGAATGCACGCATTTGGGATGTCAGGGTTGTTAAACGTCAACTAAGTCCAAGTGTGTGCAATCACATACTCTTCATCCACGCCATAGCTGGATGTGACACTACTTCATGCCTCTACGGTAGTGGGAAGGGAGTTCCTTTGAAAACAATTACAACCTGCAGTGACTTTGTTGAACAGGCGTAAGTGTTTGACACCCACTGAGCTTCTCTGGCAGATATTGTGTCCGCAGGTGAGAATGCTCTGTTGTGTCTGTACAGTGGAAAGCCAGGGGAGGGACTCGACACACTGAGGCACAAGCGATTCTGTGAAAAGGTGGCTGCATCCAGTTTTCCCGCACAGCCACATAGTCTGCCACCAACATCAGCAGCAGCCAGGCACCACAGTCAGCTACAACAGTGTAAAGGAACTGTCGACAGACTATCATCACAAGAATGGGGGTGGGAGAAGAGCAACACAGGTTTCGTACCTGTCCAAACTGACTTGGAACCTGCTCCACAGGAGCTGCTAAGAGTTGTCAGATGCAATTGCAAGACTGACTTCAGTAGCTTGTGGTGTACATGCAGGAGGCACAACATCGAGTCCTCTGCTACCTGAAGCAACTGCAAGGGAATGGCGTGTGTGAATACCTCTGAGGCAGTTTGTGACCAACCCGGAGAAGATCAAGAACCAGACGACCTCCATTGAAAATCACCAACAACAAATATGCATCAATGTCAGTTTACAAATACACCATAAATTTACCCAGCATCATTTAATTTAATAATAGCAATTATCATATGTTTTGCTTTTAGATGCTACCTTTAGAAGCTAATTTGAGGTAGCACAGGTGACGGGTACGGAAAAATAAAGTCATATGAACAAAATATTTGTTTCCACCAATCGAATTTCTTAGGACTTTTTGTTATGTTATAGAGGAAATTTTTCTGATTCAAAAATAGTTGGAAGCATTGTTGTTTCAATTTGTGTGAGGTTCATCCGTCTTTTTCCGTATAATGCCTGTACTACATTATGGGGTCAGTGCATTCTATTAATGAAAGCTCATTCTTACCGCAAAGCAACATTACCGAGCGTAAGGGTAAGCTCAAACTCTACCTTTCAAACTATATATACTATCTATCTATCTATCTATCTATTGCCTGACGCCGTGATCCCCGAAGGGGTGGCCACGAATGAAACGCTCCCATGCACCTCTGTCCTCAGTCAGTCAACCCCCCTCCTCCCAACCAGCACCGCCTTCATCCATATACTTCTTCACTCCATCCTTCCACCTCTCTTTCGGTTTACCTCTCCCTCTCTGTCCTTCCACCTCACTCTTGTACTGTCGTACAACCTCTTAAGTCATTCTCTCGCTTCCCATACGTTCCACATGGCCGAACCATCTCAAGGTATTCCTTTTCACACTTTCCAGCACATCTACCTCCACACCACACCTCCTTCTTACTTCCTCATTCGTCTGTCTATCCCTCCATGTAACTCCGCACGCACTTCTCAAGTAACTCATTTTCACCCCTCTCACTCTTGGTCTGAGTCTCTCCACAAACGTCCATGCTTTGCTTCCGTAAGTCAGTGTCGGGATTACCACACTGTCATGCAAGGACTTCTTCACTTCCATACTGAGGTAAGGTGTGTGAAACTATATATACAAATGTGAGAATATTTAACTTTCCCTTTCTTTTACAGCATTTATCCCAGGTTCATGTGTTGGTAACTTTACACTCTAAGACTTTTAAATTCTGGCCTATCATAGTTCCTAGAAAATTAAACCAAACTTCCAGAATGTACATTATAAATAAAATATATTGAAAAGATTCTAATCCTGCTTCGAAAACTTAAAGCCACGATTTATGCCCTAGTGTTTACTTAAGGGGGGACACCGTTTTTTTTTTTTATCTTTCTCTCCTTTTCTTTCTTTCTCTGGCTTGTATCAATTTGGCCCCATTGAGCCAACTGTTTTAAGAAGTTTATCCCCATCCAGGTGTCGATTTCTTCCTGGCGAGCAATAGCGAGCCAGCATTGTATGGAGAAATCCGGCTTCGCCGGAGAAATTTTTCTATAGAAAATGTACAAATTTAGCTTGCTGTCAAAACAAAAATATATATATGATGGCTCGCTACCGCTCGCCAGGAAAATATTGACACCTGGATGGGGGTAAACGTCTTAAAAGAGTAGGCTGAATGGGACCGAATGGATACAAGCCAAAGAAAGAGGGAGAGAAAGAGAAGAAAAAAACGAGGTGGGCTTCCTTAAGTTAAGGTTAAGCTACTAGGTTTTTCAGAGGCTCTGACATATCGTTTTTCATCAATAAGTTCCAAACAAAGACTTGGATCGGTATGGCGCTTTGGCACAGCTTGTTTCACACCCTGCCGTAATTTATGGCGCTATAGTGCATTGCCAGATGCGGTTAATTACGGCGATTACTCTTAACTCAGAAGGCGAAACCTGCATGAGCCAGATACATATTCGAACAGGTGAGGAATAACCGTGACGTAGTTGTGACGTCTGTCCACAAACCACCTCCACTTCTGCCCTCCCCTACCTACCTCCCTCCCTCTCTTTCCCTGCCTCCCTCCTCCTCCTTCACCATCCCCCACCCTCTCTCTCCTCCGCCTTTCTCTCCCTCCTCTCTCTATAATTTTTTCTTGATGCCTTCATTATACATATTGTTATTATTATTTTACTTATTATTATATACAGTGAATATTATTATAGAATAAGTAACAACGTGTCCTCTACGCAGGCAGAAATATGTGCTATGTTATACGGGTTAAATAAAATAAGAGGGGGAGAAGGTGATGTGTGCTTTTTCGTAGACAGTCGAAGTGCTTTGGAATCTATGAACAGCAAAAAACCCGTGTATGAAAAGCTGGTATCTCAGTGTAAGGTTATTATAGATGAACTACGCAATAATGGGAGAATGGTAAAATTTACGTGGATACCTTCACATGTTGGGATAATAAATAATGAAAGAGCGGACGAACTTGCTAAATTAGGAACGGAGAAAGACACAATAGATTACGAGTGCATTCAATCTTTAAGACAAATTAAATCAACAATTAGAAAAAAACAAAAGGATGCAGAACTTTTTATGATGCAAGAAAAACACGCGAATAGTGCAACATTCTATCACTATAATAACGTTGCACGGCGAACTAGCTTCATATACGGAAACTTAAGAAGTGCTTGGAAGGACTCCTTGTGCACACGACTTAGGTTAGGATATTGTTACATGTGGGAACTTGGTGTTCCTAAAGGAGAACACGAAATATGTTGTCAACTATGTAAAACACCAAGAAGTCATACCTTAAATCATTATATACTGCACTGCCAACACCTAGCGAAATATAGAAACAATGTCATAGATAAGGTCGATGAACAAATTATATGGATGTTCAATCATAATATGATTACTCAAATAATAGCCAAATGCAAAAAAATACAATACATCGTAAGGTAAATATACATAAAACAAAGTTTAGGATTTAGTGTTATGATTATTATGTAATTGATAGCCTCATTATATCATTATTGTTATTATACTAATAAATGTGTATGTATACACTGTATATTGTGAAATTTGTGTTATTGTATGAATTATTGTGTGTATAGGTATGTATGTAGGTATATGTACATGCATGTGTGTGTGTGTGTATGTATATGTATGTATATGTGTATATATATATGTATATACTGTATATGTATTTATGTGTGTATGGGTGTATGTATGTGTGTGTATATGTAGGCATGTATTAAACTGGAGTGGGAGGGTCATTCTATGACATTAAGGAAAGTAGAAGGATTATAACAAACCCGCGCTAAGCCTAAGCCCAGCTTAGCTAAGGGTCCTTCTTAAACAGTTAGGGACAACTGGTTTGCTAACAAGTATAGAGATAAAAACTGACTAAATGTTGTATTCATGTTTGTGTTTATATTGTACATGTATAATATGAGTAGGGTAAAAGACTGTTTTATCACCTTTGCCCTTTTGAGACGTGTAATTATGTATTCCCATGTATTTATGCTTTCTCAATAAAGAATCAATCAATCAATCAATCCTTCTCCTTCTCCATCCCCCACCCTCTCTCTCCTCCGCCTTTTCTCTCCCTCTCTCCCCCCCCCCCCCTCCCCCGACCTCTCGTAGAGGATTTTTTTTATTTGATTTGATTGTTTTATTGAGAAAAGTACAAATGTTACACAAGTATCATAGTTACATTATCTCAAAAGGGCGAAGGTGCATACGCAATCTTCACCCTATTTCTAGCTTAAACTATGTCATTACATATATAGTTAGATGAGTAATACATTGATATTGAAGATAATTTTTAACACTACCTAAGTTTAGTATATACAGTATTATAATAAAGACATACCGGTATCTAAAATACATGAGTCCCCGTTATAGACCTTGATCAGATTGTTTTTTGTTTTTTGTTTTTAAACAAAGTAGTAATGGGACGTCTTCTGGAAGTGGAAAAACGGTCTCAAGTGATTATGGAGAGATTCCTAGCCCAAACCGAGGGGCCAGACACGAACCACAGAGGAAGGTGCAACTACCACTAACTAGTTTTGTTGTGGGCAACATCAGAGGACTTTACCCACGAAACAATCAATGTAAAGTCCCTATGTTGGGAGAAATTGCAGAGGAAGACAACTCAATTTTTCTAGCCCTCACAGAAACACACCTGAACGAAAACATTTTGGATGCAGAGATCAATATCCATAATTTCACTCTATTCAGAGCCGACAGAGAGGACAGAAGCCACGGAGGAGTAGCACTCTACCTAAGGGAGGATATGGCTGCAAATACCGAAACTTTAGTTGCATTCTCAAACGGCACAACAGAGCTACTAGCAGTACACATAAGACAAACCGACATGCTCATCATAATTTTGTATCGACCTCCAAACACCACAGGGGAAATTTTCAAGGAGGTCACAGAGAAAATACAATCACTCCTACAAAATCTTCCAACTCCCGCTACAGATGTCATCATCACAGGAGACTTCAACCTGCCCATCATCAATTGGGCAACCATGAAAATAGATGGAGGAACCAGGGAGGAAAAACAGCAAGCCAAGGAGCTAATGACTATCATGGACACTGCATACATGAAGCAATACATCGAGGAACCTACAAGAGGCAACAACACACTGGACTTACTATTTGGCAACAACTTCGACCTGGTACACTCGTATGAAACTGTAAAAACTATAATGTCCGACCACAGCCTCATCAAAGTTAGAACCCCCACACCAACCGCCACACCACCAAGAAGATGTCAACAGGAATCAAGCCAAATACCCTGCACCTCTCTGAAAGATCTCAACTTCTACAGCAAAGATATAGACTGGGACAGACTGAGAGCAGAACTGGCAGGAACTGATTGGAGGGCACTATTCGAAGATAAAAACGTCGACGAAACTCTCAGTATCCTCCAGCAACAATGCCTGGAGACCTGTAAAAACACCATACCACCCAAATCAAGCAGGAAGCAGATCAAGCAGATTCCCAGAGATAGAAAAATACTAATGAAGAAAAGGACGTACTTGAGAGCCAAGCAAAGGAAGACCAGCTATGCGCACAATATCACCAAACTACAAGAAGAGCTTGATGAAGTGGAACGTAAACTCATCCAGTCACACCAAGAGCAAAGAACACGCGAAGAACTACAAGCAGTTGCAAACATACGAGTAAATAGCAAATTCTTCTATGCATATGCAAAAAGGAGACTCAGGAACACCACAACAATAGGACCACTTGCAAAACCTACGGGCGAACTTGAGAGTGACCCAACCGAAATGGCCAAGATACTCAAACAGCAGTATGAAAGTGTCTTCAGCCCGCCAAATGAAGACAAGAAAATCGAGAATGCAACGACTTTCTTTGGCAACGCTCCAGAGACACCACATCAACTCTCCTCGGTAACAGTATCAACAGAGGACATAATAGCAGCCATCGACAAGATTGGACCAAACTCTGCAGCAGGACCAGACGGCTTTCATGCCCAACTGCTAAAAAACTGCAAACATCAGCTAGCCCTGCCTCTAAAACTGCTGTGGAGCAAGTCCCTCCAAACTGGATATGTACCACAATCCCTAAAAGAAGGTAATGTCACACCAATACACAAAGGGGGTAGTAAAGGCATAGCCAAAAATTACAGACCAGTGGTGCTGACGTCACACCTTATTAAAATCATAGAAAGAACAATAAGAGCTAAGATGGTCAGCTTCCTGGAAGATAATGAGGCGTTCAACGAGGGGCAACATGGCTTTAGAAAAGGCCGCTCCTGCCTCTCACAACTACTATCACACTACGACAAAATCCTACAGGATATTCAAGACGGAGAAAATGTAGACGTCATATATCTAGATTTCGCCAAAGCTTTTGACAAGGTGGACCATGGGATCCTTCTACATAAACTCAAATCACTGGGAATAGGGGGAGACCTTGGAAGATGGCTCCATAGCTTCATCACCAACAGAAAACAAAGAGTCACGGTTCAAGGAAGCCTATCAGAAGCAGGTGGGGTCATCAGCGGAGTACCACAAGGATCAGTACTGGGACCTCTCCTATTCCTCATCATGATAGGAGACATCGACAGGGACCTGGAACACTCAACAGCCACATCGTTTGCAGACGACACCAGACTCATGAAGAAAATCACCTCACAACATGATGCTCAGCTACTACAACAAGACTTGGACAAAATCCTGAAGTGGGCAGAAGAAAA
Organism: Paralithodes platypus; assembly: GCA_032716605.1. Taxonomy (NCBI): domain Eukaryota; kingdom Metazoa; phylum Arthropoda; class Malacostraca; order Decapoda; family Lithodidae; genus Paralithodes; species Paralithodes platypus. The sequence continues at coordinate 10,897,515 of CM064565.1, read as the reverse complement.
CAACATGGCCCTAAACGGAGACAAGTTCGAGCTTCTAAGGTACGGGAACAAGAGAGCACTACAAAACGACACCAACTACAAAAGCGGACAGCAAGAAATTACCGCCAAGGACACAGTGAAGGACTTGGGAGTAAATATGAGCAGTGACGCCACTTTTTCCCAGCATATTACCAAAGCCACAACAACAGCAAAACAAATAGCAGGCTGGATCCTGAGAACCTTCCACACAAGAAATGAGAGGTGTATGCTAACATTGTGGAAGTCACTGGTCCTACCACGACTGGAGTACTGCTCCCAGCTCTGGTCTCCCCAAAAAGTAGGAGAAATAACAGAAATTGAAGCCACCCAGAGGACATTCACCAGTAAAATCCATGGGTTTCAACACTTTAACTACTGGGAGAGACTTAAGGAGCTGCAGCTGTACTAACTTCAAAGACGTAGGGAGAGATACATCATCATCTACGTCTGGAAGATTTTGGAAAAAAAGGTACCAAACCCAAACATCCAAGAGACTCAGCACCAAAGGCGAGGGAGGCTGTGCTATGTGAGGACTACGCCGGGATCAACACAAAAAATCAAATCCCTGATCCATCACAGCTTTACATACAATGGAACCAGACTGTTCAACTGTATACCAGCCCCTCTCAGGAACATAACCGGGGTGTCTCCAGACACCTTCAAGAAACACTTGGACATGTGGCTGGCCAAAATACCGGACCGGCCACCAACACCAGGATACCCCAGCACCAACTCCAACCGACTTCTGGAATGGAGAGTGGAAGAAAGGGAGCTGCCTGGTCGCAGTGGAGCCCCAGCTCAACTGTGTCACTAACGGACGGAATACAACTAAGTGTAACTAAGTGTAAGTGAAACACGCATGCTGTCCCACAAGACCCCCAACTGAGCCCCGACCGTGTTAATCCCTCCTTAAACATCCTAGAGGGACCCTACCCGTCGTGACCCAGTCACCAGACCCCAGCCAATGCCTTCTCTATACATATGTATAGAGAAGGCATTGCCCCAGCACCCAAAACATACAGCCATACAGATTCAGATTCAGATTAAAATTATTTTATTTCCATAAAATAATATTCGGAGGGAAGGTGCAAGTGGTCCTCCGGGAGGGATGTGCCGCATATCCGGAGGTACTTGTACATCAAGCCATTAGCCGAGAATATTGAGGACAATACAGCAGTATGGTTAGGGAGCGTAGGTTCGCTGACCCAGGGTGGCCTGTAAGGCACCACTAGAATGTACATGTGTTTAGTTGAAGAGCATAGCTACACATCAAATTATATGTTTTATAATTTTACATTCTTTTAAAAGGTTGTACATAGTTCCACTGCTGAACATCCATATTATCTGTTTCACATACAATACAGTAAATCAACTAAAGTACATGGAATGTATATGACCTCCTGTCTAGATTTTGAGACGGGCAGTTAGTTAATCCCTGCCAATCCCCAGTGGGCTGGAAAACGGTCAGATTACCTCTTAACGAGGAAACCGGACCGTCCCCCAGCCCACCTGTGGTCATTAGCAAAGATGCACACATTTATGGCAATCTAATTTTGCTACAGTATCTATATTTTGGTGACTTGTAAATTGTAGATAGTAGCTAGTTAATTATAGTACATCACTATAGTAATAAAATTAAAAAGTTAACACAATAAGTATAATAATAATAATTTTAATGTAAATAAAAATAAAAATAATAACTAATAAATATATGAAAATAAAAAGTAGTAACAGTAAAAATAATAATAATAATAATAATAATAATAATAATAATAAAAATAATAATAATAATAATAATAATAATAAAAATAATAATAATAATAATAATAATAATAATAATAAAAATAATAATAAGTAAAATAATAATAACAATATTTATAATGAAGGCATCAAGAAAAAATTATAGAGAGAGGAGGGAGAGAAAGGCGGAGGAGAGAGAGGGTGGGGGATGGTGAAGGAGGAGGAGGGAGGCAGAGCAAGAGAGGGAGGGAGTAGACCAGTCAAAGTAGGGCTGGACTTAGAACAAATTGCAATAGAAGGTTTTTTGGCTTTAACTTGTTTATTAGGTCCCTCTGATGAACATATAAAAAGTCTCCAACTTTTGGACACCGGGAAAGTGGTTAATTTGCATAAATTCAAGATGGCCGCCGTCCAAAGCTTCAATTTACAGATAACTTTTTTCTGGTTGCTCCTAGACCCTATAAATATATTACAAACAACGGTTTTTGGCTTTAACTTGTTTATTAGGTCCCTCTGATGAACATATAAAAAGTCTCCAACTTTTGGACACCTGGAAAGTGGTTAATTTACAGCCAAAAAACCTTACAGCCAAAAAACCTTCTATTGCAATTTGTTCTAGGTCAAGCCCTACCTTTACTGCACATTATTGTCTATTACATTTTGCCTAGGCCTATACTAATCCCATCATCTTGTTTCTTGTTTCAACAGATTGGTGCGACATCTACCGAAGCCATGGAAGAAGAGGTGGTGCATAATCCCTGCGGCATTTGCTCAAACACGTTAGACGAAGGAGAAACAGTCAAGCTGAGGGCGAAGGGAGCAGATACTATCAACAAGGCCAGTACTGAACGTGGAACGCCATCAATTACCGTGTCCGAGGGCCAAACGGTGCACATTGATTGCCGAAAGAAGCATGTCAATACGAAGCCAAATAGAATTCCTGGGAAGCAGAAGAAACGTCCTGAAAAACCTGCTCTTCGTTCTCAGACACCAGACTTTTGTTTTACAGAGAACTGCTTTTTTTGTGGTACAAAAATCTATTTGGACACAAAGCATGATTCAGAAGAAGTGTATCCAGTACGCACCTTCAACTTTCAAAGGACAATACTTTCTGCATGTGATGCCAGGGCTGATGAGTGGGCTGACACTGTTAGAGGCCGAATTAACTTTGCACGCGATCTTCCAGCAGCTGACGCAATATATCACAAGCAGTGCAGCTCAAATTTCCAGACACATAGGCAGATCCCCTCCAAATATCGTGATTCCGCAGACAGTGAACCTCCTCGCAAGGGTCGCAAAGTAGATGCCTCACGAGAGGAAGCATTTCTACTCGCAATCGAGGACCTAGTCAGTGGCAATGATGATGAACAGACTACAGTGGTTGATCTCGTTGATAGAATGTCCCAGTTGTGCCCTGATGTTGAAGCGTATAGTGTAAAATACATGAAACAGAAACTTATTTCATATTTTGGGGATGAACTGGTTATTAGTAACGTGCATGGACGCAGCGATGTTGTAACTGTCAAAGAAAGTGCTGCAAAGATTTTGCAACAATTCAAAGACTCACCACAGACTGATGATGAGGAAGCAGAACAAAGAAAGATAGTCAGGGCTGCGGCACGGTTGATCAAAGCAGATATAAAGAACATTGATACTTGTAGAGATTTCTATCCAGATCCTTCTGAACTCCGGTCGCTGGAAAAGAATGTGGCGTACGTTCCGCAGTCCCTTCGTATATTGCTGCAAGAGACGTTCAGTGGCAAGTCATGTGATCTTGAAGTTGCATCAATTGGACAAAGTATCGTGCAACTTACCAGACCAAGGGCCATTGTAGCACCCATTCAGTATGGATTGGCGGTTCAAATGCACCAGCACTTTGGTTCCCGCTTTCTTGTGGACAGTTTACACAGCCACGGCTTCTGTCTGCCTTACGCAGAAGTTTTGAGGTTTTCGAAGTGTGCTGCCAATTTCAGGGGCACCAACATATCCACTGCAGGCAGAAATGACTCACTTAATGAAATGACTGAAGCAAGGCGTGAACGAGATAGGAAGGACACAGAGAAGGTTCTCGCATTCTTCAAGGATTATGATCCATTTCAAGAATCAAATGAACTCAGGAATATTGCCAACGGTGTGACAGGACCAGCCTCGGCCAATCCTCATTTACTGTATGAGGTTGGTATGAACATTGTGCAGAAGATGGAAGGTAGCAATGCTTTTGACTTTTCATTTAGGAAGAAAGATCAAGTTGAGTCGTTGGGTGCAAAGGTTACAATCAGTGCTGAAAAAGTACCAATCGACCCACAGCTCCTTTTCCAGAGGCTCCTCATCTTTGCTAATAACAGGGACTTAGGTGTTGAAGAGGTCTTTGCGTATGAGTTGTCTAGCTACCCTACTGCTCTGTTCGATAAGTGGGGGAGGCTCAGGGAAGCCAATAAACCACAGCTAGGAGATGAGATAGCTGCTGTTGTTCCCAAGTCGTCATTGGAATCATTTGAGGAAGAAAGGACTGTGACCCATGTTCTGGATGGTGGTTCCTTATTGCAAAGGATTCCATGGAAGAAGGGTGACACATTTGAGGACATTGCAAGCATGTACATGAAGCATGTTTCCAAAAACTTTCTCAACCCGGTGGTTGTATTCGACGGTTATAAATCAGGACCTACTACCAAGGACATGACACACAATCGACGATCAAAAGGAGTCTTTGGTCAAAAGGTGATGTTCACTCCAACCATGCCCCTTCGGTCAAAAAAGGAAAACTTCTTGTCAAACTCGGACAATAAGCAAAACTTCATTGACTTATTGTGTGAAACATTCAAGGCAAATGGAATTGACTGTGTCAATGCGCCAGCAGATGCAGATGTCATGATTGCGAAGAAGGGAATTGAGCATGCAAGGGAAACCGTGACATATGTGATAGGTGAGGACACAGACTTGTTGGTGCTGTTGTGTCATTATGCGGAACGAGGGATGAATGATTTGTACTTCAAGTCGAGCAAGGAAGGTGGGAAATGTTGGCATATTAACTCAGTAGCAGAAGCTCTCGGTGAAAGCATCTGTCGTGTCCTGCCAGTTGTCCATGCACTCTGTGGATGTGACACAACCTCACGACTGTATGGTATTGGTAAAGGGGCTGCCTTGAGGAAAGTGAGGGAAGACAACGGTTTCTTGAAATGTATAGAAGCATTCTGTTGCCAAAGTGGAAGTAAAGACGCGATATCATCAGCTGGTGAAAAGGCCTTGGTTTATTTGTACGTGGGAAAAGGAAATGACACCCTTGACGGACTGCGAAAGACAAAGTTTTGCAACAAGGTGGCAAAAAGTTCAACTACCGTTGAAGTTCACAGCCTTCCCCCAACAACCGATGCAGCCAAATACCACTCGTTCTGAGTTTATTGTCATGTCCAGGAATGGATGGGGAACTGTGTGGACCCCGAGAAATGGGGCTGGTGTCTGCGGAAGGGACAGCTTGAACCGAAGACGATGGATTCGCCAGTGGCTCCTGATTCACTACTGAAATTGGTCAGATGTCAGTGTAAGGGCAACTGTGACACTCAACGCTGTAGTTGCAAACGGAATGAGCTTGAATGTTCCAGTGCATGTGGTCAATGTAAAGGACTCTGTCAAAATAGCAACTTTGATGCAAGCACCGATGATCCAAGTGAATACGAACTCCTATCATGAATTACATAATTGGCTCTGAATGACGTCATACTACGTCATGGTTTTTTTTTTTTTTTTTTTTTATAAAAAAGAGGGACAACAGGTCAAAAAACCCATACAAGCACAAAGTGCCTGTGTCACCCCTTGTGAAAGAGACAGTTCAGCCTGTCTGTAAGGTTTTTCGGCTGTAAATTAACCACTTTCCAGGTGTCCAAAAGTTGGAGACTTTTTACATGTTCATCAGAGGGACCTAATAAACAAGTTAAAGCCAAAAAACGTTGTTTGTAATACATTTATAGGGTCTAGGAGCAACCAGAAAAAAGTTATCTGTAAATTGAAGCTTTGGACGGCGGCCATCTTGAATTTATGCAAATTAACCACTTTCCCAGTGTCCAAAAGTTGGAGACTTTTTATATGTTCATCAGAGGGACCTAATAAACAAGTTAAAGCCAAAAAACCTTCTATTGCAATTTGTTCTAGGTCCAGTTAAATGATTGCTAGATTTACTGGACTAGAGGTAGGTAGGGGAGGGCAGAAGTGGAGGTGGTTTGTGGACAGACGTCACAACTACGTCACGGTTATTCCTCACCTGTTCGAATATGTATCTGGCTCATGCAGGTTTCGCCTTCTGAGTTAAGAGTAATCGCCGTAATTAACCGCATCTGGCAATGCACTATAGCGCCATAAATTACGGCAGGGTGTGAAACAAGCTGTGCCAAAGCGCCATACCAATCCAAGTCTTTGTTTGGAACTTATTGATGAAAAACGATATGTCAGAGCCTCTGAAAAACCTAGTAGGATATTATTAACCCCTTTTGTACCGGCCACATCTTTTATATTTTATTCTAGTTATATTTACACAATTTTATGCAGCTCAAGAAGGATCTGTGGTAGGAGAAAGGGTTAATTAAGAGAGTTCAAAGCCTGTTGATTGCTTGAGGCCCTTCTTAAACTGAATACAGTTGTTTAAATATAGCTAGGGTAATAATATGTCGCCAGTACAGTAGGGGTTAATACAGATACAAATTAAATGTGGTTAAAATTTGTTATGTGGAGCGTGTGAGGAGGTGTGTGGAGTAAGGAGAAGAGGGAGGGGAGTGAAGGGTACAACGTGGTGGACGGAAGAGGTAAAAATAGCTGTGGAAGACAAGAAGAAAGCGTATAGAGAGTGGTTGGGTAGTAGAGGGAACGAAGATTTGGAGAGACAGAAAAGAGTGAGGTACTTGGAGAAAAAGAGAGTGGTGAAAGAAAGTAAGAGAAGAGCAGATGAGGAATTGGGAAGAAGTCTAAGTGTAAAATGGAGGGAGTGTAAGAAACTGTTCTGGAAAGAGGTCAAGAAAGTTAGGGAAGGTAGCAAGGGAAATAGTAATGGTGTGAAAGATAAGAATGGGCGAGTGATAGCCAAGAGACAAGAGAGAGTTGAGAGATGGAGGGAATACTTCAACGAATTGTTAAACGTAAGGAATGAAACACCAGCAAACATAGTTGGATGGAGTATGGGAGGGAGAATAAGTGAAGTAATGGAGGAGGAGGTGGGGATCAGGAGGTCAGAAGTGTGTGAAGCCATGAAAAGAATGAAGATGGTGAAAGCATCAGGAACAGATGGAGTGTGTGGGGAAATGCTGAGGTATGGTGGTTAGATTGTTATCGAATGGGTATGGAAAATGTGCAAACTAGCATGGGAGAAGGGAAGTGCACCTGATGACTGGAAGACAGGTACAATAGTCCCCCTGTATAAGGGTTAAAGGGGAAAGAGGAGTGTGTGGTAACCACCGGGGAATATGTCTTCTAAGCGTAGTAGGGAAGGTGTACAGTAGGGTAATGATCGACAGAGTGGGAGCGAGAATGAAGAAATGGGTAGGTGACGAGCACGGTGGGCTTAGGAAGGGAAGAGGATGTGTTGATCAGATTTTTGCCCTGAAATGTGTTGTGGAGAAATATCTGGAGAGGCAACAAAAGTTGTATGCTACCTTTATGGAATTGGAGATTGAAGGCTTATAACAGAGTTGATAGAGAAGGTATGTGGAACGTACTGAGAATATACGGAGCAGATGGCAAGTTGCTGAAAGCAGTGACGAGCATGTATGAGGGTGCAAAGGCGTCAGTGCGTGTGGAGAATGAACAGATGGAGTTCTATGATCTGAATGTTGGGTTAAAGCAAGGGTGTGTGATGTCCCCATGGTTGTTCAATATATTCATATATGGATAGAGTCATGAAAGAAATACAAGGAAGAGCAGTGCATAATGGTGTACCACTGATAAGGGAAGGAAACCAGTGGAAGTTGCCTGTACTGCTGTTTGCCGATGATATAGTTCTGATAAGCGATAGTCGATGAGAGTTGCAGGGTCTGGTAAACATGTTTGGAACAGTGTGAAAAACAGATCAGAAGGTAAATGCGGGGAAGAGCAAGATTATGGTCTTTGAAAGGGGTGCAGCCACAGAGTGTGAGGTGAGGTTGAATGGTCAGGCTATGGAGAATGCCAGCTCATTTAAGTATTTGGGCAGTGTGTTGAGCAAAGATGGGAGTATGGATGAAGCAGGGCGAGAGAGGGTGCAACAGGGGAAGAGGGTTGTTGGAATGCTGAAAGCAGTAACAAGAAATAGAGTGGTTAGCATGGAAGTAAAGAAGTCCTTGCATGACAGTGTGGTAATCCCGACATTGAGTACCGGAAGCGAAGCATTGACGTTGGTGGAGGTACTCAAACCAATCGCGAGAGGGGTGGAAATGAGTTACTTGAGAAGGGCGTGCGGAGTTACATGGAGGGATAGACAGACGAATGAGGAAGTACGAGAGAGGTGTGGTGTGGTTGTAGATGTGCTGGAAAGTGTGAAAAGGAACACCTTCAGAGGGTTTGGCCATATGGAACGTATGGAAAGCGAGAGAATGACCAGGAGGGTGTACGAGAGTGAGGTGGAAGGACAGAGAGGTAGAGGTAAACTGAAGGAGAGGTGGAAGGATGGAGTGAGGAAGTATATGGATGAAGGCGGTGCTGGTTGGGAGGAGGGGCGTCGACTGACTGGGGACAGAACTGCATGGGGGCGGTTCGTTCATGGCCACCCCTTCGGGGATCACGGCGTTAGGTAATAGATAGATAGATATAGATTCAGCCTGCCTCACAATTTACATATCTTTGAGTCTCTCGGGTAATCAGATTGCATTGTTTTCTCACTTCCGCAGCTTTCTTCCTGTAATAATGTTCATCCCGTTTTCTATGTTTCCTGTAATAAGCAAAGGAAAACGAAGGAGTACAGTGCGCATGCAAATTAGCCTCACCGGAACAATTAGCCCTTACGAAGTTGATGGTAACTTATCTAACCCCCAAACTCTCTCTCTCTCTCTCTTTTCTCTATCTCTGTCTCTTTTCTCTATTTTTCTCTTTTTGTTTTTTGTTCTCTCTCTCTCTCTCTTTCTCTTTTCTCTATCTCTCTCTCTTTTCTCTCTCTCTCTTTTCTCCATCTCTGCCTCTTTTCTCTATCTATCTAATTTTTGTTCTCTCTCTCTCTCTCTCTCTCTCTCTCTCTCACTCTCTCACACACTCTCATAACATGCTAATCCCCACTCTTCTTCTTCTGTGCCCCGCCTTTCCCTGAGCCTGTGTTTCTTTTAGACGGAGGCACCACCACCACCCGGGGGGGGGGGGGGGGGCCCCCCCCCCCGCCTCTCTCTTATCACCTCACATTAAGGGAGCCCACCTCGCTTTTTTTCTGTCTCTCCCTCGCTCTTTGGCTTGTATCCAGTCAGCCTACTGTTTTAAGACGTTTACCCCCATCCAGGTGTCAATATTTTCCTGGCGAGCGGTAGCGAGCCAGCATATATATATTTTTGTTTTGACAGCAAGCTAAATGTGTACATTTTTCGATAGAAAAATGTCTCCGGCGAAGCCGGATTTCTCCATACAATGCTGGCTCGCTATCGCTCGCCAGGAAGAAATCGACATCTGGATGGGGATAAATGTCTTAAAACAGTTGGCAGAATGGGGCCGAATGGATACAAGCCAGGGAAAGAGAGAAAAGGAGAGAAAGACAAAAAAAGCCGGTGACCCCCCTTAAGGTATGCATGAGTTTCTTTCTGTGCCTTCCCCTCACTCAATTTCACTTTTCTTGGCGTTTGGCTTTTGTTTTCTTCTTGTTTATATATTATATTATATATACCTACAACAATCATATTCCTCTGAAGTTTAAAGCCGGTATCACACGAGAGTATTTATAGTCAACATTCGATGATCAACATTTTTCTGGCAACATTTCTGGAATATTTTGCACTGGTATCGGGAATTAGACTAGTAGATGAATTTAGATGACCGAAATATTCTAAATTTGGACCTAATAAGCTGCCAGACCAGTGTTACGGATAAATGTTGAGTGAAAAAGCGCTCGTGTGATACCGGCTTTAGTGTTGTTTTAAATGGTGAATCAAATACAGTGCAATAACGGACATACAGTATATGCAATATGTTTTACACAAATATATTTCATCTATCTATCTATCTATTGCCTGACGCCGTGATCCCCGAAGGGTTGGCCACGAATGAAACGCCCCCATGCACCTCTGTCCCCAGTCAGTTGACACCCCTCCTCCCAAACAGCACCGCCTTCATCCATATACTTCTTCACTCCATCCTTCCACCTATCATTCGGTTTACATCTCCCTCTCTGTCCTTCCACCTCGGTCTCGTACACCCTCTTAGTCATTTTCTCGCTTCCTATATGTTCCATATGGCCGTTCGGCCTCAAGGTGTTCCTTTTCACACTTTCCAGCACATCTACCTCCACACCACACCTCCCTCTTACTTCTTCATTCGTCTGTCTAGCCCTCGATGTAATTCCGCACGCACTTCTCAAGTAGCTAATTTCCACCCCTCTAACTCTTGGTCTGAGTCTCTTCACCAACACCCTTGATTCGCTTCCGTAAGTCAGTGTCGGGATTACCACACTGTCATGCAAGGACTTCTTCACTTCCATGCTGACCACCCTATTTCTTGTTACTGCTTTCAGCATTCCTACAACCCTTTTCCCCTGTTGCACCTTCTCCCGCACTTCTTCATCCATACTCCCATCTTTACTCAGTACACTGCCCAGATACTTAGATGAGCTGACAATCTCCATAGCCTGACCATTCAACTTCACCTCACACTCTGTGGCTTCACCCTTTTCGAAGACCATAACCTTGCTCTTCCCCGCATTTACCTTCCGTTTTTCACACATTGTTCCAAACCTATTTACCAGACCCTACAACTCCTATTCATTATCGCTCATCAGAACTGTATCATCAGCAAACAGCAGTACAGGTAGCTTCCACTCGTTTCCCTCCCTTATCTGCGATACACCCACCTCCACTGCTCTTCCTTGTATTTCTTTCATGACTCCATCCATATATACAGTAAACAACCACGGGGACATCACATACCCCTGTTTAAACCCAACATTCAGATCAAAGAACTCGCTCTGCTCATTCTCCACACGTACTGCCGCCTTTGCACCCTCATACATGCTCTTCACTGCTTTCAGCAACTTGCCATCTACTCCGTATATTCTAAGTACTTTCCACATACCTTCTCTACCCACTCTGTCATAGGCCTTCTCCAAGTCCATAAAGGCAACATACAGCTTTTGTTGCTTCTCCAGATATTTCTCCACAACACATCTCAGGGTAAAAATCTGATCTACACATCCTCTTCCCTTCCTAAGACCGCCCTGCTCGTCACCTATCCATTTCTCCGTTCTCATTCTCACTCTCTCAATCACTACCCTACTGTACACCTTCCCTATTACGCTTAGAAGAAATATTCCTCAGTGGTTACCACATACTCCTCTTTCCCCTTTACCCTAATGTAGGGGGACTATTATGCCTGTCATAAGGTGCACACCCCTTCTCCCATGCTAGTTTGCACATTTTCCATACCAATTTGATCACTATCTCACCACCATACTTCAGCATTTCCCCACACTCCATCTATTCCTGGTGCTTTCCCCAACTTCACTCTCTTCATGGCTTCACACACTTCTGACCTCCTGATCCCCACCTCCTCCTGCACTACTTCTCTTCTTCTCCCTCCCATACCCCATCCAACCATGTTTGCTGGCGCTTCATTCCTTACATTTAGCAATTCGTTGAAGTACTCCCTCCATCTTTCGACTCTCTCTTGCTTCTCGGCTAGCACTCGCCCATTTTTATCTTTCACACCCTTACTGTTTCCCTTGCTACCTTCCATAACTTTCTTGACTTCTTTCCAGAACAGTTTCTTACACTCCCTCCATTTTACACACAGATTCCTTCTAAATTCCTCATCTACTCCTCTCTTTCTTTCCTTCACTACTCTCTTCACCACTCTCTTTTTCTCCACGTACCTCGCTCGTTTCTGTCTCTCCAAATCTTCATTCCCTCTTCTACCCAACCACTCTCCATACACTTTCTCCTTGTCTTCCACAGCTATTTTTACCTCTTCTGTCCACCATACTGTGCCCTTCACTCCCCTCCCTCTTCTCCTTACTCCACACACCTCCTCACATGCTGCACAGACCTCTTCCTTAAACACTTTGCTCATCTCCTCCACTTCCTTCATACCTTCCAGGTCAAACCTACCTAGTCGTCTTTCTACTGCTTTCCTGTACTCTTCCCTGTATTTTTTTTTTTTTTTTTCTATATTCCAACTTACTTCCTCTCCGGCATAGGCTGAGAGCCTTAACATTCACCGCTTTACAATGAACAGTGAAACCTGTGAGGTCTTGTTCCAGTCTAGGGAGTGAGACATGTGAAGCACGTAGAGTACAACGAGCACCTGCCATCTTGCCTTCACATGAGGCACGGTGCTCACTCATGGCCCGAAACGACCCCATCTCTGAAGCCACCTCGTTCCCGTGCTTCACTGTCTCACCCCCTACACTCGGACTCTCACACTTACACACACACAACGCCACCTGTTGAGCAGATAACTCACCAGGCATTGCACCCCTATAGCATATTTTGAATATGGGAATATTCATACAGTGCTATTTAATCAGAGAACAATGAGGGTATTTTATTGACGTTTCGGTGGGCTTGTGGTAATGCACTGATACTAGGTACAGCACAAATTCCATCCCAATAATATATTCCCATTGATACATCGGAATTTGAACCCGGAACCTTTGGATTACCAGGCCAGTGGCAAGACCACTCCACCACATATATATATATATATATATATATATATATATATATATATATATATATATATATATATATATATATATATATATATACAGGGTGTCCCAGGAGGAAAGGGCATAACTTTTGAATGTGATAAAACAAGGTATTCTAAGCCTAAAATGTTCTATAAGAAACATCCCAAATCTCGACAGGTATAGAGATATTTTCAGTATTTCCCCATAAGGCTGGCCTAGCTGTCCTAGTGCCTTCGACACCTCCATCTAACTGCAATAATTTTACCGTGTCATTATAAAGATATTATAATTGAGTAAGTTACAAAGTGATTATATACATATTCGTTCACTTTGGACCAGTTGGAAACTATGTGGCATGGAAGAGCCCATTACAGTGAAGTGGGGGAGGACATTAAATATAACTTTCAATATCTTTTTACCAGTTGAGATTTGGATTTTTTGTTATGGAACATTTTATGCTTAGAATACCTTGTTTTATAATTTCCCACAAGTATGCCCTTTCCTCCTGGGACACCCTGTATGTATGTATATACTGTATATTTATATATATACTGTGTGTGTGTGTGTGTGTGTGTGTGTGTGTGTGTGTGTGTGTGTGTGTGTGTGCTTAAATGTATTTATGTTTCTTGCCCACTGCAGTTGCAGGGGCATACATTTTCTTGCACGTCTTCTTCTTTACTGATGGTGATCTTGAGTCACTTTGGCAGGGTATTTATGTACTGCCTCCTCAATAGGTCCTAAGAAGGAACACTGCGAAACTGTGTTGTTTCCAGTGAGAGATCTCACTCTGTTACTTGGATCTGGCACGTTCCTTTTGTTTGCAGGTGTGGCGAATGCCTTAAGAATAAAGTGACTCAAGTGTGCCAGGATACCTAGACACCTGAGCTAATTTTTGTGAGTTGGTCTCACCCACAGGATGCCTCATGGGCCCATCAGGATGTCTCGACGGGGCTGTAACAGGATGCCTCGCCTCAGATTTTGTCAAAAGGATTTCTCGTCGACTGTCCACAGGATACATCGTGGAATGCGTTGGTGGTACCGTGACAGGATGCCTCACCACGGATTGTGTCGACATAATACCTTGTTGACCCACTACAGGATACCTCGTAGAGTGAGCTTGCCTTGGTGAAGGTGTGCTGCCCAGTGTTGGTCCGGTTGAGGTATATGTCCCGTTTCTATTCCATCTGTGGGTCTTGGAGTTATGGGCATGAAGGTCTTCCTATTCCTTTACATGTGACCTTATGTTGTGTTCTTTTCGCTCTGGCAACTCGGGTATAGGTAACGCCAACGAACTTGACAATAATCTTGACCTCTTAACTTCTTATAACTCAAAATAAATGAAAGCAATTGGGCTGAAATTCCTATAATTTGGGAAGAGTCCACCAGTTAATAGGTGTGGATATTTACAGCCAGTTTACTCGAGGCCTTTTTGAGTTACGAAGAAATCAGGGGTCGAGATTTTTGTCAAGTTCGTTGGCACTAGTATGTTCGCTGCAAGTAGGCGAGAAATCATGACCTCTAACCTCTGTAACTAAAAAACGACTTGAGTAATCGAAATAATATTTCTACCATTTGGGAAGAGTCAGCCACGGAATAGATGTGGAAATTTACAACCAATTTGCTTTAGCCCTTTTTGAGTTACAGAGGATAGAGGTCATGGTTTCTCGCCTATTTACAGCGAATAGACTAACGAACTTGACAAACATCTAGACCCCTGATTTCCACGGGGAACTGAGAAGGGAGGAGCGAGTGACGTAGTGGCTCGGGGCGTGGCTTGTTACGTTAAGGGGAGGCAGACCGTTTTTCTGGACCTCCTTTTCCCTCATGTTTAGCCCAATTTTATTTTAGATTTTAAGACGTACGGCCCATTAGTTTGGCGATTTTAACATCTTTCGCCCCATTTCGTTGTCAATTTTAAGACCTTTCGTGCCATTTAGGTGTCGATTATCTCCTGGCGAGCGATAGCGAGCCTGCAATTTTAAGAGGAATCAGCCTTCGGCCGGGACATTTTTCTACTGAAAAATGTACAAATTTATCTTGAAGGGGGGTCAAGGGGGGTGTTTTTCTAAGCTTGATGGAGGTCTAGGGAGGAAACTAAAACAAAATATATTATGAATAAATTAATTAATAGACCAAACAAACGGCCAGTCTCCCCTTAACCTGAACTAGGGAATATATGAATTAATAGACCAAATAAACAAACAAAAAACGGTCTGGTTCCCCTTAGCTGTCCTTTAGAGGATGGTGTTTTCAGAGGAGGTTGCATTGTTCACTGGTGTTGATGGGATAGGCTACCTGCTGTGAGGCATATTGGGGCCTCTCTTGAAGTTGTATGAGCGTAACACTTTGTGTTCTGTTTGTTAGTGTAAGTTGTTTAAGGGACCCCACTTCGCTTTTTCTGGACCACTTTCTCCCTCTATCTATCTATCTATCTATTGCCGGACGCCTTACTCCCCTTACGAGGGTGGCCATACACAGAATGCCCCCAAGCGGACCTATTCCCTGTGAGAGGGACAACCCGAGCCAGTTTAGTGAAGGACTTACAGGATTGACCACTCAATTTAGGATCCGTCCGACTCAGAGGCCCTCTGTGTATCTTGTTAGCACTATTTTTTTACAGTGGTGTTCGGCTACCCCATCCACTAACCTGCCTTACCCTTAGGTAAGCAGTACGGATTTGTATCAGGTTTACTCCCCTAGACAGGTTGCCAACCAAGGCTGGCGAGTCCCATCCACCCGGATTTGTATAAGGTTGTCTCCCCTAGATGAGTTGCCGACCAAGGCTAATGAGTCCCATCCACCCTCATGTTTAGCATATTAGTTTTGAGGTTGTAAGACGTTTGTTCGGTTAGTTTGGCGATTTTGAGACCTTTCGCCTCATTTTCTTCGTCAATATTTAGACCTTTCGTGCTATTTAGGTGTCGATTTTTTCCCTGGCGAACGTAATGTTGGAAGAACCGGCCTTCGGCTGGGAAATTTTTCTACCGAAAAATGTACAAATTAATCTAGAAGGGGGATCTAATGGATGTTTTTTTTTTTTTTTTTATTTGATGGAGGTCTAGGGAGGAAACTAGAAAAAATAATGAATACATGCAAAAATCAGCCAAAAAGTGAACCCTCCCTCCTTAAGTATTATTAACTTCCGTCCACTCACCAACTCTCTGCAATCTCTCTCTCTTCGCAGCAGTTTTGCATCTCTCTTGCTATTCTATCGCTACTACTATAATCAGTGTTCCTCACAGCTCTCCCAGTGTATACCACCTCCTCTACGTAGGGTACGTAGTACCCGTCTTGCAACACAATCCCACCCCTACTCTGTGTAACTCTCCAACCCAAGAGTGAAACGTTATTCTCAGTCTTTCTTCTATTCAACTGCTGAGCTCTGGAACTCTCTCCCAGAATTAGTCTTTCCCTCTTCCTATGACTTAAATTGCTTCAAACTTCGTGTGTCAAGGTATTTTGGCTCGAACGTTCCATGATTTTGGCCCTGTCACTCTTTTAACTCTGGGGGAGGCACTCGCTACAGGCAGTTCTGCCTTTTGTCTCCCTTATTCACAAAAAATAAAAAATAAAATCAAATAAAAAAATAAAAATAAAAATAATAATAATAATAATAACCCCCCTGGGGGTTAGGGAATAGAATATGCCCCACGTGCCTTCTGCGTGTCGTAAGAGGCGACTAAAGAGGTTGGGTCGGTGGGCTTGCGACCCCCACCCGGAAAAAATATCTAAGCAAAGAAAAACGAACGAACAGCCTCGGTGGGGGCGGTTCGTTCGTGGCCACCCCTTCGGGGATCACGGCGTCAGGCAATAGATAGATAGATAAAAAAAGTGTTTCTGTCCATGATCATACCTGCAATTATTGTCGGCTTTAGCAACATTATTTCCTATGGTCTAGATAATACAAATCTATATCCACCTCCACCCCTCCCCCCTCCACTCACCCAGAACCTATATCCACCTCCACCCCCCCCCCCCTCCCATCCACTCACCCAGAACCTCACCCTTTCTGTATCTATAATTAACCGCTAAGGGCAGAGCGTACAGGTAGGTCACCTTTAGCGCCCAGCACACTTTTAAAACCGTTAAAGGTTCTGTCCTTATTATAACTATATGCAGAGTTGTGTGGGGGGGGGGGGATCGGTTACCTTTAAGGGGGGTCACCTGTTTCTGTTCTGTCCTTTTCTATCTTTCTCTGGCTTGTATCCATTTGGCCCCATTCAGCCTACTGTTTTAAGACGTTTATCCCCATCCAGGTGTACATTTTTTACTGGTGAGCGGTAGCGAGCCAGCATATTTTTTTATTTTTGTTTGACAGCAGGCTAAATTTGTACATTTTTCGATAGAAAAATGTCTCCGGCGAAGCCGGATTTCTTCATATAATGCTGGCTTGCTATCGCTCACCAGGAAGAAATCGACACCTAGATGGGGATAAACGTCTTAAAATAGTTGGCTGAATGGGGCCGAATGGATACAAGCCAGAGAAAGAGAGAAAAGGACAAAAATAACAAAAAGCAGGTCACCCCTCTTAAGGAGTTAGTGCTTGTTTTTTGGTCTATGTATATTTGTTATTTATTTTCGAGTTTCGCCTCTAGACCTCCATCAAGCTTATAGAAATACCCCCTAGACCCCCTTTCAGGATACATTTGTACATTTTTCGGTAGAAAGATTTACCAGCCGAAGGCCGGTTCCTTCTAAAATTACAGGCTCGCTATCGCGATAATGAATACATAAAATAACTTAAGGGTTGGCAGACTGGGAGCAAAAGCGTCATGTTTAGCCCCATTTGTTTTAGATTATAAGACGTACGGCCCATTAGTTTGGCGATTTTAACATCTTTCGCCCCATTTCGTTGTCAATTTTAAGACCTGTGCCATTCAGGTGTCGATTATCTCTTGGCGAGCGATAGCGAGCCTCAACTTTCCCTTCATAAATGTTAAGAGGCACAGGGCCTTAGGTGGGGCTTTGGTGTCCCGGTTTTTTCGCACCCTCCTCAGCCCCTCGCCTGGGAGCGGCTTCGGTCACTTGGGCTTTCTTAGTGGTAAAGCTGAGAGGGTTCTGTGGGGGCGCTTGGTTATGGCCTTGGCCTTGCTCGGGACCTTGGGGCTGTTCGGTCATACAGCCTGGAGAACAACAACAACAACAACAACAACAACAACAACAACAACAACAACAACAACAACAACAACAACAACAACAACAACAACAACAACCACTGTAATAACAATACTTCTGGATGGCTAAAAAGTTGTTTACTAATTTGATCATCCCCCAAAATATATAATTGACCACTTGCGAGTTTCAGGCTATAAGGAAGTTGAAGCCGAGAACATCGATATTAAACAGAAATGCTATAATAATGTAGCCTACGTTTCTGATGTATAAATGGCATGTTAAATTGGGTTTTATGTAATTATATATGTACTAAAAGTTTATGTAATTATATATGTACTAAAAGTTTATGTAATTATATATGTACTAAAAGTATGTAATTATATATGTACTACAACCGTATTTATGTAATTATATATGTACTACAACCGTATTTATGTAATTATATATGTACTACGACCGTATTTATGTAATTATATATGTACTACGACCGTATTTATGTAATTATATATGTACTACGACCGTATTTATGTAATTATATATGTACTCCGACCGTATTTATGTAATTATATATGTACTACGACCGTATTTATGTAATTATACATGTACTACGACCGTATTTATGTAATTATATATGTACTACGACCGTAATTATATATGTACTACGACCGTATTTATGTAATTATATATGTACTACGACCGTATTTATGTAATTATATATGTACTACGACCGTATTTATGTAATTATATATGTACTACGACCGTATTTATGTAATTATATATGTACTACGACCGTATTTTGCCGTACATTCTGTTAAATATCGTTGTCCACAGCTCCAACTTCCTTATAGCCTGAAACTCGCAAGTGGTCAATTGTCTAATGAAAGTGATAACAGAAATTTCACTGTCTATGGCGGCCATCTTGAAAACCAATATGGCGGCATGTAATGGTCTCTGAGAGTGGTTCCGGGAATATTTGTTATTGTTAACCCAAATTATACATGCATGCAAAATTTGGTGCTTTTGTCCGGAATGTCCACTTCAACTTGCTAAGCTGCCAGACTAGTAGGAGTGTGGCAGAGAGAGAGAGAGAGAGATTTACATAGATACACTGGCCACACAGACGTTACGATCCAAACGAGGTAGTACAAAGTACAAAGGAAATCAAGCAACAACAGTTCTAGTGACCCTTCTAGGTTGCTTGTCCTCCAAAACACTGAGGATCAAGTGTCCAAACAGTGGTTTAGAGTGGGTAAGGGAACATTGGAAAGGGTATTACTGCCCTGGAACTAATGTCCGTGGCAGGATTAGGAAGTTAGTAGGGGACAGATGGGTTAGTAACTGAGGGGGGGATAAAATAAAGTTATTCATTTACAAACGCAGTCAGTCGCGGGTTTGAAGCGAGATATTTGTCTAGGCGGAGTTTAAATGAATCAACGGTGATGCAGTCTAACGTTTCGGGGAAGCCCATTCCACAAGTTGACAACTCGATTGAAGAAGAAATTCTTAGATTCGTGTGAGTTAAAAGATTTACCAATAATTTTGCAACCGTTTCCCCGCGTGTAATTAGATTGGTCGATAGTGAAGTACTTACTACAGTTCATATTGTCGATGCCTTTGATGATTTTGAACACTTGAATTAAGTCACCTCTTAATCTGCGCTGGGTTAAAGGAAATAGATTTAATTCTCTAAGAAGCTCTTCGTATGGTTTGTTCTTTAGGCTAGGTATCATTTTGGTAACTCTACGTTGAACTCGTTCTAGCTTGTTTATATCTTTTGGTAATAAGGGCACCAGGATTGAACGCAGTATTCCAGAAGAGGGCGGACTAAGGAATTGTAAAGGGTTAGGATAACTTCTTTGGATTTATGCTCAAATGACCTGCCTATAAAGCCAATTATTTTGTTTGCCTTCTTAACAACTTCTGAACATTGTTGACTCGGTTTTAGGTTACTCGATATTGTTACTCCCAGATCGGTTTCTCTGTTTACATTCTTAAGCTGAGTGCCATTCATCGAATAGTTGCTTTCTCATTTAGGTATCCGATATGTAGTACTTTACATTTATCCGCATTGAAACTCATTTGCCAAATTTGGGCCTACATGACAATTTCTAGATTGTGTTGCATATCGTCAACTTGTTCTTTTGAGAGTACGCTATTTGCAATTTTTGTATCGTCAGCAAATTTTGAGATTGTACAGGTGAGGCCCTCATCTATGTCGTTGATGTAAATTAGAAAGAGAATTGGTCCTAGTACCAATCCCTGGGGTACCCCGCTACTTACATTGGTCCATTTAGATGCCTTACCGTTTATGACTACTCTTTGCTTTCTGTCGCTGAGCCAATTTTCTATTTAGTCATTTAGTCTTTTTTAGTCAGGACTTAATTCTAGGAGAGAGAGAGAGAGAGAGAGAGAGAGAGAGAGAGAGAGAGAGAGAGAGAGAGAGAGAGAGAGAGAGAGAGAGAGAGAGAGAGAGAGAGAGAGAGAGAGAGAGAGAGAGAGAGAGAGAGAGCAAAAATTATCCAATCTGCAGTAATAAGTGGAAAATGACAAGGTTCCTTTACACCAAACTACAAATGGAGATCATGAACTTTATATATATTTTATGCAAATGTATGTGGAACAGCTTCAGTCAAATGTATGTGGAACAGCTTCAGTCAAATGTATGTGGAACAGTTTCAGTCAAATGTATGTGGAACAGTTTCAGTCAAATGTATGTGGAACAGTTTCAGTCAAATGTATGTGGAACAGTTTCAGTCAATGTATGGAACAGCATCAGTCAAATGTATGTGGAACAGTTTCAGTCAAATGTATGTGGAACAGTTTCAGTCAAATGTATGTGGAACAGTTTCAGTCAAATGTATGTGGAACAGTTTCAGTCAAATGCATGTGGAACAGTTTCAGTCAAATGTATGTGGAACAGTTTCAGTCAAATGTATGTGGAACAGTTTCAGTCAAATGTATGTGGAACAGTTTCAGTCAAATGTATGTGGAACAGTTTCAGTCAAATGTATGTGGAACAGTTTCAGTCAAATGTATGTGGAACAGTTTCAGTCAAATGTATGTGGAACAGTTTGTCAAATGTATGTGGAACAGTTTCAGTCAAATGTATGTGGAACAGTTTCAGTCAAATGTATGTGGAACAGTTTCAGTCAAATGTATGTGGAACAGTGTCAATGTATGTGGAACAGTTTCAGTCAAATGTATGTGGAACAGTTTCAGTCAAATGTATGTGGAACAGTTTCAGTCAAATGTATGTGGAACAGTTTCAGTCAAATGTATGTGGAACAGCTTCAGTCAAATGTATGTGGAACAGTTTCAGTCAAATGTATGTAGAACAGTTTCAGTCAAAAGTATGTGGAACAGTTTCAGTCAAATGTATGTGGAACAGTTTCAGTCAAATGTATGTGGAACAGTTTCAGTCAAATGTATGTGGAACAGTTTCAGTCAAAAGTGTGTGGAACAGTTTCAGTCAAATGTATGTGGAACAGTTTCAGTCAAATGTATGTGGAACAGTTTCAGTCAAATGTATGTGGAACAGTTTCAGCCAAATGTATGTGGAACAGCTTCAGTCAAATGTATGTGGAACAGTTTCAGTCAAATGTATGTGGAACAGTTTCAGTCAAAAGTATGTGGAACAGTTTCAGTCAAATGTATGTGGAACAGTTTCAGTCAAATGTATGTGGAACAGTTTCAGTCAAATGTATGTGGAACAGTTTCAGTCAAATGTATGTGGAATAGTTTCAGTCAAAAGTATGTGGAACAGTTTCAGTCAAAAGTATGTGGAACAGTTTCAGTCAAATGTATGTGGAACAGCTTCAGTCAAATGTATGTGGAACAGTTTCAGTCAAAAGTTCGTGCTACACATCATATTGTATAGTTCACATGTATAAGGTATTTTAATTAAGGGGAGATGGTTACCTTTTTGGCCGATTTTTGCATGTATTCATTATTTTTCTAGTTTCCTCCCTAGACCTCCATCAAATTAAAAAAAAAACATCCATTAGATCCCCCTTCTAGATTAATTTGTACATTTTTCGGTAGGCCGGTTCTTCCAACATTACAAGCTCACTATCGTTCGCCAGGGAAAAAATCTACACCTAAATAGCATGAAAGGTCTAAATATTGACGAAGAAATGGGGCGAAAGGTCTTAAAATCAACTAACTAATGGGGCAAACATCTTAAAATCTGAAAACTAATGGGGCTAAACATGAGGGAGAAAGTACGAAACATGTACAAATTTAGATTGCTGTCAAAACAAAAATGTAGATATGCTGGCAATTGACAACTGGATGGGGGTAAACGTCTTAAAAAACAGTAGGCTGAATGGGGCCGAATGGATACAAACCAAAGAGAGAGGGAGAGAAAGAGAAAAAAGCGAGGTGGGCTCCCTTAAAATTACATACAACTATGGGTGACTATCTAATCAGTGCAGTGCAAACATTGGATTAAGGGGAGGTATTCAGTTTGTTCCCTAGACCTCCATCAAACTTAAGATTACACCCCCTTGAGCCCCTTTCAAGATAAATTTGTACATTTTTCGGTAGAAAAATGTCCCGGCTGAAAGCCGGTTCCTCTTAAATTACAGGCTCGCTATCGCTCGCCAGGATAAAATCGATCCCTAAATGGCACGAAAGGTCTTAAAATTGACAGAAATGGGTCGAAAGTTCTTAAAATCGTCAAAATAATGGGGGCGAATGTCTTGAAATGTCAAAAGCAATGGGGCCAAACATGAGGGAGAAAGGGATCAAGAAAAATGTGAAAATCTCCCCTTAATATTCCTTGTGTGTGTGTAGCCGTTCTCTGAGGGCACGGAGTCACACGACCCCATTTTCGAGCAATTTTTACGGGCAATTATCGTCTGGAAGCTTATAAAATGACACTTTATCAGAATTCAGCCTCCTAACATAATCTACCTTCAGTCTAGTTACCGATACCAGTGCGAAAATGTCCCGAAATAATACGAGAAACTACTTGCTCATACAAAATTGACGGAAAAAGCGCACGTGTGACAGCGGCTTAAGGGGAGATTTCCACTGGAGGGATTTTTTTCTTTGCCCCTTTCTCCCTCATGTTTATCCCCATTGCTTTTGATATTTTAAGACGTTCGCCCCATAATTAAGACCTTTCGCCCAATTTGTCAATTTTAAGACCTTTCATGCAATTTAGGTGTTAATTTTTTTCTGGCGAGCGATAGCGAGCCTGTAATTTAAGAGGAACCGGCCTTTGGCCGGGACATTTTTCTACCGAAAAATTTACACATTTATCTTGAAAGGGGGCCTATAGGGTGTCATTTTAAGCTTGATGGAGGTCTAGGAAACTAACTAAAAATCTCCCCTTAAGGGCACGGAAGGAGGGAGAGGTTCAATTACGGAAAGTGCTCTCTGTTGAATACTGGAAGTGATTATAGTGAGTGGAAGACAATGAAAGTGCCTGGAACGTAAACAAGAGAGGTCACTAAAGCCGGTATCACACAAGCGGTTTATCTCTTAAGGGGGGTGACCTGCTTTTTTGTTATTTCTGTCCTTTTCTCTCTTTCTCTGGCTTGTATCCATTCGGCCCCATTCAGCCAACTATTTTAAGACGTTTATCACCATCTAGGTGTCGATTTCTTCCTGGCGAGCGATAGCGAGCCAGCATTATATGAAGAAATCCGGCTTCGCCGGAGAAATTTTTCTATCAAAAAATTTACAAATTTAACCTGCTGTCAAACAAAAATAAAAAATATGCTGGCTTGCTACCGCTCACCAGTAAAACATTGACACCTGGATGGGGATAAACGTCTTAAAACAGTAGGCTGAATGGGGCCAAATGGGTACAAGCCAGAGAAAGATAGAAAAGGACAGAACAAAAACAGGTCACCCCCCTTAACAGACATTTTTCTATCGAAAAATGTACAAATTAGCTTGCTGTCAAAACAAAAATACATATATGCTGGCTCGCTCCCGCTCGCCAGGAAAATATTGACACCTGGATGGGGGTAAAAGTCTTAAAACAGTAGGCTGAATGGAGCCGAATGGATACAAGCCAAAGAGAGAGGGAGAGAAAGAGAAAACAAGCGAGGTGGGCTCCCTTACAAGACAGTGACCAGTGTATTATATACCTTTTACATGTGAACTATCCTAAATGATGAGTACAGTCGCGCTAATAAGAAATGTCTCGGTACCAATTAACTATATTTTGATCAATAATTGGTATCAGCAATATCTAAGCTTCATTTCTTCATATCGAGTGAAATATCCAAACATGTTCCTACACATGTGTGATTTTCAGGCATATTGTGATTATATCGTCATGGCGCCGCAACGAACCTGCACGAGTTGTTCCGGTAAATTTGGCCCTACCATGTTTGTTGATACTGATGTCCAAATTTGTAGATTTTGCCAGCTCCGAGAGAAGATTGCGGATGAATTGAATGCAGCTCACCGCAAGATCGATGCCCTGACTACGAAGCTTGAATCCCTTCAAGAATTTGCCACACTCAACGTAGGAGTGCCCTCGGCCCAAGAAACCACTACGATGTCAACCGACATTCCAGTGCATACAGTACCGGTACCGGTACCCACACCAGCAGCTACCTTAGATGTTGCAGATAATAATAATGACTCTACTCTCACTCCCCCCCAGGACAATTTTCAGTTAGTGAGAAACAATGTGCATCCCAGTACCAGTACCAGGAAGGTCATCCCGACAACATGCCAACACCGCTTCAAAATTCTGGCTATTGACGAGGAAGAGGAAACGGAAGAAGTTCGGCTTGTGGGCGACTCCATGGTCCGTGGGCAACTAACCGAGTTCTGCGCCAGGGCACCCAGGACCAGAAAGCGATTCTGTATCCCAGGTGGCGGCGTGGACGACATTGTTGCGGCTGTGGAAGAGGTTTCCAGGCTCGCCCCCGCAAGCACTACGTACGTCATCCACGTTGGATCTACCGATGTCCAACGGACGCGGTCAGAGGAACTACTTTGCAAGTACCGGCGGCTGATCAGGTCCTTCAAGGAAAAATCTAATAGAATCTTAATTTCAGGAATTGTTCCCCGGATTGATGTAGAAAACCGATTCTACAACATAGCTACCAGTACAAATCGCCGACTAGCCAAACTCTGCAGGGAGGAGGACATCGGCTTTGTCGACACGTGGGATAATTTTTACTATGATAAATCTTTGTTTTCAGGAGATGGTGTACATCTCAATGAAGTAGGAGCTGCACGTCTTGGTCGTCTGCTGAACAATGCAGTCAAGGATTTCCGTTCAAAAAATGGGGTCAACCAGACCCCAGACAGGGTAGTGTAAGTCAAATACGAACTGAAAATTCAGACAATGCACAATCAGTAACATCCAACTCTAATACTCTTAAGGTGTTTTATGTAAATGCTCGTAGCATACGTAATAAATTTTCAGATCTAGAGGAAATCGTGTTTACAGAACATTATGATATAATCGGCATTACAGAATCTTGGTTAAATACGGAAGACAGAGACTTTTTAGCCGAATATACGCTTCCTGGTTATACAATGTTTGAGAAAAGTCGGATCAATAGAAATGGAGGAGGAGTTCTGTTTTTTATAAAGGAAAGTCTTAATCCCGTCTTAATGTCAAAACCTCAAATTGCGAATATAGACATATCTTACGTACTATTAAATAATAAACGAGGAACTAAAATAACACTAGCTTTATTATACAGACCCCCATCTCAGTCAGTGCAAACTGACAGTGAAATTTATGAACAAATTGCAGAAATAACTAACATACAAGATACCGTAATTCTTGGCGATTTCAACTTACCTGTGACTAAATGGGGCGATATTCTTACTTCACACTCTGGACACGACCTCTATGCTAACTTGCAAGAGAGTTCACTTTTTCAATTTGTACAATCTCCGACCCGTGGTAATAATGTGCTTGACCTTGTACTCGCAACAAAAGAAGAATTAATAGAGAATTTGAATATTGGTGATGAATTCAGTAACAGCGACCATCGTACGATAACTTTCACTTTAAAGTTTACTAGTAACAAATCAAATAGCAGCATTGAGAAAGTCCCTAATTTCAAGAAAGCAAATTTTCATAAACTTAAATCAAAGCTTAAAGAAACTGACTGGAGCTTTCTGACTAACAATAACGACATAAATACATCTTGGGAGTGTTTCACAACCACTTACCTTAAGGCAGTGCAAGACTGCATACCATCGAAAATACGGCGTCCAGGCCATAATGATAAGCCCAAATGGTGGAATAAAGATATTTCAGACTGTCTGCTTGCTAAAAAATTTGCTAATGATAGATTAAAATCCTCACAAAATGACGAAGAACGGGTGAAATTTGTAGAGCTACGACGCAAAGCCAAAAAGTTAATTAAGCATAGTAAAAAGACCCTGGAGTTACATGTTGCGAATCAAAGTAAAACAAACCCGAAAAAATTCTATAGTTATATCAAAAAGAAAAAAGTAGTTACTGCAACTGTTGGACCGTTAGTCGATGAAAATGGAGAATACACCAAAGACGAAGTACAAATGAGTAATGCCCTCAATACCTTCTTTGCATCAGTTTTTACAACCGAAGACCTCAGTGATATCCCTACACCATCGCCGATTCAGATTGATAATTCAGATGTTCTAAGCAATATCACCGTTACAGAGAGAGAAGTATTGAATTGTTTAGATAAACTCAAGGTAAATAAATGCCTGGACCTGATACAATCTCACCTAGAGTTCTAAAGGAAGCTAAGGATGAGCTCTCCAAACCACTGACATTGCTATTCAATGAATCCTTGCAGTCTGGGACCATGCCTGATCAGTGGAAGCTAGCCAACGTAACACCGATATTCAAAAAAGGCAGCAAATCCCTACCCAGTAACTATCGTCCAATTAGCTTAACCTCAATTGTATGTAAAATGCTAGAAACGGTCATAAGAGACAGACTCGTAAATCACTTAGAGGCAAATAATTTACTTAAAGATACTCAACACGGCTTTCGTAAAAAACGTTCCTGTTTAACAAACCTCTTAGACTTCTTCCACGATATCCTCAACCTCTACGATAAGAGTAAAGCTGTAGATATTATATACCTTGATTTTCAAAAGGCCTTTGACAAAGTTCCCCACAAACGTTTACTGCTAAAATTAAAAGCGCATGGAATACAAGACAGTGTGTTGAAATGGATAGAAAATTGGCTCAGCGACAGAAAGCAAAGAGTAGTCATAAACGGTAAGGCATCTAAATGGACCAATGTAAGTAGTGGGGTACCCCAGGGATCGGTACTAGGACCAATTCTCTTTCTAATTTACATCAACGACATAGATGAGGGTCTCACCTGTACAATCTCAAAATTTGCTGACGATACAAAAATTGCAAATAGCGTACTCTCAAAAGATCAAGTTGGCGATATGCAACACAATCTAGATAAATTGTCTTGTTGGGCCCAAATTTGGCAAATGAGTTTCAATTCGGATAAATGTAAAGTACTACATATCGGATACCTAGATGAGAAAGCAAACTATTCGATGAATGGCACTCAGCTTAAGAATGTAAACAAAGAAACCGATCTGGGAGTAACAATATCGAGTAACCTAAAACCGAGTCAACAATGTTCAGAAGTTGTTAAGAAGGCAAACAAAATAATTGGCTTTATAGGCAGGTCATTTGAGCATAAATCCAAAGGGTATAGGTCTATAATTGCACCTATACGAGCTAAACAAATTATTATTGTATTTAACAGGAAGGTATGATGAGGTAAGTGATGTGGTATAGGTGGCAATATGCGGAAATGGATTATAAGGGCATTCCGCCCCCTCTGACCCCATTACGAAAATCTACGGTTACTCTCTCCAACCCAACTGGATTTCTACTGTTTTACCCAACCAGCGGGGGTGTGGGGGCGGCAACCCCCTCCCATAATACTAGGTTAGGTTAGGTAAGGTTGTTAGGTTAGGCTAATGTATCTCTGAAACAATGTAAAATTTGTGCCACATCTAGATTGATAGACTTTTGTCAGAGGGGGCGGAATGCCCTTATAATCCATTTCCGCATATAACCACCTATACCATATCACTTACCTCGTCGTACCTTCCTGTTAAATACAATAATATATTGTTTAGCTCGTATAGGTGCAATTATAGAAATTTACCATCCAAAGAAGTTATCCTAACCCTTTACAATTCCTTAGTCCGCCCTCTTCTGGAATACTGCGTTCAATCCTGGTGCCCTTATTACCAAAAAGATATAAACAAGCTAGAACGAGTTCAACGTAGAGTTACCAAAATGATACCTAGCCTAAAGAACAAACCATACGAAGAGCGTCTTAGAGAATTAAATCTATTTCCTTTAACCCAGCACAGATTAAGAGGTGACTTAATTCAAGTGTTCAAAATCATCAAAGGCATCGACAATATGAACTGTAGTAAGTACTTCACTATCGACCAATCTAATTACACGCGGGGAAACGGTTGCAAAATTATTGGTAAATCTTTTAACTCACACGAATCTAAGAATTTCTTCTTCAATCGAGTTGTCAACTTGTGGAATGGGCTTCCCCGAGACGTTATAGACTGCAGCACCGTTGATTCATTTAAACTCCGCCTAGACAAATATCTCGCATCAAACCCGCGACTGACTGCGTTTGTAAATGAATAACTTTATTTTATCCCCCCTCAGTTACTAACCCATCTGTCCCCTACTAACTTCCTAATCCTGCCACGGACATTAGTTCTAGGGCAGTAGTTCCCTTTCCAATGTTCCCTTACCAACTCTAAACCACTGTTTGGACACTTGATCCTCAGTGTTTTGGAGGACAAGCAGCCTAGAAGGGTCACTAGACCTGTTGTTGCTTGATTTCCTTTGTACTCCTTTGTACTTACCCACCCTATTCAACATCTGACAGACATTAATACGGCACACAGCGAGCAAAATGTAATGAGAGCTGGGACAAGACTAATTAGCGCGACCGTACCATGAACTTTTGACTGAAACTGTTCCACATCCATTTGCATAACATAATATACAAAGTGCACGATTTCCATTTGTAGTTTGGTGTAAAGGAACCTTGTCATTTTCTACAAATTACTGCAGATTGGATTAGTTTCTGTTCTTTCGCTCTCCACCCCCACCCCCCTATTTGTTCTCTCTCTCTCTCTCTCTCTCTCTCTCTCGCTCTCTCTCTCTCTCTCCTTGTCATTTTCTAGTTATTACTGCAGATTGGATTAGTTTCTGTTCTTTCGCTCTCCACCCCCACCCCCCTATTTGTTCTCTCTCTCTCTCTCTCTCTCTCTCTCTCTCTCTCTCTCTCTCTCTCCTTGTCATTTTCTAGTTATTACTGCAGATTGGATTAGTTTTTGTTCTTTCGCTCTCTCCCTCCACCCCCACTCCCCCATTGTCTTCTCTCTCTCCTCCCCTCTCTCTCTCTCTCTCTCTCTCTCTCTGCCACACTGCTACCCGTTGCGCCATACCTAAGGATCAGCAGGTAATTAGGCGGTGATTGTTTGTTCCTGCTTAATTAAGGGGGTCACCGTTTTGTTTTTAATTTTTCTCTCCTTTTCTCTCATTCTCTGACTTGTATCCAATTGGCCCCCATTCATCCAATCGTTTTAAGACGTTTATCCCCATTCAGGTGTCGATGTTTTCATGGCGAGCGATAGCAAGCCAGCATTGTATTGAGAAATCCGGCTTCGCCGGAGAATTTTTTCTATCGAAAAATTTACAAATTTAGCTTGCTGTAAAAAAAAAAGAATATATATGCTGGCTCGCTACCGCTCGCCAGGTAAATATTGACACCTGGATGGTGGGTAAACGTCTTTAAACAGTATGCTGAATGGGGCCGAATGGATACAAGCCAAAGAGAGAGGGAGAGAAAGAGAAAACAAAAACGAGGTGGTCCCCCTTAACATACTTCTGTTCCCTTTAGCGACTATCAGGCAGGCAACGGGAACTGGACACACAGGGAGACGTGTTGGGAATGACACCACTGGGAATGGAGTACAAATGAGAGGTGTGTATTAGAGCAGAGAGAGAGAGAGAGAGAGAGAGAGAGAGAGAGAGACAGAGACAGAGACAGAGACAGAGAGAGAGAGAGAGAGAGAGAGAGAGAGAGAGAGATAATTAGAGAGAGAAAAAGAGAGAAGGCGAGAGAGGGAGGGCGGGCTCCTTTTCTATGGCAAACTTTCGGTAAACCTGACTTTTTGGACCGACAGCGATTTCAGTAAGTTTTAGTTTGTATTTTTTAATTTTTCCTTCAGATATAATGTTGTTTTATACTGAAGAGGAGCTGAAATGAGTATTTACCCATTATCCAACAATCTAAAAACACGCCCCCTACTAGTGGGGAGGGCTATGAAGTTCAGGGAAAATGAGGGGTTAAAAGCGTAAAAATACAATAATATAGCGTTTTGTATCAAAACTTGGCTCGGGTTTTCCCAAATTGCAAACTCATAAAACCCAATTTTGTGAATACCCGAGCCAACTTTTGACGAAAGCTGGCTCGGATTTCACGGGGTGGAGTGGGTAGCCTAATATCTTATGTTATAAATATAGTCAACTTTTGGAAGACATTAGTCTAACCTAACAACCTTGGTAATTGTTTAGTGTATGGCCTCCTCCTAAAGAAAATGGATTTTTGAGCACAGACTAAACCAAATGTTCACTACTGTATTTACATAGCTGGTCATTAACCTAACCTAACCTAACCTAACCTAACCTAAGGTAACCTGGGCATCCTGGGGGCTGCTGCCCCCAGACCCCCGCTGGTCTTGGGTTGAAAAGTGATAAAAACCACATATCTCTTACCTCATTATTCAAAGTTTTGTATTTGGTTTAATATACACTTCCCAGGTCATTTGAACAGTTCTATTGCTTCTATGTATCATATAATACACCATAGAATACGTTTTTAATAACTAGAAAAAGAGGACGTCGATTAAACAATTACGATTTTTGTTTTGGTATTTTTTTTTTTTTTTTTAATGTGCAAGGCTATTAGCCTAACCTAACAACCTTACCTAACCTAACCTAGTATATGGGTGGGGGCTGCCGCCCCCACACCCCCGCTGGTTGGGTACTGGCTCAAAAACTTATTGTTTTACAGTACAGTATACTGTATTTTAGCGTTTTTGTTTTTTTCTCCCTTATAACACATTTCAGCTCTTAATGATATATATAGCAATGATGTATATGCTCTACCGGACCTATTAAGCCTAAAAAGATCGATGGGCTAACTGTCGGTCCAAAACATCAGTATAACCAAACTTTCTTTTGCCTCAATTATATCAAGCCATTACTTTTGATCGTGTAAAAGGTACATTCAAAGACCAAATTTACCCGTTCAGTACCAGTAACATCCATTTGATTATATTCTGACGTTGATTCGACGATTTTATTCAGCTTTAGAAGGACCTCTAGCAATAATAATGCTTCAAACTATCTCAACCGGCTCTTTTAACGGAAAAATAAATAAGATGGTCACCAATTTTCCCATGGATTTTTTTATTTTTCCCTGTTAGTTTACATCAATATATAGTGTTTGCAAATAATTACAACCCTCGGCGAAACCGTTTTCCCCATTGTACAACGATCTTAAGACACGCCGCCCGATAGTGGGGAGGGCTATGAAGTACAGGGAAAATGAGGGGTTAAATGCGTAAAACGGCGCTTAAAACGTATTTTAGCAAAACTTGGTTCGAGTTTTAAGGTATTTCTAAGGCCTAAAACCCAATATTTCGAAAACCCGAGCCAAGTTTTGGCCAAAGCTGGCTCGGATTTTGAGAGTTTGTAGACAACAAAATGACAGTAACCTCATTTAGAAATTTGGCTCAGGTTTCCAGAAATTGCAAAGCCATAAAACCCGAGTTTTGGAAAACCCGAGCCAAGTTTTGGCAAAACTTGGCTCGGATTTTGGGAATTTTAAGAGTAAACAAATTACAGTAACCTAATTTAGAATTTTGGCTCATGTTTCCCTAAATTGCAAACCCCAAAAAGAATAATTTTGGAAAACCCGAGCCAATTTTTGGCAAAACTTGGATCGTATTTTGAGAATCGAAAAAGAAAACGTCGGAAATCGGCTCATGATTTCCCTAATTGCAAAGCCATATGACCAGATTTATCGAAAACGTACCACTTATTTAAATCATAAATATCCAGTACATAGACCTAGTACATTGGATACAAGCCTAATCCACACCTAACGCCTACAATGTGTCCGTAGTACCTAGTAGGCCTACGTGGGATACAACATGGCGGTTGGGCCGGCTGCCATTTCGTAGCCTACAGGTATTCGGCCGTATCTGTAAATATGAATGCGAGTCACTTCGAGCAAATTCCTGATCGAGCAGATGCACAATCTAACCTAACTTAATAACCTAACCTAACCTAACCTAACCTAACTTAACCTAACCTAACCTAAATGCGCCTCCGCTCGAATATGAATTCGCTCGAAATGTCCAGATACCGTAAATACTACCGCAACTACGAATCTTGTTTCTGAGACCTAGTATATTAACCTAACCAAACAACCCAACCTATCGACAGAGATGGGCAGGTGGAGTGGACTAAAAAGCTGGTGGACAGACCTCGGGAGACAGGTGAAAATGGCGTGTACGAATCGGTGCCGTCTATAGGAAAGTATTGACAACCATGTTACGACAAAATTCCATTTTAGTACCATATATTTTTATTAGGTTTTGCCGAGGCTTAAAACACATTTTCATATTATGTTTAGAGCATATAAAATCCATATTTGTTTTCAAATATTGCAAAATAATTGGTGACCAACTTATTTAGTTATACTGGTGAGGAAAAATGTTATTTTAATACCACGAATTTTCCGAGTGTTTTTTATAAAAGAAATTGTTCATTTGCATCAATATATAGTGTTTGTAATTAATTAGAAATCTCGGGAAAATCTATTTTCCCCATTAGGCCTATTGATCGATGTTGAGACACGCCCCCGATAGTGATTTGAAAAGACATTAGCCTAACCTAACAACCTTACCTAACCTAACCTAGTATTATGGGTGGGGGCTGCTGCCCCCACACCCCCGCTGGTTGAGTACTAATCCCTTAGTAAAAAAAAAAAAAAAAAAAAATTGGCTGTCGATTATACGAAGGTGAAAGACAAGTCGATGAAGTCTACGGTGCTTACTCTGCAATCTTCAGCTTTGATTGTACATTGATAACGGGAAAGTACCGTATTGACAACCTTGTTACGAAAATTAAATTTTAGTAGCATACTTTTATATTAGGTTTTTCCGAGGGTTTAACACATTTTCATATGATCTTTAGAGCTGTCGATAACTGGAAGTACCGTATTGACAAGCTTGTTACGAAAAATAAATGTTAGTACCATACTTTTTTATTAGGTTTTGCCGAGGGATCAAACAAATGTTCTTATGATCTTTAGAGCATATAGATTCAATATTTATCTTCAAATATATCAATAAAATTCGTGGTATTAAAATAACATTGAACCGAATATAGTATAGGATCTCTGATGTGTGGCTATATATGTGTCTGGGTCAGGTGTGGACACAATGATCTACTATTAGGGGTGTAGGGGTGTCTCCCTTACATTGTTGGGGTATCGGAATTACAATTAACAATGCAAATGCTAATTAATAGGGTTTTCCTCACTTTCCAACAATATAATACACACTAACAAATTATTTAAATACAAAAATAAAATAAATAAAACCTGAAATAAAGGCGAGAGTTGTGTTATTGGGCGGGGCGTATCACCTACCTCTGACCTGGTATATCCTTGTGTTTACTATACCCCTTTGAAAGGATATTAGCCAAACCTAACAACCTTACCTAACCTATCCTAGTATTATGGGTGCCCCACATCCCCGCTGTTTGACATCAACTCACGTGTTTACAATACGTACGCCCGGTAACACAACTCATTCCGAAGAAAACATATGGTAGCACCTGAAGGGGTTAATTAATAAAGGGATACGAAAAACAACACTCAGCTATTGTTGGGGACTATACTCCCAGGCCGGTGACAGCTCTCCAAGATGTCCGTGGCACTATATAATCCTGGTATGATGTTAGGTGTTAAATCCAAGGGCACACGACGGGAGCTGGTGTTATCACTATCACAGCCTAGAATACAGTGTCTGTCTGTTCAAACCCGGCCTCACACCCTTCTTGCTCACACCAGGACCATAGGCTAATCCATTACCAGGTAGGGGACTTCCTCCACACCAAATGGAATCACTTAATAAACCACTTTATTCACTACCCACAAACACTATACCCATATACGGCCCTTAATTCCCAATGACATCATAAAGCAAGATATTACTCCGTACTAATATTATTATGGACATACTGTATGTCTTTTAACCCGGCAAACTACCCAACCAGGTAGGTATGTGGGGACATAACAGGCTCACCCCCAACCTTGAGCCAGGGAGGGCAGTGGGGACTCTGTGACCACTTTATACTCGTATTTCTAGTCGTACTAGCAAAACGGGTCATAAAACAAAAAGTGCCGCAAATTAATTGATTAGGTTAGTGTTAAAATATCAAGGAGATTCGATGCATAATAAAATAGTTATAAAATACGTCCCTCCTAATCTGAATAGAAATAATGGCAAGACAAAATAGATCCAGTTATACTTCAGGTATATATACATAGGTTGGTTACAGACATAATGTATTTGGATGTACCTGTACGTCTGGAAAACAATAGATTTGTCATAACCTCACAGGAGCAATCTATCACAAAGCCAAGATATCTATATTCTGGTACAACTTCTAACTTCCTTCCATATAAATATAAAATCGGATCCTTGACATTACCGTTTCTGTATCTAAAATACATATAGACGGACTTACTTAGATTAATTTCAATATCAATTGCCTTTGCTTCATTTTAAATTATGCTCAATAATTTGTGTAGACCTGATGAAGAAGGAGAAAGCAGAACCAAGTCATCGGCATAAGCAATTATGTTGCTAGATCTGTTACCCAACTTGCAGCCTGTACTACTCTTTTCTATCAAGTCATTAATGTAATTATTAAAAAAACAAAAACTGTTGACAGAATACCACCTTGTCTCACTCCATTTTTAATTTCCCAAGGATCTGATATTGCATCTTTATGCTTAGTAGCTATGCTTTGATTCCTATATAAGAAATATAAATTTTGTATATAAACAATAGGAATATTTAATTAAAACAATTTATGAATAAGCTTAAAATGATTAACTTTATCAAAAGCTTTCCTCAGATCTATAAAAGAGGCATATACATTTGAGCTTAACCATTTCAGTACCAGGGATGTCCTTTCATCATATTCTGGCAACTATTATTCGATTTTATTCAGCTTAGGAAGGATCTCTAGCAATAATAAGGCTGCAAACTATCTCAACCAACCCTTTTAACTACCACAGATCCTTCCTAAGTTCCATAATATCGTCTAAATATAGCTAATATAACATATAACACACGTCGCTGGTACTCAAAGGGTTAAAGAATGATATCTTAAAATGGTTTCTTTCATAACTATAAGCATGATAGATCGATAGATATAGATAGATAGATAGATAGATACAGTACATTTCCTCCCAAAGAAGAAATTGTACCTGCTCGTATTTGACTGTACGTGTGAATAATCGAATTTTGGAGTTTCTGATCACCGCCACTTGCTCACGTTTACCTGAGCGAGCGAATAATCCACCTTTTTGGAGTTTGTAATCAGCAAGCCAATATCCTGACCTGGCGACCAAACAGACCCTGACACCTGCTGCCTACCTCTTCAGTTGGGGTGACGAGTGGTGGGCTTGATTGGCTTTGAGGGGAAATGAGGGCGGTAGGAGCTATGTTGGATGACCTAGATGGGTGTGAATTTGTACGTTGTTTTTGTGTGTTCATTGTTTTATGTTGTGTTGTCCCTATTCTGGCTCTGTCTTGAGTCGGCCACACAGCCCCCCAAAAAGGAAAAGAGGGAAACAAAATAAAAACAATAGGAAAAGTGGGGATTGGGCCTGAGTATATAGAATAGGAGCTATGTTGAAAGTGTGTGTGTGTGTGTCTTGTCCATGTGGATGAGGGAAACAAAAGGCAAAACTGCCTGTGATGAGTGCCTCCCCCAGAGTTGAATGAGTGACAGGGCCAAAATCCAGAGATGTTCGAGCCAAAATACCTGGACACCAGAGTTTGAAGCAATTTAAGTCATAGGTTGGGGCAAATATAGACTCAGGGAGAGAGTTCCAGAGCTCAGCTGTTGACTAGAAGAAAGATTGGAAACATCATTTCACTCCTGGGTTGGAGAGTTGCACAGATGTACGTAGAGGAGAAACACTGAGAGAGCTATGAGGAACACTGATTATTGTAATAGCGTTATAATAGCGAGAGATGCAACATTACGGCGAAGAGAGAGAGATTCCAGAGAATCGGTGAATGGACGTGAGTTACCGAGACGAAAGGCTTTCTTCTCTACTTTGTTTAGAAGTGCTGTGTGAGAGGATCCTACCCACACATGTGAACAATACTCAATACATAGACACACTCTGCCCCTGTACAGAGTAAGAAGCTGCGCAGAGGCAAAAGAACCCCAGGAGGCGGTTGAGCACACCCAGCTTCTGGGAAGCTGTTTTAGCATGAGTGGTAATATGGTCTTTCCAAGATAATTTGGAAGAATAATGACACCAAGAATACTGAGGGAAGATGAAGGGTTGATTTGTGTATTGTTGAAGAATAAGGAATAGGCCTGTGGGAGCACTTGACGGGTAGATAAATGGAGAAAATGGGTTTTGGAAGAATTGAAAGTAACAAGATTTTCTCTGCCCCAATTGGTTATGGTTGATAGATCAGAAGATAAGTGTGTTATGGCTTCATCACGTGAGTTTTTGAGTGATTGCTTACTGGGGCGTTCTGAAAAAACTAGTTGAATAGTGTAAGGTAGAATCATCAGCATATGAATGACTAGGTCCTAGGATATTGGAGGTACATTGCAGTTGAGAAGATCAGTAATGAATACTAGAAAGAGAACTGGAGACAGGACAGAACCCTGAGGAACACCGGAGTTGATATTTTGAGGAAGTGAATGATGGCCGTTCACAACCACAGCTCTCTCTCTCTCTCTATATATATATATATATATATATATATATATATCTTCTCTCAATATTCTTGGTGTCTCTTTTTCTTCTGCTCTCATTTGGAAGGACCATATTACCAGTCTTGCTAAGGCAGCCTCCCAGAAGCTGGGTGTGCTCAACCGCCTTAGGGGGTTCTTTTCCCAGCACAGCTTCTTGCTCTGTACAGGGGCATAGTGCATCCTTGTATTGAGTATTGTTCACATGTGTGGGGAGGTTCCTCTCACACCGCACTCCTAGACAAAGTTGAAAGGAAGGCCTTTCGTATCATTAACTCCCGTCCACTCACCAACTCTCTGCAATCTCTCTCTCTCCGCCACAATGTTGCATCTCTCTCGCTATTCTATCGCTACTATAATAATCAGTGTTCCTCAGAGCTTTCCCAGTGCATACCACCTCCTTTACGTAGGGCACGTGGTACCCGTCTTGCAACTCAATCCCACCCCTACTTTGTGCAACTCTCTAACCCAAGAGTGAAACGTTACTCTCAAACTTTCTTCTACTCAACAGCTGAGCTCTGGAACTCTCTCCCAGAATCAGTCTTTCCCTCTTCCTATGACTTAAATTGCTTCAAACTCCGTGTGTCCAGGAATTTTGGCTCGATCGTCCCTTGATTTTGGCCCTGTCACTCTTTCAACTATGGGGGAGGCACTCGTTATAGGCAATTCTGCCTTTTGCCTCACTCAATCACATAGAAAAAAAAAAAAAAAAAAATTGCAACTATTATTGGCGCACAGGAGACTATTATAAATCTTATTTACTTTTACATTCTGCTAGGAATAGTAGATTAATAATGCATTAACGATGCAGCCGTGCGCTCTCATAATTATAATATTAATATTTTTTTTTTTTTTATCTTTTTCTCATTTTCTCTTTTTCTCTGGCTTGTATCCATTCGGCCCCATTCAGCCAACTGTCTTAAGACGTTTATCCCCATCCAGGTGTCAATTTCTTCCTGGCGAGCGATAGCGAGCCAGCATTGTATGGAGAAATCCGGCTTCGCCGGAGAGATTTTTCTATCGAAAAATGTACAAATTTACCTTGCTGTCAAAACAAAAATATATATATGCTGGCTCGCTACCGCTCGCCAGGAAAATATTGACACCTGGATGGGGGTAAACGTCTTAAAACAGTAGGCTGAATGGGGCCGAATGGATACAAGCCAAAGAGAGAGGGAGAGAAAGAGAAAACAAACCTGTGACCCCCCCCTTAATGATGCAGCCAAGCGCTCTCAGAAGTATAATATTAATTATTTAGGCTTGACAACTCTGTAGTTTTGCACATGAGGAAATTTAATGACGAAACATGTTGGTTTACCTCCACTGAATGTTAAGGGAGGCCACCTCGCTTTTTTTTCTCTTTCTCTCCCTGCTCTTCACAACGAATATAAACACCAAATAACTAACTGGTTCGCTCAAATGGCTACCTATTTCATAAATCCATATGGTTTCCTTCAAGTGTTTTTCCTCAGTCTGCGAATGACAGCTTGTTGGGTGGAAAGAATCGAGTTAGGAATGAGATTAAGGGGGTGACCTGCTTTTTGTTATTTCTGTCCTTTTTTCTCTTTCTCTGGCTTGTATCCATTCGGCCCCATTCAGCCCACTATTTTAAGACGTTTATTCCCATGTAGGTGTCGATTTCTTCCTGGCGAGCGAAAGCGAGCCAGCATTATATTGTGAAGAAATCCGGCTTCGCCGGAGACATTTTTCTATCGAAAAATTTACAAATTTAGCCTGCTGTCAAACAAAAAATAAAAAATATGCTGGCTCGCTACCGCTCACCAGTAAAACATTGACACCTGGATGGGGATAAACGTCCTAAAACAGTAGGCTGAATGCGGCCAAATGGATACAAGCCAGAGAAAGATAGAAAAGGACAGAACTAAAAACAGGTCACCCCCCTTAATGAACTCCTAATACTCATATTTTAGTACATAACCCTCAAACAAAATGTTATTATACGCTGATAAAATATCCAGTCACAGGAAATGAGGCACGCACACAAAATGAGGCACGCACACAAAATGAGGCACGCACACAAAATGAGGCACGCACACAAAATGAGGCACGCACTCAAAATGAGGCACGCACACAAAATGAGGCACGCACACAAAATGAGGCACGCACACAACATGAGGCACGCACACAAAATGAGGCACGCACACAAAATGAGGCACGCACACAAAATGAGGCACGCACACAAAATGAGGCACGCACACAAAATGAGGCACGCACTCAAAATGAGGAACGCACACAAAATGAGGCACGCACTCAAAATGAGGAACGCACACAAAATGAGGCACGCACACAAAATGAGGCACTCACACAAAATGAGGCACACACACAAAATGAGGCACGCACACAAAATGAGGCACGCACACAACATGAGGCACGCACACAAAAGCAAACATAAAACAATGATGTCCCCCTTTACTGCTGGCAACCAAAGCTGCCTCTCCCATCCCTGGTGGTGTGTGTCAGCTCATATTAGTCAGCTGGGCTTGGCACTGGCAGCGCTAAGGCTCCCTGGCTCAGTCTGTCTAGAGCAGGTGTAGCGGGAGGTTGTGCCGCTCCTGCCACTCACGGTAGTGGTGGTGGTGGTGGTGGTTGTTGTTGTTGTGACAGAGGTGGGTCGAGTGATTTATATAGTGTCGCCGGGGGGTGTCAAACCAGGGCAATTTTGTTTGAAGACTTGAATGAAAATGAGAAGGAATACAAGAAAATTAACATGAAATAGCATTGTTTTAGCCATTTTATCACTTCCAAAGACATAATGTAAACTATAAACCACAATTTTACCTTTACATAGACAATGATATACGCTAAAAAATAAGGACTAGGCTTTCGTTTGACACCCTTTGACAGAGGTGGTTCGAGGGGGGGAAAAAAAGAAAGGGAAAAGAAAAGAAAAACCATAGGAAAAGTGGGGATTGGGCCTGAGTACATAGATAGATAGCTAGATAGATAGATAGATAGGTTTGAGTGATTTATATAGTGCTGGGTGAGGAGAGAACTGTCACTGAATATAATAATAATAATAATAATAATAATAATAATATTAACAATAATAGAACTTGACTAATATTTTCCCTCTCATAGTGTAACCTACTAATTTACATAATGATATGCCAAGTTTGATTTAGCAACTTTGCGTGTGAACTAAGAAATGTAGATATTTTCGGCTTACTATAATATGGTGACCGGTCAACTCAACCAGTAGACCATTTCAACCAGTACCAAATCAACCAGTAGACCATTTCAACCAGTACCAAATCAACCAATACGGTTAGGTTAGGTTAGTACTATATTTTGGCACTGGTTTGGTTGGTCTGGGTTAATTTTGCACTAGTTGAGAGCTACTGGTTGAGATGACATGGAACCCTATAATATAGATATGAAGGATGGTCAATATTGTCGGAGCTATCGCTCGCCAGGAAGAAATCGACACCTGGGTGGGGATAAACGTCTTAAAACAGTTGGCTGAATGGGGCCGAATGGATACAAGCCAGAAAAGGAGAGAAAGATTAAAAAAAAACGGTGACCCCCCTTAAGCATAAGGAATAAACTATAGATGGTTCGGTCCTATGGCATTCTTTGCTTGATGTTATATTTTGTCAATCCAGTAATTACCCTTTCAAGATACAATTACGCAATTATTTTCTGTTTTCTGGCTATTATTAGACAATTTTATGCAGATCAGGAAGGATATATGCAAGTCAAAGAGTTAAGGGGGGTCATCTGCTTTTTTGTATCTTTTTCTCATATTCTCTCTGTTGTTGTTGTTGTTCCCCAAGCTGCCTGGCCGAACAGCCCCAAGGCCCCGAGCAAGGCCAAGGCCATAACCGAGCGCCTCCACAGAACCCTCCCTGCCGACCACAATAAAGCCTGGGCGACCGAAGCCACTCCATGGCGGGGAGCTGAGTCTTGTCTGAGTCTGAGTCTGGCTTGTATCTATTCGGCTCCATTCAGCCAACTGTTTTAAGACGTTTATCCCCATCCAGGTGTCGAGTTCTTCCTGGCGAGCGATAGCGAGCTAGCATTGTATGGAGAAATCCGGCTTCGCCGGAGAAATTTTTCTATCGAAAAATGTACAAACTTAGCTTGCTACCAAAACAAAAATATATATATGCTGGCTCGCTACCGGTCACCAGGAAAATATTGACACCTGGATGGGGGTAAACGTCTTAAAACAGTAGGCTGAATGGGGCCGAATGGATACAAGCCAAAGAGACAGGGAGAGAAAAAGAATAAAGCGAGATGGGCTCCCTTAATGCTACGACACATACATACTGTGGGTGAACGCTGTAACCATGCGCAGTACCGGTATTCTTCTTCTGGGTACCCTACATAATTCAAAGTTGTTATTCTCTCTCTCTCTCTCTCTCTCTCTCTCTCTCTCTCTCGTGTTCATCCATTATCTTGTAAATATTACACTTTCGTTATTTTAGACTTTCACCATCGTTATAATATGTAATTATGAGAGCAAAAACTGTTTTGTTTGTTTTCTATGTGGATGAGGGAGACAAAAGGCAGAAATGCCTGTGACGAGTGCCTACCCCAGAGTTGAAAGAGTGACAGGACCAAGATCAAGGTACGTTCGAGCCAAAATGCCTGGACACACGGAGTTTGAAGCAATTTAAGTCATAGGATGAGGGAAAGACTGATTCTGGGAGAAAGTTCCAGAGTTCAGCTGTTGAATAGAAGCAAGATTGAGCATAATGTTGCACTCTTGGTTTGGCGAGTTGCACAGAGTAGGGGTGGAACTGTGTTGCAAGACGGGTGCTACGTGCTCTATGAAGAGGTGGTGGTATACAATGAGAGAGCTCTGAGGATCACTGATTATTTTAATAGTGGTAGAATAGTGAGAGAGGTGCAACATTGCGGCGAAGAGAGAGAGATAGACTGCAGAGAATTGGTGAGTGGATGTGAGTTAATGAGAAGGAAGGTTTTCTTTCTTACATTGTCTATAAGTGATGTGTGAGTGGATCCTCCCCACACATGTGAACAATACTCAATACATGGACACACTGTGCCCCTGTACAGAGCAAGAAGCTGTGCAGGGGTAAAGAACCCCATGAGCACACCCAGCTTCTGGGAGGCTGTCTTAGCAAGACTGGGAATATGGTTCTTCCAAGAGAGAGCAGAAGAAAAAGAGACACCAAGAATATTAAGAGAAGGTGAAGGATGGATTTTTGTATTGTTGAAGTATAAGGGATAGTCCTCTGGGAGTTCCCGACGGGTAGTAAGATGGAGAAATTGGGTTTTGGAAGCATTAAAAGCAACAAGGTTTTCTCTGCCCCAATTAGAGATAGTAGAGCGATCAGAAGATAGGTGCTTTATGGCCTCCTTATGTGAGTTTTAGAGTTTCTGCAGTGAATGATGTTATGGAAGTCTAGTTGAATAGTGTAATGTAGAGTCATCAGCATATGAGTGAATGGGGCTGGAGGTGAAGTTGAGAAGGTTGTTAATGAAAAAATAGGAAGAGAATTGGAGATAGGACAGAACCCTGAGGGACACCGGATTTGATCGGTTGAGGAAGGAACAAAGGCCGTCCACAACCGCGGCTATGGAATGGTCGGAAAGGAAATCCGAAATAAAGGCACAGATGGAGGGATAGAAACCGAAGGAGGGTAGTTTGGAAATGAGGGATTTGTGCCAGACTCTATCGAAGAGTTAGTAAGATATGAAAGAAGATCACCAGCAGAACGACCCTTAACCCAGGGACTACGGCCAGACTCTTAATAGGTTCTACTGGGTGAATGCGGCCAGACTAATATCCAAGGCATAAAAAATAACTTTCAAAACATCCCAGTGGCACTCAAAACAAAGCAATTTGTGTTTAGGTGAGATAATTCCCCTCCATTACTTGCAACCACTGCTACACATGTGTCCCAACCTTCCCCCCTCCTCAATTATTCGGTATTTTCCCTATTATTGAATTATAATGAATTAATCTGACTGACACACTGATGATTAAGGCCCTTGAATATTTTTTAAACAAACTTGAAAATGAACTTGTACCGGTATGTTACATGGTTTCATTCAGTTTGTGTTTGTTACAGATATAAATGCGATGGCTACTATTACTTTACTGACTCCAAATATGCAAAGAATCTCGACCGCCATGTGAACAAAGGTTAAAGAAGCGTAGTCTTTAAAGTAATAATTAAAAAAATTGTGTCCAGGAAAAAACAAAAACAAAATATAATGTCTTACCCATCCAATGTTCCATCTGCCTCCCACTACAAGGACTGTCATGGCAGTTGATGGAACCCTGACAGAGGGCGGGTGCCCAACCCCGAAAGGGTTTGAGATAGGGGAGCTATCCCCCCGCCAAAGACGGCTTTCTAGGGCCTTTCCTAGCTGATGCTGAGAGGATTGGGTTCTAGTCATGTGGTGATGGGCTGGTCTATCAGAGTGAGAACTGAGCGATCTCTGCCATACCCATAGCTTACTCTGACTGTTCCTTTTACTTATATATTTTCTAGATCTCAAGTGACGGCGTCTCTTCCGTGGATTGACCTCCCAATCTGCCAACCTAGAGGTTGGCAGTCACATTTTTCCTTTGCCCCTCAAACTTTCTCTTCATAATTGCTGAGGGGCACAGGGCCCTGGGTGGGGCTTTGGTTTCCCGGGCGTTTCCGCACCCTCCTCAGCTCCCCGCCATGGAGTGGCTTCGGTCACCCAGGCTTTATTGTGGTAGGCAGGGAGGGTTCTGTGGGGGCACTCGGTTATGGCCTTGGTCTTGCTCGGGGCCTTGGGGCTGTTCGACCATACAGCCTGGGGAACAGCAACAACAACAACAACAACCCTGACAGAAGCCGACACCTCAGTAAATGTACTCTGATATATTATTCATGGGTAACTGTTCCTCAGACCACTCCCCGTCTTGTCCGGGGAGCTGAAGTCAATGAACGGAGAGCCAGAGGAATGGGAACGTCAGGTGACATAATTGCACTGAGAATAATTTACAACTTGAAAATAACAGAATCCCTGAGGATTAATTGCAGCACTCGATGGTGGAGCAAACAAAGGGACATTAGGATACAAAGTCTATAGGATAGAATTACTTTAATGTAAAAGACCCTTAGGTAAGGATTGGAGTAGATGAAAATGTAGTATGAATAGATTCAAGAAAGTAATTGACACTAGAAAATCCATGGCATAGAATAGCAGAACAATATTTTGTTTAGCAAGAGTTAATATTACATTTATGATAATGAAATAGTGGTACTTTCAGAGGACAAACAAAAAATAAAAACAGAAAATATGTGAATAATAATTATGTAACTAAATGAAGTTAAGCGACTCTGGAGTGAGGGAGTGCATAAAAGTAACTCTACATATCATATCCTAGGATAAGAAAAAAACAAAAACAAATGACAATCTTCTGACAAAGAACTAATCATGTACGGTAAGTATCCCTATAACGAACATTCAAAATATTTTGCGAATCATTCAAATCCCGAATGACTGTTGTAGAAGATAAAAAAATAAAAATAAACATTTCGAGATGCTGTATAATATCCAAGAGCAGACTAGGGAGAACAATGTTAGAGGATCGAAAGTAATTACCAGTACGACCCAGGCGACACATACTCTATCGTTGTCGTGTGTGAGGTGTCAGCAGGGAAAAATAGAGACCCGATGTTGGTGGAAGCGGTGTAGTGCTTGTGTGTTGCTGGTACTCCTACTCTGTCATGTTGCTGTCTACGTTAATGCAACAGAATCTAGTGAAGCCTCGACGTTGCTCACATCAACTAAAAACCCAGAGTCTGAATACGATCAAGAATCCCTATCATATAAGCAGACCGAACAAGGACCCATTACATGGGTTTTGAATCATACAAGTACTCTGTCCTGCGGTGTGAAGGAGCTCAAATTAATACTGTCCTTAATGAACACCTCAGTGCAAGTAGCGTCAAAAATATCCCATGATCGACGAGATTCAACATTTAAAATATTCTCAAGACAAAAAGGATTAAGTCATGCTAAGGCTCCCGGTGAAACAGTTGAAGTCTCCAAATACC
The DNA here is from genome assembly GCA_032716605.1 of Paralithodes platypus. Classification (NCBI taxonomy): domain Eukaryota; kingdom Metazoa; phylum Arthropoda; class Malacostraca; order Decapoda; family Lithodidae; genus Paralithodes; species Paralithodes platypus. The sequence continues at coordinate 10,852,695 of CM064565.1, read as the reverse complement.
AAGCTGGTTTACCCCAAAATAATGTTTTGCAAGTCTGGCCATTTAAATTACGGAATTTTGTCACTAATATTAACACAACCATTAGTAAACCTGTGATACGTCAAACAATACCTAATGAACATAACAGAACTGCAGATATGAACCTGACGTCAGTGTGGAGTGAAGCAACTGTTACATACCAGAGTTCGAGAGGTGATATTGAAAGCCGGAGTGTAAATGAAATGGCTTTGATCCACAATACCAGGAAAACAGTTGTAAAATGGAAAAAGTTTGCACAAATAAAAGGTGCAAAGCAGAAAACAAAAAGAGACTCCATGCACCTTCATACGAGAAAGGAATCTCAACACCAGAGTAAATATGGAGTAGAACCAATACAAAGAGAAACTAGTGCGTTGGATCATATCCCACAAAATAAATATCCAATTCAGGCAATGATAAATGAAACCGGCACATATAATCGCAAGAAGAGAACAGTGAAAACAAAGACAGGTGAAGTGAAAACATATAAAAGAAACGTCAGGAAGCCTAGAAGCGAATCGGGAGTGAAAATGGAAATAGGGCCACCAGAAATTAGAGAGGAAAGAGAATCGAAAAATGTGAAAAGAGTAATGAGTCGAGAAAAGAAGATAATGTCGGAAATAGGGCAACCAGAAATTAGAGAGGAAAGGGACTCGAAAAATGTGAAAAGAGTAATGAATCCAGAAAAGCGAGAAACTGAAAATGAAGCGCAAGAAGAGAAGATACTGACGGAGGGTGCTAGCAAAAATGTAAAAAGAGTATCGAGGAGAGAGAAGCGAGATACTGAAACTGAAGCGCAAGAGGAGAAGATACTGACGGAGGGTGCTAGCAAAAATGTGAAAAGCGTATCGAGGAGAGAGAAGCGAGATACTGAAACTGAAGCGCAAGAGAAGATACTGATGGAGGGTGCAAGCAAAAATGTGAAAAGAGTATCGAGGAGAGAGAAGCGAGATACTGAAACTGAAGCGCAAGAGGAAAAGATACTGACGGAGGGTGCTAGCAAAAATGTGAAAAGAGTATCGAGGAGAGAGAAGCGAGATACTGAAACTGAAGCGCAAGAGAAGATACTGACGGAGGGTGCTAGCAAAAATGTGAAAAGAGTATCGAGGAGAGAGAAGCGAGATACTGAAACTGAAGCGCAAGAGAAGATACTGACGGAGGGTGCTAGCAAAAATGTGAAAAGAGTATCGAGGAGAGAGAAGAGAGATACTGAAACTGAAGCGCAAGAGGAGAAGATACTGACGGAGGGTGCTAGCAAAAATGTGAAAAGAGTATCGAGGAGAGAGAAGCGAGATACAGAAACTGAAGCGCAAGAGAAGATACTGACGGAGGGTGCTAGCAAAAATGTGAAAAGAGTATCGAGGAGAGAAAAGCAAGACACTGAAACTGAAGCACAAGAAGAGAAGATACTGACGGAGGGTGCTAGCAAACATGTGAAAAGAGTAACGAGTCCAGAAAAGCGAGATACAGAAACTGAAGCGCAAGAGGAGAAGATACTGACAGAGGGAGCTAGAGAAAAGCGAGATACAGAAACTGAAGCGCAAGAGGAGAAGATACTGACAAAGGGAGCTAGAGAAAAGCGAGATACTGAAACTGAAGAAGAGCAGATACTGACGGAGGGTGCTAGCAGACATCTCTCCATTAACACCACCACCAGCAGCACCTCCTCCCCTTCGTCAGATCAGCACCGTCCCCAGGCCATGGCACGTCGGAAGAGAAAAGGTACGTGAACTGGCTATACTCTTATATAATCTTAAGGGGAATCACCGGCTTTTTTTATCCTTCTCTCCTTTTCTCTCTTTCCCTGGCTTGTATCCATTCGGCCCCATTCAGCCAACTGTTTTAAGACGTTTATCCCCATCCAGGCGTCGATTTCTTCCTGGCGAGCGATAGCAAGCCTGTATTGTATGGAGAAATCCGGCTTTTCCGGAGAAATTGTTCTATCCAAAAAAATGTACAAATTTAGCTTGCTGTCAAAACAAAAATATATATATGCTGGCTCGCTACCGCTCGCCAGGAAAATATTGACACCTGGATGGGGGTAAACGTCTTAAAACTGTCTTCGTGGTGCGATGCATAAGGTGTTGATTTTCGGTGTGAGCATCCTGGATTCGAATCCACGGACTGCCACATGTGTTTGTAAAATTCATTAATCGATTTTAGGAGTATAGTTGGTTGTTGGAAGGAACATAATAACAGTAGGCTGAATGGGGCCGAATGGATACAAGCCAAAGAGAGAGGGAGAGCAAGAGAAAAAAGCGAGGTGGGCTCCCTTAATATGTCATCACATTCACACTTAGCATCCAGAAGACGATTTACCTGTTACACACACGTACGTAGCACACAAGAAATATTACCACACATTTAAGGGGAGATATCCACTTGAGGGATTTTTTTCATGACCCCTTTCTCCCTCATGTTTAGCCCCATTGCTTTTCTAATTTTAAGACGTTCGCCCCATTATTTTGACGATTTTAAGAACTTTCGACCCATTTCTGTCAATTTTAAGACCTTTCGTGCCATTTAGGTGTCGATTTTATCCTGGCGAGCGATAGCGAGCCTGTTAATTAAGAGGAACCGGCTTTCAGCCGGGACATTTTTCTACCGAAAAATTTACAAATTTATCTTGAAAGGGGGTCTAGGGGATGTAATTCTAAGCTTGATGGAGTAGACGTCTAAGCAACACACTAGAAACCTCCCCTTAAGGGAGCCCACCTCGCTTTATTTTTTTTATCTTTCTCTCCCCCTCTCTTTGGCTTGTATCCATTCGGCCCCATTACTGTTTTAAGATATTTACCCCCATCCATGTGTCAATATTTTCCTGGCGAGCGGTAGCGAGCCAGCATATATATATTTTTGTTGTTGTTGTTGTTGTTGTTCCCCAAGCTGCCTGACCGAACAGCCCCAAGGCCCCGAGCAAGGCCATAACCGAGCGCCCCCACAGAACCCTCCCTGCCGACCACAATAAAGCCTGGGTGACCGAAGCCACTCCATGGCGGGGAGCTGAGGAGGGTGCGGAAACGCCCGGGAAACCAAAGCCCCACCCAGGGCCCTGTGCCCCTCAGCAATTATGAAGAGAAAGTTGAGGGGCAAAGGAAAAATGTGACGCTTTGGCTTCCAATCTTGGTAGATTGGGAGGTCAATCCACGGAAGAGATGCCGTCACTTGAGATCTAGAAAATATATAAGTAAAAGGAATAGTCAGAGTAAGCTATGGGTATGGCAGAGATCGCTCAGTTCTCTCTGATAGATCAGCCCATCACCACATGACTAGAACCCAATCCTCTCAGCAATAGCTAGGAAAGGCCCTAGAAAGCCGTCTTTGGCGGGGGGGGGGGGATAGCTCCCCTATTTCAATCCCTTTCGGGGTTGGGCACCCGCAATATATATTTTTGTTTTGACAGCAAGCTAAATTTGTAAATTTTTCGATAGAAAAAAAGTCTCCGGCGAAGCAGGATTTCTTCAAGCAATGCTTACTCGCTATCGCTCGCCAGGAAGAAATCGACACCTGGATGGGGATAAACGTCTTAACACAGTTGGCTGAATGGGGCCGAATGGATACAAGCCAGGGAAAGAGAAAAAAGGAGAAAAAGATAAATAAAAGCCGGTGACCCCCCCTTAAACCCATCTCCCTCCCTTCCAGTTGACCTCTCTCACATCCTTTGTTGATTTTACCTGATTTTTCGCTAGCAATCAGAGTCGTGTTCTTGGCGGAAATCCTCCTTCACCCACCACTCCTCTCTCTTTCTATCCCTCTGGTTTTCTCTTCCCATTACTCTGCACCACTGCATCCTCCTGGTACTCTGCACCACTGCATCCTCCTGGTACTCTGCACCACTGCATCCTCCTGGTACTCTGCACCACTGCATCCTCCTGGTACTCTGCACCACTGCATCCTCCTGGTACTCTGCACCACTGCATCCTCCTGGTACTCTGCACCACTGCATCCTCCTGGTACTCTGCACCACTGCATCCTCCTGGTACTCTGCACCACTGCATCCTCCTGGTACTCTGCACCACTGCATCCTCCTGGTACTCTGCACCACTGCATCCTCCTGGTACTCTGCACCACTGCATCCTCCTGGTACTCTGCACCACTGCATCCTCCTGGTACTCTTTTATCTCCTGCTATACGAGTGGTACCAGGATTAACCCCTTCTCTACCGACGATGTCTTTTTTGTATTTATTGCACCTTCATTTGGACGATTTTACGAAGCCACCCCCAAAACAATAAAATAAAATAATAAAATATAATAAAATAAAATAAAAATAGAAAACGTGGGGATTAGCCCTGAGTAAATAGATAGATAATTAGAAAAGTGGGGATTAGTCCTGAGTAAATAGATAGAAAAGTGGGGATTAGTCCTGAGTAAATAGATAGATAAGTAGAAAAGTGGGGATTAGCCCTGAGTAAATAGATAGATAAGTAGAAAAGTGGGGATTAGTCCTGAGTAAATACTGTAGATAGATAAGTAGAAAAGTGGGGATTAGTCCTGAGTAAATAGACAGATAAGTAGAAAAGTGTGGATTAGCCCTGAGTAAATAGATAGAGAAGTAGAAAAGTGGGGATTAGCCCTGAGTAAATAGATAGATAAGTAGAAAAGGACTAATTGAGATACTTTGTAGCCTTTGTATTGGTATGGTCCTTCCTAAGCTGAATATAAATAATCTAATAGTTGCCAGAATCTAATGAAATGAACGTCATCGGTAGAGAAGGGGTTAAGGGGGGTGACAGGTTTGTTTTCTCTCTTTTTCTGGCTTGTATCCATTCGGCCCCATTCAACCTACTGTTGTAAGACGTTTATCCCCATCCAGGTGTCAATTTCTTCCTGGTGAGCAATAGCGAACCAGCATTGTATGGAAAAATCCGGCTTCACCGGAGAAATTTTTCTATCGAAAAATGTACAAATTTAGTCTGCTGTCAAAAACTTTAAACAACAAATGGTGGCTCGCTACCGCTCGCCAGGAAATAATCGACACCTGGATGGGAGTAAACGTCTTAAATCAGTAGGCTGAATGGGGCCGAATGGATACAAGCCAAAGAGAGAGAGGGAGAGAAAGCGACAAAAAGCGAGGTGGGCTCTCTTAAGAATCTCTCCCCCTACTGCGAGTTCTTAAGTAGCATTATAGACATGTTGTTATTGTTGTGGATAATAGTGGTGATTGAGGCGGTGGACTGGAATAGAAAGGTAAATATATGCTTTGCGGAGAAGAAGGGTTAGCGTGGCCATAATAGCTTAAGGGGAGATTTCCACTAGAGGGATTTTTTTCTGGACACCCTTCGCCCTCATGTTTAGCCCCATTGATTTTGAGATTTTAAGATGTTCACCCCATTTACTTGGCGATTTTAAGAACTTTCGCCCCATTTCTGTTAATTTTATGACCTTCCATGCCATTTAGGTGTCGATTTTTTCCTGGCGAGCGATAGCGAGCCTGTAATATAAAAGGAACCGGCCTTCGAAGGAACCGGCCTTCGGCCGGGAAATTTTTCTACCGAAAAATATACAAATTTATCTTGAAAGGGGGTCAAGGGTGTGAAATTTTAAGCTTGATGGAGGTCCAGCGAACAAACTAAAAACCTCCCCTTAACTTTAAAGTAATATTATGGAGGGATAGAAACCGAAGGAGGGTAGTTTAGAAATTAAAGATTTGTGCCAGACTCTGTCGAAGGCCTTTGATATGTCTAGTGCAATAGAAAAGGTCTCACCGAAGTCCCGTAAGGAGGATGACCAAGAGTTAGTAAGATATGAAAGAAGATCACCAGTAGAGCGACCTTTAAGGAAGCCATACTGGCGATCTGAGAGTAGATTATGAGAAGAGAAATGCTTGAGAAATTTGGAAGCAAGAATAGTTTTAACAAACTTTGGAGATAAAAGATATGAAAGCAATTGGACGATAGTTGGAGGGTTGAGAGCGGTCACCCTTCTTTGGAACAGGTTGAATGAGAGCAAACTTCCAGCAAGAAGGGAAGACGTTAGAGGAGAGACAGAGACGAAAGAGGTTGCCTAGGCAGGGAGTCAGCACAGTCAGCACAGTCAGCACAGGTTGCCTAGGCAGGGAGTCAGCACAGTTTTTGATCACCGTACATCAGGAGGAACACCGTCTGGACCGAATGCTTTCTTAGTATTAAGGGGAGGCAGACCGTTTTTCTGGGCCCCCTTCTCCCTAATGTTTAGCCCCACTAGTGTTGAGATTATAAGACGTACACATTCCAGGTTCATTGTTATCACAATATATATTGTCCTAATAAAAAAACAAATAATGTACTATATTTTTCTTTGACTATGTACACCATACAACAAATGTGCTGTTGGCATTGAATAACACTGGCTTTGGTTTGAAAGAAATTCCTGTTATTAGACCAATAGACATATTAAAGTAAACTATGATAATACATTATATATGCCAATAAGAAGAGAGAGAGAGAGAGAGAGAGACAGTCAAACAGATATATATATATATATATATATATATATATATATATATATATATATATATATATAGAGAGAGAGAGAGAGAGAGCGAGAGGCAGACAGACAGACAGACAGAGAGAGAGAGAGAGACAGAGAAAGAGTGAGAGAGAGTGAGAGAGAGACCCTAGCCACTGTGTATCACCTTACTTCAGCACTAAGGTTGGCTTTTCCCCCTGTTTTTCCTTTTTTTCTGCCGGGAACGATGGTCACCACTTTTCCCATTTTACCTCCAGTGTCATTCACAAGGCTTCAACCATGCCATACACCAAATACAAAATTCAAATATATTTTTCGCTTATTATTATTACTATTATTATCGTATAAAATAATATAATTTTATACCTAATAGTTTGGAATAATTCGTCAGTTAACCACGGATTTGGCCTCTATTTTATTAACCCTTCTTACCCGGGTACTTTCTCTCTTCACTATTGGTACTATTTACTATTGGTATTTACTATTGGTATTTACTATTGGTATTTACTATTGGTATTTACTATTGGTATTTACTATTGGTATTTACTATTGGTATTTACTATTGGTATTAACTATTGGTACTATTTACTATTGGTATTTACTATTGGTATTTACTATTGGTATTTACTATTGGTATTTACTATTGGTATTTACTATTGGTATTTACTATTGGTACTATTTACTATTGGTATTTACTATTGGTATTTACTATTGGTATTTACTATTGGTATTTACTATTGGTATTTACTATTGGTACTATTTACTATTGGTATTTACTATTGGTATTTACTATTGGTATTTACTATTGGTATTTACTATTGGTATTTACTATTGGTATTTACTATTGGTACTATTTACTATTGGTATTTACTATTGGTATTTACTATTGGTATTTACTATTGGTATTTACTATTTACTATTGGTATTTACTATTGGTATTTACTATTGGTATTTACTATTGGTATTTACTATTGGTATATACTATTGGTATTTACTATTGGTATTTACTATTGGTATTTACTATTGGTATTTACTATTGGTATTTACTATTGGTATTTACTATTGGTATTTACTATTGGTATTTACTATTGGTATTTACTATTGGTATTTACTATTGCTTCTAAACTATTATACATTCAAATATATTAAGGGGGGTCACCTGCTCTTTTTATCTTTCTTTCCTTTTCTCTCTTTCTCTGGCTAATATCCGTTCGGCCCCATTCAGCCAACTGTTTTAAGATGTTTATCCCCATCCAGGTGTCGATTTCGTCCTGGCGAGCGATAGCGAGCCAGCATTGTATGGAGAAATCCGGCTTCGCCGGAGAAATTTTTCTTTCTAAAAATGTACAAATTTAGCTTGCTTTAATATATATATATATATATATATATATGCTGGTTCGTTATTGCTCGCAAGGAAAATATTGACACCTGGACGGGGGTAAACGTCTTGCAACAGTAGGCTGGATGGGTCAGAATGGATACAAGCCAAAGAGAGAGGGTAATATTACCTCTGCTAACCATGTCTCCGTGTACAGCAGCGCCCAAAATATGAGCTTCACATCATTTGAGGACGTGTTTTTTACATACAGCTAACAATATTTCCAGGCGGCTCAGGGCTTCTTTATTTATGGTAAATACGGGGATAGTGGCAGGTTTTGTGGAATATTAATTAATGTATTCATTTATTTTTTAGTTTCCTCGCTAGACCTCCATCAAGCTTAAAAAAACACCCCCTTCAAGATGAATTTGTACATTTTTCGATAGAAAAATGTTCCGGCCAAAGGCCGGTTCCTCTTAAAATTATAGGCTCGCTATCGCTCGCCAGGCAAAAATCGACACCTAAATGGCACGAAAGGTTTTGAAATTGACAACGAAATGGGGCGAAAGGTATTAAAATCGCCAAACTAATGGAACGAACGTATTAAAACCTCAAAACTAATATGCTAAACACGAGGGAGAAGGAGGTCCAGAAAAAGCGAGTAGTACCCCCTTAACACATCCAATCCCAGCGACGGCTGGGAGCTGTAAGTAATATACTTTCCTTGTAACTGCCTGTATCAGGCTGTACCTGGTACCACGACCGTTTGAACACTGCTCTCGATATGGCAACACTTCTCAGCTTATATCCAACCCTCTGAAGGCTGAGAGAGCCAGTCTTCCTTCATCTCTTGAGGTGGAAGATTGTTCTATCTTGCCATTTTGGCCACATTGCTTGGGACTGGGGGGGGGGGGGGGGCTTTTATTGCTGTATCCTACGGTACAGTGGGGGTAGGGCTACTTACAGTGGGGGTAGAGCTACTTACAGTGGGGGTAGAGCTACTTACAAATTTAAACATGAAAATGGAAAAGACAGATATGAACAAACCAGTGGGTGGGTTAAGGGGAGATTTCCACCTGGAGGATTTTTTTCTGGATCCCTTTCTCCCTCATGTTTAGCCCCATTGCTTTTGAGATTTTAAGATGCTTGCCCCATTAGTTTGGCGATTTTAAAAACCCTCGCCCCATTTCTGTCAATTATAAGACTATTCGCGCTATTTAGGTGTCGATTTTTTCCTGGCGAGCGATAGCGAGCCTGTAATTTAAGGGGAATCGGCCTTCGGCCGGGACATTCTTCTACCGAAAAATGTAAAAATTTACCTTGAAAGGGGGTCTAGGGGGAGTAATTTTAAGCTTGATGGAAATCTAGGGAACCAACTAAAAACCTCCCCTTAAGGGCCAGTGGTTGGTTTTTGGTCTTTATATTTACTTATTTACAGTATTTATTTTTTAGTTTCCTCCCTAGACCTCCATCAAGCTTAGAAAAACAACCCCTAGACCCCCCTTTCAAGATAAATTTGTACATTTTTCGGTAGAAAAGTGTCCCGGCGAAGGCCGATTCCTCTTATAATTACAGGCTCGCTATAGCTCGCCAGGAAAAAATCGACACCTAAATGGCACGAAAGGTCTTGAAATTGATAACGAAATGGGGCGAAAGGTAATAAAATCGCCAAACTAACGGAACGAACGTCTTAAAACCTCATAACTAATATGGTAAACATGAGGGAGAAGGGGGTCCCTAAAGAGCGAGTACTACCCCCTAATAAGCCTGTATATTGTGTTAACCATTACACTAATGAATTAATGTATACATCCTAATAGCAGCCTCGATACCATTAGCACTGATTAGTTCGATTATGAGAGAGAGAGAGAGAGTGTGAGAGTGTGAGAGAGAAAGAGAGTGAGAGAGAGAGAGACAGACAAAGAGAGAGAGAGAGACAGACAAAGAGAGAGAGTGTGAGAGAGAGAGAGACAGAAAAAGAGAGAGAGTGAGAGAGAGAGATACAGACAAAGAGAGAGAGAGTGACAGAGAGACAGAAAGAGAGAGAGAGAGATTTACATGAATACACTGGCCACACAGACCTTACGATCCAAACGAGGTGGTCAGGACTTAATTCTAGTAGAGATGGCATATCCGATAGAAAAGGAAAGTTGAAGGAAAGGATAGAAAGAGAGAGAGAGAGATAGAGAATGAGTGAGTGAGTGTAGGCACCGTAAATATAGACTGCATATGATGAAGAAGATGGCCAGATAAAACTGGACCAATTTGCAATTTGAAAGAGACGACAGTGTGAGAGACATTGATGGACAGGGCACGCACACACACACACACCGGACAGACACTAGGGTACGATTTTATTCAGATAAAGAAAGACCTGTGGGAATCATGGCGTTAATAAAAATAGTGTTAAATAAGTCTTTCCTTTATCTATCTATTTATATGCTCAGGCCCAATCCCCACTTTTCCTCTTTTTTTTTTTTTTTTTTTTTTTTTTTTTTTTTTTTGCTTGGGGGTGGCCGACTCAAGACAGAGCCAGAATAGGGACAACACAACAGAAAACAATGAACACACAAACACAAAATACAAATTCACACACATCTAGGACAGACACCAGCTTACGATTTTATTCAGATAAAGAAAGACTTGTGGTAGTCATAGCTGTTAGGGAATGCTCACTAACCGCATATATATTGCGTTGATTGTAAACAACCAAACTCTGCCTTGCCGATGAATATTAAAGGAGTTAGAAAATACGCCCTTCCTAATCTGAATATAAATGTCACGAAAAATAATGGCAAGACAAATAGAGCCAGATATATTTCAGGTATATATACATAGGTTGGTTTTGCTCGGTTCACACATGCACGAATTAACGTCCCGTCCGTCCCCGCCCCTGCAATCGAGCAAGGACTCCGGCAAAACCGCCTATGGTCGGTACACGGACGTTGCCACATCGCTGACTCTCCTTCCAACGTTTTTTTCCCCGCCGTTCTCATCCTGTTAGTCGGCGTCTAGACGCCGTCAGGCTGCGTCTAGATGCCGTCAGGCTGCGTCTAGACGCCGACTGCTCCCGTGGGTGTCCCGACATAACAAGTTTTCTGACGGTTGACCTGACCCACGCGGACCGTTTTGTGCATGCACAAAACGGTCGCCGCCTAGGCCCCTTCCAGGTTGATGCCGTCCTGCCTATTTTCTTGGTCGGGGACGGACGGGACGTTAATTTGTGCATGTGTGAATTGAGCATAAAGCTCGGTTCACACATACACGAATTAACATCCCGTCCGGCCCCGACCTCTTAATTCGCCTGCAAACGGGCAAGGACGCCGGCAAAATCACCTATGGTCGGTACAGGGATGTGTGGTGTTGCCAGCACACGGGACGCGGGGCGGGAGGCGGCGAACATTTTATGCATGCATAAAATAGTCTGCATGGGCCGGGGCAACTGCCACAAAATGTGTCAGGCCGGGACACCCACGGGAGCATTCAGCGTCTAGACGCCAATAGACTGTGTCTAGACGCCATCTGGCGGCGTCTAGACGCCGATGAACGGGATGAGAACGGCGGCAAAAAACCATTGGAAGGAGAGTCGGCGATGTGGCACCATCGCGTCACGTGAGCTGGTGACACCGCACGTCCGTGTACCGACCATAGGCGATTTTGCCGGCGTCCTTGCTCGTTTGCAGGCGAATTAAGGGGTCGGGGATGGATGGAACGTTAATTCGTGCATTTGTGAACCGAGCAAAAGGGGTCAGGGATGGACGGGATGTTAATTCGTGCATGTGTACCATGGGGCCTCCAGATTGATGCCGTCCTGCCTATTTTTTGGGTCGTGGCCGGACGGGACGTTAATTCGTGCATGTGTGAACCGAACTTTACAGAAACAATGTATGGGAATGTACCTGTACGTTTGGAAAACAATAGTTTTGTCATAACCTCAGAACAGGAGTAATTACACGCTCCTGCCACTATATATATATATATATATATATATTATACTGAAAGAATGTGGGTTCTACGTGAGGGAAGTTTTACAAGTCAGACACATATGACCTATTCATACACATGTATTTAGGCTGGTTAAATATAGGAATTGAAACTGAGGCTTCCGATAAGGATACTGGACCGGGTTGATATGGAACACTGTTGTCCGAGTAAAGCCGGTATCACATGAGAGCTTTTATAGTCAACATTCGATGATCAACATTTTTCTGGCAACATTTCTGGAATATTTTGCACTGGTATCGGAAACTAGACTGATGGTAGATGAATTTCGGTAACTGAAATATAATAAATGTTTAGCCCATAAGCTGCCAGACCAGTGTTAAGGATAAATGTTGAGGGAAAAAGCGCTCGTGTGATACCGACTTAAATGCAACTAGTCTCTGAAAAAACACTGACTTCTGCTGTCGAGATAAGACCGGCAGACAGTTTCAACAATTGAGTTTTATGTGCAAGTATTTACAGCAATAATAACAGTTATGGGAACACAAACGTATCAAACTCGAGGATTATGGTTATCCACGAGGATATGTACACTCACACGTACTAAAAGTTGCTCAGGGGTGGGGCTTTCCTTCCCCTACTCAACCCTGGGCAGGTGGAAGGCGGGAGTCGGGTCCAAGTCTACCCCCACCTTCGACCCCCAACATTTAAAATATATTAGGAATTTATTTATACAATATACTGAATAATTGCATTCTCAAAATGAGTCTGTACACAACGTGGGTTACAAGAATTTCGGCTGTAGTGGACTTCTGCCTCTCTCTCTCTCTGCATGTGTGTGTGTGTCTCTCTCTCATTGCACTACTTTCTAATACCAAGACTTAATGTGATTTCAATATAATAATACCGTAATTAAATCCAATCTCATACAGTATTCAGGTTATTATGTTCACCATTATTGCAATACACATCAACATGCCCTCTACGATCTACTCCTAGGTTCTCAAATTGCTTACACAGTCGGGCTTTTATCTCATAAGGACTAAAGGCAAAGATTGGCTGAAATAGTGTTGCGACTGTTAGTGATTGCTTCGTCTATCATTTCAATCAGTTTCTCCCATTTATTCAATATCATACATACTATAAACGGTCTGCATTTCATTCTATGTTGCCTATACACTTGTTTTCAATCAATTATATATAGAACTCGATACAAATTGCTATCAAAGTCGGTGTTAACTTTTAGTAGCCTTCCTTGACGTTGATACAAGCAGCCTAGTAAGGATCAGTAGGTCTGTTGTTGTTTGTTTTCCTTTGTATATTATGCCTCCAAACTTAACCTGCACTGCCCCATAGATCCCCACTAATCCACTGCAATGCTTAGTTAATAATAATAATAATAATAATCGGTTTATTTCAAACCGGCAGCCAATGGGGCTGAAAATACACAGACTTAACTTAGATCTTATCCTAAGGGATCAACAGACTGATCCTGGCTGCTAACGAGAGCGCCTACATACTCCCGAGGGAGTAGGACGTGGGCAGAAGACTTTGTGGGTCACCCGAGACGGTCCGTCCAGACCTTGCCTTCACGGCCAGGGAAAGTTTTTGAGAGAACTTCCCCTGCCGGCGCGTGGGATTGAACCCCCGACACCAGAGCTAGCGCTCCCAATACAGAGTACTAAGGGCGCTCGGCCACCGTGACCGTTTGGTGTGTGTGTGTGTGTGTATGTGTGTTTGCCTGTGTGTGTGTTTGACTTGTGTGTGTGTGTGTGTGTGTGTGTTTTGCCTGTGTGTGTGTTTGACTGTGTGAGTGAATCTGTGCATGTGTGTGTGTGTGTGTTTGCCTGTGTGTGTGTGAATACCCATGTAATGTTCGTGGAATATAGGAATTGTTAATATTATTATTATTATTATGTTTGACTATGTGTGTGTGTGTGGGGGGGGGGGGAGTGTGTGAGTGTGTGTGTGTGTGTGGGGGGGGGGGGGGGTGAGTGTGTGTGTGTGTGTGTGTGTGTGTGTAACGGGAACAAATATAATGATCGCCTCTCTTATCATTCTGCAACTAAGTACCCACGTTTTCTTTATTTAAGGGAGCCCACCTCGCTTTTGTTCTCTTCATCTCCCTCTCTCTTTGGCTTGTATCCATTCGGCCCCATTCAGCCTACTGCTTTAAGACGTTTACCCCCATCCAGGTGTCAATATTTTCCTGGCGAGCGGTAGCGAGCCAGCATATATATTTTTTTGTTTTGACAGCAAGCTAAATTTGTACATTTTTCGATAGAACAATGTCTACGGCGAAGCCGGATTTCTCCATACAATGCTGGCTCGCGATAATCGACACCTGGATGGGGATAAACGTCTTAAAACAGTTGGGTGAATGGGGCCGAATGAATACAAAACAGGGAGAGAGAAAAGGAGAGAAAGATACAAAAAAAAAAAAAAACGGTGAACCCCCTAATAGACTGTCTAATGCACACTTGATATTGACAGCCAATTACATTTTCAGATGTTTTCTTCATATTTTTGTTTTGTTTTTGTCTGGGATTGGGACCAGATGCCAAATTTTGTAATATTTACGCCTAGATACTTAACTTGCTGTTTTAGTGGTGGGAATGTTAAGGGGGTCACCTGCTTTGTTTCTCTCCGTTTCTCTCTTTCTCTGGCTTGTATCCATTCGGCCCCATTCAGCCAACTGTTTTAAGACGTTTATCCTCATCCAGGTGTCGATTTTTTCCTGGCGAGCGATAGCGAGCCAGCATTGTATGGAGAAATCCGGCCTCTGCCGGAGAAATTTTCTATCGAAAAATTTACGAATTCAGTTTGCTGTCAAAACAAAAATATAATATATGCTGGCTCGCTACCGCTCGCCAGGAAAATATTGACACCTGGATGAGGGTAAACGTCTTAAAACAGTAGGCTGAATGGATACAAGCCAAAGAAAAAAAGGAGAGAAAGAGAAAAAGCGAGGTGTTTTTCACTTGGAAATTGCGAAGACATACAGAAAATAAACTAGTATAAAGTTAGTAAGTTTCCTGTTTGCAAAGCTGGTGAATGTCAGAGAAGCGAGGTATTGTTTTTTTTTTTTAAATAGGACTTCAGAGGCCATCAACCCTATTGGATTATTAAGCCAGCACACTGTAAGTCAAGAATAACGTCAGGACTGGAGCCTCTCTGCGAGAACTCCAGTCCCTTGTAGAATATTATATTGTTTCGCTTTTATTGGGGACGACTGAGACGAACCTGGTTTTATTTAACCCTTTGAGTACCAGCGACGTGTTTTAGCTTTTATTCTAGCCTACATTTAGACGGTATTCTGCAGCTTAGGAAAGATCTGCGGCAATTAAAAGTATTGGTTGAGGTACTTTAAAGCCTTATTATTGCTAGAGGTCCTTCCTAATCTAAATATAATCGTCTAATAGTCGCCAGAGTCTGATGAAAAGGACGAAACTGGTTTTATTTAATATTTTCGTTGACAGTTATACGATTTTTCGCTAAAGAAATTATTGCAGTTGTCAAAGTGTCAAAACAAAACATTTTTGTTTAGGTTGTGCAACTGAGGAGTGTCAGTCAGATGCTTGGAAAACATTTATATAATATATCTCACTATCTGTTAACCCCCAAGGAAAAATAAATAAATAATAATAAATAAAATAGAGGAAAATAAAATAAAAAATAGGAAAAGTGGGGATTGGACCTGAGCATATAGATAGATAGATAGATAGATCTGTTAAGCCGATGTCACGCGAGCGGTTTTTCGAACAATTTTTACGGGCAATTATAGTCTGGAAGCTTCAAACATTTCACCTTACCAGAATTCAGCCGCCTAACATAATCTACCTTCAGTTTAGTTGCCGATACCAGTGCGAAAAAGTCCCGAAATAATACGAGGAAAAACTTGCTCATGGACAATTGACGGAAAAAGCGCTCGTGTGGCAGCGGCTTTAATCTGGCGATTTATTCTACTCTATTCTATATACTCAGGCCCGATCCCCACGTTTCCTGTTTTTTTTTTTCCTTTTTTCCGTGTTTTCCTATTTTTTGTTTTTGTATTCCCTCTTTTCCTTTTTTTTCTTTTTTTTGGGGGAGGGGGGGGGGGCGACTTAAGACAGAGCCCGAATAGGGACAACACAACAGAAAACGACGAACACACAAAAACAAAATACAAATTCACCCACATCTATAGGTCATCTTTTTTTACTTTGTTGTTGTTGTTGTTGTTGTTGTTGTTGTTGTTCCCTAAGCTGCCTGGCCGAACAGCCCCGAGTCCTTGAGGAAGGCCACGGCCACGGTCGGGCTTTCCCACAGAGCTCTCAAATAGTGTAAATTGTGTTGTTGGCGTAAGTGGTTGTGTGAAATGCAGTCTTCTATGATGTGTTTTATGGTATGGGGTGTTGTGTTACAACCCGGGCAGGTGTCGACGACGGAGTCATCCAGTCTCTTCTGATAGCTCAGAAGAGCTGGATGGTGTCCGCATCTCAGCCTGGCCAGGTGGACTCTGTCCTCGCGAGGAAGGGAGGATTCAGAAGGATGGATTTCGGGAGGTCGTGCTTGCAGCTGCGTGTTGTCTATGAGTGAGTGGATGGAACGGCGAGTGATATGAGTATGGATGTGCTTCCGGAAGTTGGTTTGGGGTGGGCAGGGAGGGAGAGAAGACAGTATTTGTGTGTGCTGGGTGTTGTTTTTATATTTCTTGGTGTCTGTGGGTGTGTTGCCATGTACTGTAGTGGGTGGTGTTGATTCGTGAAGGCTGCTGCCAGGAATTGAGTGCCTCTCATGTCTAGATGATCTTTGACTTTTAGGACTTTGGTTTCGTGATGTAGGTGATCTGTGGGTGTAGTAGCTGTGCATCCTGTGATGATTTTAAGGGCTTTATTTTGAATAGTCTGTAAGGTCTTATGATGTGTTTCAGCTACGTTAGAAGCCCAGGCCGGGCTTGCGTATTCCATAACTGATCTTATGTATTGTTTGTAGACTGTGGTGGTGGTTTCTTTGTTGTGTCCAAATTTCGTGTGGGCAAGTGATCTGAGGGCGTTAAGTCTGGGTGTCAGTTTCTTTTTCGTGTTTGTGGTGTGCTGTTTGAATGTCAGTTGGGTGTCGTATGTTACTTCTAGGATTTTGTGTGTGTGTGTGTGTGTTAGGGGTGTGTTGTTTATGTTGAGTCCCGGGACGTAATCGTGCTCTCCTGTCCAGCTTGTGAGGAGGGTTGCAGTGGATTTAGCTGGGGCTAAATTGAGTCTGTTTGTAGTGCACCATTCATGTAATGTGTCGAGATAGTCTTGAAGGAGTCTTGTTGCTGTGTCTGGATTTTGGTGCGTGCTTGTGAGTGTTACGTCGTCTGCGTAGGAGGCTATGGTTATTTGGGGTGAATTTGGTGTATTTATATCATGCATGTACAGATTGAAGAGTGCGGGCGACAGGACGGATCCTTGCGGGACTCCGTTTGAGAAATTTCTAATGCTAGATGACTGACCGGCAAAAGATATGTGTGCACATCTGCCTGCTAAGAAGTTGGCCAGCCATCTTTTTGTGTTGTTGTGCATGTTTGTGTTGTAGATGTTGTTTGTTAGGTTGTGGCGGGGGATGGCATCGAAGGCTTTACTAATGTCAAGTGTGGCAAGTACTGATCTGTGTGGTGGTCTAGCTGAGTTGATGCCGTCAAAAGCTCTTTGTGTAAGGTCTGTAAGAAGAGTGTGGAGTGCAATGGCCTGAAGCCGTGTTGTGTTGGAGAAAGGGGTAAGTCAGGTGTCATCAGTTGTAGTACAAGGCGCTCTATGACTTTGGAGGGGGTGCAAAGGAGTGTGATAGGGCGGTGTGAGGAGGGTAGCGTGGGGTCTTTGTTAGGTTTGGGGAATGTGATGATGATACCATGCTTCCAGATGTCTGGTATTGTGTTGTGTGAGTAGCTGTAGTTTGATATGTTAGTGAGTGCTTGTATGCCTTGTGGTCCCAGGTGTCTGAGGTGAATGTTGCTTATGTTGTCTAGGCCACAGGCGGGCGAGAGCTTGAGATTGTTGATGATATGCTTTGTCTGGTTGTTGGTGAAGGGTGTATAGTCAGGGTCTGTAGGGAATTGTCTTTTGCGTCGGATGACACGTCGGTCGTCTTTGTGGGGTTTTAGGTGACTGACATGAGAGAAATGATTGATGAGAGTGTTTGCTTGTTGTTTACGTGAAGGAGTAGAGTCTGTTGTTGTGATTGCAGCATGTGATTGTGTTGTGTTGCTGTTGGAAAGTGTGATGCTGTTTAGTGTTTTGTAGAGTTTTATGGGGTTTGTTTTGTGATCGAGTGTTTGTAGGAAGTTATTCCAATTTAGTGTTTGTTGTTCTTGTATTTTGTTGTTAATCTGGATGTTGAGTGCTTGAATTTGTTGATTGATGTCTTGTGCGTGGGGTGCTGGGGAGTGTTTCAGTGTGTCGCGTTGTATGATGAGGTTTTGGATAGTCGTGTTGAATGTGTGTACAGCATTGTTGATGTTAGTGATGGGTGTACTGTTTAAGGTTTCAAAGTGTTGTTCTGTCTCATTTGTGAAAGCTTCCCAGTTAGCTCTTTTATAGTTAGTGTAAGTGTGTCTGTGGCTAGCTGGGGTGAGTCTTGTCTTGGTGGTGATAATGATCGGGAGGTGGTCTGAGCCTAAGGTTCTGACCACCCTCCAGGATGTTGTGGGGGCGAGTTCGGGGGAGCAAAAGGGGATATCAGGAGATGATGGGGTGTAGAGGGCTTGGTGGGGAGTATGGGTATGCTGATGAATGTTATTGAGGATATATAGGTTGTCTGTTTGGTGTTGTAGGACCAGCCCTCTGTCTGTGTCGGGGTTGTCGACAAACCAGGCCGACGTCTTTGCAATGAAATCACCACCCAGGATGATGTGTGGGGTGTTTGTGATGTGTTGTATTTGTGGTCTGTAATAATTTGGTACTGTAGGGGATGTTTGGGGAGGGATGTATGTGTTTATGATGGTAATGTTGGAGCTGTTGCCAGTGCGTATTTTAATTGATTGTATTTCTGTTGTGTTATCGGTTGGGGGGAGGAGGGATTTGGTATGTGCACTGGTGTCTATATATGTTATATCTTTGTCTACCAGGGAGATGAGTCCACCGCCAATGCCGACGGCCCGGTCTTGTCGTATGGTGGTGAAATTGTGAAATGTAGGTGTTTTTTGTGTTGTACGGAGTTTTGTTTCTTGTAAGATGGCAATGTGTATGTTGTGTTGTTTGATGAAGTGTGAGAGTTCGTGGTTCTTTGTGTTGATGCCATCTATGTTTAGTTGAAGGATGTTAATGTTGTGTGTGCGGTGTATGTTGGGTGCTGCTGCACGAGGATGGGGTGGGGGAGGGGGAGGGGGTGGGGGGGGTGGGGGTGGGGATTGGGGTTTTTCAGGAGATGAGGGTAGGAATGGATTAGGTTGGGGTGTGGATGGGCTGGGTGGGTTGGGGAGGAGAGGTGGACGGGTTTTAGGAGTGGGAGTGGATGTTATGGGCAGGTTATGTGGGTTGGGAAGGAGAGGTGGACGGGTTTTACGAGAGGGAGAGGGAGTGGATGGTATGGTAAGGTTATGTGGGTTGGGGAGGAGAAGTGGACGGGCTTTAGGGGAGGGATTTGACTGGGAGAGGGAGGGGCATGAGGAACATGTCCAGGTGTTTGTGTAGTGTTTCATGGAGGCAAGTGTTGTGCAGGTGAAATGGGTCCAGCTCCCGCATGAGTTGCAGAGAACTGAACCCTTAGTTTGGCGGCTCGAAGTAATGGGTTTTGAGCAAGTTGGACATGTGTATTTGTAGGTGGGTCCTGGGTTGCTCTCAATGTCTCCGGCTAGAAGGAGTCTTCGAGAAATGACAGCCGGAGAGTCATTTCTCGGTGTAGGAAAAACTGTGTATTGTGTGTGTATGTGTGGTGTGAGAGGTGTGAGAATTGCTGGCGCGACCGCAGCCGCTCCAAGGACGCGTGCCCCCAGGGAGGGGGCAAGGGATAGTTGTGGCGGTTTGGCTCCCGAAAGCTGCTCCCCACGGTCGGCAGCCTGCTGTCCTCCACTGTCGGTAATCTTGTCCCCGGACGGGAGGGTCGGCTGCCATCCATGGTCGGCAGTTCCGGGAGGTGGTCCCACGGCGTAGACGCCGCCACTCCAGGACCTTTTTACTTTGTTTTATAACACGGCTACAACTTTCACGATAGAAGGATTAAGGGGACAGTGACTGCTTTTTTGGCCTATACATTCATTCATTCATGAATTCTTAGTTTCCTCGCTAGACATTCCTTAAACTTAGAAAAACATCCCCTAGACGCCCCCCCCCCCCCAATAAATTTGTAAATTTTTCAGTAGAAAAATTGTCTTACAATTACAGGCTCGCTTTCGCTCGCCAGGAAAAAATCGACACCTAAATGGCACGATAGGTCTTAAAAAATATAACAAAATGGGACGTAAGGTGTTAAAATGGCCAAACTAATGGGTCAAACGTCATATAATTTCAAAACAAATGGGGCTTAACACGAGGGAGAAAGGGGTCCAGCAAAACCAACCCTCCCCCCTTACATGCCAGATAAACAACACCGATCACGTGTATCATCATCCTCTTAAGGGAACCCACCTCGCTTTTTTTTTCTCTCTTGCTCTCCCTCTCTCTTTGGCTTGTATCTATTCGGCCCCATTCAGTCTACTGTTTTAAGAAGTTTACCCCCATCCAGGTGTCAATATTTTCCTGGCGAGCTGTAGCGAGCCAGCATATATATATTTTTTATTTTGACACCAAGCTAAATTTGTACATTTTTCGATAGAAAAATTTCTCCGGCGAAGCCGGATTTCTCCATACAATGCTGGCTCGCTATCGCTCGCCAGGAAGAAATCGACACCTGGATGGGGATAAACGCCTTAAAACAGTTGGCTGAATGGGCTGAATTGATACAAGCCAGGGAAAGAGTGAAAAGGAGAGAAAGATAACAAAATACAGGTGACCCCCTAATTAACCCCTTCTGTACCGGTGATGTACATTTCATTATAATCTGGCAACTATTAGACGATTTTGTTTAACGTAGGAAAGGCCGTCTACCCATTAAAAGGATACATACCGTACTATCTCAATTAATCTTTTTAGCTACCACGTATCTTTCCTAAGTTTCCTAAAATCGTCTAAATGCAGCTGAAATCGTCTAAATGCAGCTGAAATCGTCTAAATGCAGCTGAAATCGTCTAAATGCAGCTGAAATCGTCTAAATGCAGCTGAAATCGTCTAAATGCAGCTGAAATCGTCTAAATGTAGCTGAAATCCAATAGTAAAGAAGAATAGTAGACGGTACAGAAGGGGTTAAGGGGAGGTTTTTAGTTTGTTCCCTATATTTCCATCAAGCTTACGATTACACCCCCTAGATCCCCTTTCAAGATAAATTTGTACATTTTTCGGTAGAAAAATTTCCCGGCCGAAGGCCGGTGCCTCTTAAATTACAGGCTCGCTATCGCTCGCCAAGAAAAAATCGACACCTAAATGGCACGAGAAGTCTTAAAATTGAAAGAAATGGGGCGAAAGTTCTTAAAATCACCAAACTAATGGGGCGAACGTCTTAAAATATCAAAAGCAATGGGGCTAACCATGAGGGAGAAAGGGATCCAGAAAACAATCCCTCAAGTGGATATCCCCCCTTAAGAGATGACAATGTTGACAGTGCAATGGTCTTATTGCAAAGTCCTCCTCTACTGCCCCTCATATTACCGGACCAGATGACAATGTAAACAAACCACGCATATTGTCGCCCACTAGAAAAAGCGTTACGGGTGAGTTTTGCACAGGATGAGTTTTTGCACAGGATGAATTTTTGCACAGGATGAGCTTTTGCACAGGATGAGTTTTGCACAGGATGAGTTTTTGCACAGGATGAGGTTTTGCACAGGATAAGTTTTTGCACAGGATGAGTTTTTGCACAGTATGAGTTTTGCACAGGATGAGTTTTGCACAGGATGAGTTTTGCACAGGATGAGTTTTGCACAGGATGAGTTTTGCACAGGATGAGTTTTTACACAGGCTGAGTTTTTGTACAGGATGAGTTTTTGCACAGGATGAGTTTTTGCACAGGATGAGTTTTGCACAGGATGAGTTTTGCACAGGATGAGTTTTGCACAGGATGAGTTTTTGTTTTCGTAGCGGCCGTTTAGTTCAGCCTGTTCGTGTGTGTACTGTGTGTGTGCGTGTGTGTGTGTATGTACCTAATGAAGTGACTCGAACAGTTAAGACCCTGAAAGATAACAAATCTCTTGGTCCAGATGGTATACCAGCAGAGCTAATTAAATATGGAGGTTACCTACTGCTTCCAGATATTCACTCATTCATTTTGGAGGTTTGGGACAAGGAGTACATACCTCAGACATGGAAAGATGCAAATATTATCACAATTTACAAAAACAAGGGTGATAAATCTAATTGTGGCAACAGCAGAGGCATTTCTCTTTTAGCTGTGGCAGGGAAGGTGTTGTCAAAAATCATGCTTCAAAGACTGTTGACCAAAATTACTGAGGAAATACTGCCAGAGTCACAATGCGGTTTCCGTAAAGATCGAGGAACTATTGACATGATTTTTACTATACGTCAATTGCAAGAAAAATGCAGGGAACAAAATAAAGACATTTTTATAGCCTTCATTGATCTGCCAAAAGCCTTTGATACCGTAAATCGAGAAACATTGTGGAATATTCTCCGTATCTTTGGCTGTCCACCAAAATTTGTGGCACTTGTAAGGCAGTTTCAAGATGGCATGACGGCGAGAGTCACTGCAGGAGGCCATGCATCAGAACCATTTGCTGTTAATGCCGGAGTCAGACAAGGGTGTGTACTGGCACCAGTCCTTTTCAACATTTTTTTAATATGCGTTATAATACTTCTTCATAGGACTATAGCAAACAGAAGTGGAATCAACAGACTATAGACTAGATGGCAACCTCTTCAACATTCGTAGATTTCAAGCAAGAACAAAAGTCTCTATGGAAAATATCCTGGAACTTCAGTATGCAGATGATTGTGCTCTTGTAGCTCACTCGCCAGAGGAACTAGAAGTCGCGCTTGAAGCTGCAGCAAGTGCTTACTCCAGAATGGGCCTGTCAGTTAACATCCAGAAAACACAAATAATTTCTCAGTGGTCAGCTCAGATACCACCTGTGCAGCCAGTGTTCAGATTAGCAGGAGAGGAGATAGCACAAGTTCCTTCCTTCAAGTATCTGGGAAGCTTCCTGTCTGAAACGGCCAGTATTGACGATGAGGTACAACACCGACTGAGACAAGCTGCAGCATCTTTTGGCCGCCTACAAGAGAGAGTTTTCCAAAATAATCACCTGACTCTTTGTACCAAAGTGGCTGTATATAATGCTGTGTGTTTAACCACTTTGCTCTATGGTTGTGAGACATGGACGACATATAGACGCCATATACGACCCCTGGAGGCTTTCCACATCAGATGCCTCCGAAAGATTATGGGTATAACCTGGCAGGACCGTGTTCCTCATATAACAATACTTGAAAGAGCCAACAACACCAGTATTGAGACCCTTATCATCAAACAACAACTCAGATGGGTTGGGCATGTCATCCGTATGCCAGAGGAGAGACTACCTCATAAAATACTATATGGACAGCTGCATGAAGGCCGCAGAGCAGCTGGAGGACCAAAATAAAGATACAAAGACAGTATAAAGAAAATACTAAAAAGGTGCAATATACAACCAACTGCACTTGAAAACTTAGCATCAGATAGACCACTATGGCGCTCACACTGCCAGCAAGGAGCGAAGGAACTGGAACGTCAGAGGAAACACCACCAGCAGGAGAAGAGGGCCCGGAGACATGCACGCCGGGAACAACCAGCACCTCCTAACCCGGACTACCAGTGCCCAGACTGTGGCAGGATATGTGCATCACGGATAGGACTCTACAGTCATCGTAGAACTCAACAGATGAATGCAGGAAGGGAACGTCATCATCGGACTACGATGGACTAACATAAGCATGTACCTAATTGTATTTACCTAATTGTAGTATACATGAGTTGAGCTTTTTAGGCTCGTATTGTCCCGCTTCCCGAGTTACAATTATCTAACTTTATGTGTGTGTGTGTGTGTGTGCGTTTGTGTGTGTGTGTATGTGTGTTTGTTGAATATGTATATATCTGTAACCATTAGACTACTCACGCACATGATATAATTACCTTGTACAGTCGCGCTAGTAAGTGATGTCTCGGCACCAAGTAGGTTTTGATCAATAATTGGTATCAGCAATATCTAAGCTTCATTTCTTCATATCGAGTGAAATATACAAACATGTTCCTACACTTACCCACCCTATTCTACATCTGTCAGACATTAATACAGCACAGAGCAAGAAACGTACCCCCCTTAATTGAACTAGGTACAGAACCACGAACACATTTTTATTTTTTATTTTATTTTAAAGTTAACAATTCCACGTATGTTTTCCTTGGAACGTTTGCGCTCCCAGTGGCCCAGTTTCCTTTCCCAAGCGCCATTTTTTACACAACTTTCAGTGGGTGTTGTTATTCTGAAAATCATATATATTTTTGCGTTGCTGGAAGGGGATACAAATGAAAGCGGTGCGCGGTAGAAAATTGTAATGTTGCCATGAAAACGACAGCTTTGACGACCTAGCTGAGTCGCAGGTCAAAACTATAGGGTAACGTTCAACAAAACTACATCGGCCTTATTTACCATGTGTTTTGTTTTGTTTTTTCTTCAAGGAATATAGTGTTTCATAATTGTTTCTCATAGTTTGAGTGGAGGATTTGCAGTAACTTACCCATTATCCATCAATTTGAAGATACGGCATCAAATAGCGCCATTTATTGGGTGAATCGCGCTTTTACAGTAGGTGAGGGAATTGTGGGGTAAATTGGATAGACGATGGGTTGAGGGGGGGCGACCCCCCCCCCTTTGATTTATTGTCATCATCATATATGTTGATCTGTAAGGGGGCAAACACAGGTTGTCACGCACTTTTGCCGCACCCTACAAAACAAGAAGGAAAGGGAGGTCAAGTCGACGGAACGCTTTGTTTACGGTTGGGACTTTTGAATATTTTTGGGGTTATTTTCGGTTAAATCGGGGTTTTTCAAGTTGTCGATAACGAAAGTCCTCCATGCGGACTATAATTCCTCCATGCGGACTATAATTCCTCCATGCGGACTATAATTCCTCCATGCGGACTATAATTCCTCCATGCGGACTATAATTCCTCCATGC
This sequence comes from Paralithodes platypus, assembly GCA_032716605.1. NCBI lineage: Eukaryota > Metazoa > Arthropoda > Malacostraca > Decapoda > Lithodidae > Paralithodes > Paralithodes platypus. The sequence goes on along the minus strand of CM064565.1, from coordinate 10,827,743 downwards.
GGACTATAATTCCTCCATGCGGACTATAATTCCTCCATGCGGACTATAATTCCTCCATGCGGACTATAATTCCTCCATGCGGACTATAATTCCTCCATGCGGACTATAATTCCTCCATGCGGACTATAATTCCTCCATGCGGACTATAATTCCTCCACGCGGACTATAATGAGAAACATATAGCGAGTCTATTAGTTCCTATTTCCCCTGGTGTAGTGTCCTTGAATATTATCGTTGTGTGAATACAACGACATATTTTAATATTTATTTATCTGATGTCAATATTTTCCTGGCGACCGGTAGCGAGCCAGCATATACAGTATATGTATATTTTTTTTTACAGCAAGCTAAATTTGTCAATTTTTCGATAGAAAAATGTCTCCGGCGAAGCCGGATTTCTCCATTCAATGCTGGCTCGCTATCGCTCGCCAGTTGGCTGAATGGGGACGAATGGATACAAGCCAGAGAAAGAGAGAAAAGGAGAGAAAAATAAAAACATGTGACCACCTTAACAAAACTAAAGGAGTCTTTCACAGAGTACATATTACTGGTGATTGGTGACAACATGGGGACAAGGAATTTGGACACAGAATAATACTTAAAAGTAACAATAGCAGATACTATACTATAGGGTGCAAAGGGCGGCTTTCTTTAGGGAGTTTTGGAAGGTGTTTTTTAGTCTTTTATTTTATCAATGTATATTTTTGAACCGTTCATTTGTTGACTTCGAATAAATAAATATTAAAATATTTCGTTGTATTCACACAACTATACGTAGCTTTATCTCTGTTGTTCTAGGCTCTGATGATGGAATATGTATTAATTCCGAAACGTAAGCATAATTATAAACAACTTACTTCTTCAAGATGTTTGTGTTCTCCCTGGTGATCCTCTTCATCATTATACATATATATATATATATATATTTTTTTTTTTTTTTTTTTTTTTTTTTGTCACCAACCAACTTCACCTCTAAACTCAATTAATGATATCAACAAATACATGTGGCACTCCAAGGAAATCGAACCTAGGATACTCACCGAAATTCCGCTCATTTTTGCATTAGGCTATCAAGCGTAATGCATAAATGCGCGATAGAAAAATGCTTCAGCCGAAGGCCGATTTCTTCTAAGTTACAGGCTAGCTATCGCTCGCCCAGATAAAATCGACACCTGAATGGAGTGAAGCGTCCTATTATCGCCAAATTTATGGGGTGCAACGCCTTAATATCTTCAAAATAATGGAGCGAAACAGAAGAGTTCCAAAAGGATCAAATAAGTAACACCCTGTTCTTTAACATTAATATCAAATACCAACCCCAATGTACTTGAATAAAATAATGAAAGCATATGGTCCTCCCGGGATTCGAACTCGGGACACCGCACCCAGAACATAAGCATCTAACTCGGATTAAATAGGATTAAAAGTTTTGATTTGTTTCTTAAAATCTCATTATCTTAACTTTCCGCCATCTCAATTTCTTAAACTTTCTCTGCTGACGAGCTTCTGTTCGCGTTTTAAGGGGGGTCACTTTTTTTTTTAATCTTTCTCTCCTTTTCTCTCTTTCTCTAGCTTGTATCCAATTGGCCCTATTCAGCCAACTGTTTTAAGACGTTTATCCCCATCCAGGTGTCGATGTATTCCTGGCGAGCGATAGCGAGCAAGCATTGTATGGAGAAATCCGGCTTCGCCGGAGACATTTTTCTATCGAAAAATGTACAAATTTAGCTTGCTGTCAAAACAAAAATATACATATGCTGGCTCGCTAACGCTCGCCACGAAACTATTGACACCTGGATGGGGGTAAACGTCTTAAAACAGTAGGCTGAATGGGGCCGAATAGATACAAGCCAAAGAGAGAGGAAGAGAAAGATGAAAACAAGCGAGGTGGGCTCCCTTTAACTTTATATACTTTTCACATTTCAGGCAAAAATCTGTCTCTTACATTTTCTGATTGCACCGTCGGATTCAAAAGTTCGTGATGCTGCAGCTCTCCAAAGTGTCTATTCAGGGGAGACAGCCCGGTTTTCTGGACCCCCTTCTCCCTAATGTTTAGCCCCACTAGTTTTGAGATTTTATGACGTTGGTTGGTTCCATTAGTTTGGGGATTTTACGACCTTTCACCCCCTTTCTTTGTCAATATTAGGACCCTTCGTGCCATTTAGGTGTCGTTTTTTTTCCTGGCGAGCCATAGCGAGCCTGTAATTTTAGGAGGAATCGGCCTTTGGCCGGGAAATTTTTCTACCGAAAAATGTACAAATCTATCTTGAAGGAGGGGTCTAGGGGGTGTTTTTCTAAGCTTGATGGAGGTCTAGCGAGGAAGCTAAACAAATATATGAATAAATTAAATACCGGTAATAGACCAAACAAACAGCCAGTCAGGTTTGAAAGTAGTCCTGAAATCCCTTGAACCAATCTTGACTATGGAAACGTAGCTTAGGTGTTCTTTGGAAATACAGGATTTGTGAGTTGGTTCTAAAACGTCTAGCGAAACTATGAAGGCTATATAGATTATTATTCCCGACAACACTTATTACCCCCGGCCCCCGACCACCCGTAGAGGTTGTGATCTCGGCAGGTAGACACGCAGCAGAGCTGAAACCACAAGCCCGCCCACCACACTTCCACTTGTACCCTTCATATAAACCGTCTCCCCGGGCCAGGCGCCTGATGGATCATTATCTAGTCCAACTTGCGCCCGACTCCTTCCCCTAAATGACCACGTGTTCACTCGTCTATTCACAAGCATTCTCCATTCATTCCTGTTTATTACCACTTCCCTTGCCTTATCTATAGTCATTCCTCTATCACCCAAAGCTTGTCTTACAGTCTCTCCATCTCAATTGGGGTCTTCCTGCCCTTCTATCTCCCCTTGTATCTGACTCACATATTCTCTTTGTAAGCCTTTAATCTTCCATTCGTTCAACATGACCATACCAGCTCAGCACCCTTCTGTCCAGTCTGGCCGAGGTGGGTACCAAACATGCCCCCATTGAATTGACAAAGTACAAAGGAGTACAAAGGAAATCAAGCAACAACAGATCCAGTGACCCTTCTAGGTTGCTTGTCCTCCAAAACACTGAGGATCAAGTGTCCAAACAGTGGTTTAGAGTGGGTAAGGGAACATTGGAAAGGGAATTACTGCCCTGGAACTAATGTCCGTGGCAGGATTAGGAAGTTAGTAGGGGACAGATGGGTTAGTAACTGAGGGGGGGATAAAATAAAGTTATTCATTTACAAACGCAGTCAGTCGCGGGTTTGATGCGAGATATTTGTCTAGGCGGAGTTTAAATGAATCAACGGTGATGCAGTCTATAACGTTTCGGGGAAGCCCATTCCACAAGTTGACAACTCGATTGAAGAAGAAATTCTTAGATTCGTGCGAGTTAAAAGATTTACCAATAATTTTGCAACCGTTTCCCCGCGTGTAATTAGATTGGTCGATAGTGAAGTACTTACTACAGTTCATATTGTCGATGCCTTTGATGATTTTGAACACTTGAATTAAGTCGCCTCTTAATCTGCGCTGGGTTAAAGGAAATAGATTTAATTCTCTAAGACGCTCTTCGTATGGTTTGTTCTTTAGGCTAGGTATCATTTTGGTAACTCTACGTTGAACTCGTTCTAGCTTGTTTATATCTTTTTGGTAATAAGGGCACCAGGATTGAACGCAGTATTCCAGAAGAGGGCGGACTAAGGAATTGTAAAGGGTTAGGATAACTTCTTTGGATTTATGCTCAAATGACCTGCCTATAAAGCCAATTATTTTGTTTGCCTTCTTAACAACTTCTGAACATTGTTGACTCGGTTTTAGGTTACTCGATATTGTTACTCCCAGATCGGTTTCTCTGTTTACATTCTTAAGCTGAGTGCCATTCATCGAATAGTTTGCTTTCTCATTTAGGTATCCGATATGTAGTACTTTACATTTATCCGTATTGAAACTCGTTTGCCAAATTTGGGCTAAACATGACAATTTATCTAGATTGTGTTGCATATCGTCAACTTGTTCTTTTGACCCCTGGTTTGGACTCCTAAGTGCCTTGGACAACTACCTGGTACTCTAGCTTTACATTTCTGTTGGTGTAGTGGTGAGGAGGTTTCTACTTGAGGCATTTTTTTCTGGACCCCTTTCTCCCTCATGTTTAGCCCCATTGCTTTTGAGATTTTAAGACGTTCGCCCTAGTATTTTTGACATTTTAAGACATTTTGCCCCATTTCTGTCAATTGTCATTACCTTTCGTGCCATTAAGGCGTCGATTTTTTCCTGGCGAGCGATAGCGAGCCTGTAATTTAAGAGCAACCGGCCTCCGGCCGGGAAATTTTTCTACCGAAAAATGTACAAATTTATCTTGAAAGGGGGTCTAGGGGGTGTAATTTAAAGCTTGATGAAAACGTAGGGAACAAACTAAATACCTCCCCTTAAGGCTGTGTGTGTTTGTGTGTTATAAGGTAGGCTAGACATAAAACCAACATGTAAAAAAATCCAATGGTTTTACTGTACTCCAGCAGGTGTTGATATGGAAGTGGTGGTGGTGGAGACATTGTGTGTATGTGTGTGTGTATGTGTATGTGTATGTGTGTAATGAAGTAGACATACAGTTGACTTATATATAGACTAACTAACCGGTGTATGTGTATGTGTATGTGTATGTCTATGTGTGTGTGTGTAATGAAGTAGACATACAGTTGACTTATATATAGACTAACTAACCGGTGTGTATGTATGTGTATGTGTATGTGTATGTGTATGTGTATGTGTATGTGTGTAATGAAGTAGACATACAGTTGACTTATATATAGACTAACTAACCGGTGTGTATGTATGTGTATGTGTATGTGTATGTGTATGTGTATAATCAAGTAGACATACAGTTGACTTATATATACACTAACTAACCGGTGTGTATGTATGTGTATGTGTATGTGTATGTGTATGTGTATGTGTATGTGTATGTGTGTAATGAAGTAGACATACAGTTGACTTATATATAGACTAACTAACCGGTGTGTATGTGTATGTGTATGTGTGTAATGAAGTAGACATACAGTTGACTTATATATAGACTAACTAACCGGTGTGTGTGTATTTCAGCAGCTGTTGGTATGGTGGTGGTGTCTGCGGGAGGTCGTGCGGTGCTGCCCTGTGACCTGAACCTGAAGGAACCCAGAGACGCCCTCACTCTCGTCCTCTGGATCAGGGAAGGCCAACACACGCCGATATACAGGTCACTAAAGCCGGTATCACACGAGAGCTATTATAGTCAACATTCGATGATCAACATTCTTCTGCCAACATTTCTGGAGTATTTTGCACTGGTATCGGAAACTAGACTGATGATAGATGAATTTAGGTAACAGAAAAATATTAAATGTTTACCTCATGAGCTGCCAGACCAGTGTTAAGGATAAATGTTGAGTGAAAAAGCTCTCGTGTGATACCGGCTTAACTCTATTACACACTTACTATTTGGCACTTCTATTATAGTTATTCCGGGGGGAGATGCTATTAAAATCTTAAGCAAAGTTAGTAAATATTTAGTCTATGAAAGCTTAAGGGGAGATTTCCACCTGGAGGATTTTTTTCTGAACCTCTTTCTCCCTCATGTTTAGCCCCATTGCTTTTGATATTATAAAACGTTCGCCCCGTTAGTTTGGCGATTTTAAGAACTTTCACCCCATTTTAAGACCTTTCGTGCCATTCAGGTGTCGATTTTATCCTGGCGAGCGATAGCGAGCCTGTAACTTAAGAGGAAACGGCCTTCGGCCGGGACATTTTTCTACCGAAAAATGTACAAATTAATCTTGAAAGGGACTCAAGGGGGTGTAATTTTAAGCTTGCTGGAGGTCTAGGGAACAAACTAAAAACCTCCCCTTAATAAGAATGAAAGAAATACCTTTTACAATGGCAATTTTCCTCTAAAATGCGGCAGGTCTTCACTGAGGTTTCATTGATCGAATGCAGCTGGACTCGCTTGAGTCATAATAATCAAACACACACCAAAGCTGTGGCAAAGGTGACATACATATGAACATTTGGTGACAATTAGGACGAAGTGGCAACTCTCAATTCCAAACATCACAAAATGCTCACAATACAATCACACCTCACACACCACACCAAGAAATGCTCACAATACAATCACACCTCATGCACCACACCAAGAAATGCTCACAATACAATCACACCTCACACACCACACCAAGAAATGCTCACAATACAATCACACCTCATGCACCACACCAAGAAATGCTCACAATACAATCACACCTCACACACCACACCAAGAAATGCTCACAATACAATCACACCTCACACACCCCACCAAGAAATGCTCACAATACAATCACACCTCACACACCACACCAAGAAATGCTCACAATACAATCACACCCCACACACCCCACCAAGAAATGCTCACAATACAATCACACCTCACACACCCCACCAAGAAATGCTCACAATACAATCACACCTCACACACCACACCAAGAAATGCTCACAATACAATCACACCTCACACACCACACCAAGAAATGCTCACAATACAATCACACCTCACACACCACACCAAGAAATGCTCACAATACAATCACACCTCACACACCCCACCAAGAAATGCTCACAATACAATCACACCTCATGCACCACACCAAGAAATGCTCACAATACAATCACACCTCACACCAAGAAATGCTCACAATACAATCACACCTCACACACCCCACCAAGAAATGCTCACAATACAATCACACCTCACACACCACACCAAGAAATGCTCACAATACAATCACACCTCACACACCACACCAAGAAATGCTCACAATACAATCACACCTCACACACCACACCAAGAAATGCTCACAATACAATCACACCTCACGCACCACACCAAGAAATGCTCACAATACAATCACGCCTCACACACCACACCAAAAAATGCTCACAATACAATCACACCTCATGCACCACACCAAGAAATGCTCACAATACAATCACACCTCACACACCACATCAAGAAATGCTCACAATACAATCACACCTCACACACCACACCAAGAAATGCTCACAATACAATCACACCTCACACTCCCCACCAAGAAATGCTCACAATACAATCACACCTCACACACCACACCAAGAAATGCTCACAATATAATCACACCTCACACACCCCACCAAGAAATGCTCACAATACAATCACACTTCACACACCCCACCAAGAAATGCTCACAAGACAATCACACCTCACACACCCCACCAAGAAATGCTCACAAGACAATCACACCTCACACACCCCACCAAGAAATGCTCACAAGACAATCACACCTCACACACCCCACCAAGAAATGCTCACAATACAATCACACCTCACACACCCCACCAAGAAATGCTCATAATACAATCACACCTCACACACCACACCAAGGATTGCTCACAATACAATCACACCTCACGCACCACACCAAGAAATGCTCACAATACAATCATACCTCACACACCCCACCAAGAAATGCTCACAAGACAATCACACCTCACACACCACACCAAGAAATGCTCACAATACAATCACACCTCACACCAAGAAATGCTCACAATACAATCACACCTCACGCACCACACCAAGAAATACTCATAATACAATCACACCTCACACACCACACCAAGAAATGCTCACAATACAATCACACCTCACGCACCACACCAAGAAATGCTCACAATACAATCACACCTCACACACCACACCAAGAAATGCTCACAATACAATCACACCTCACACACCACACCAAGAAATGCTCACAATACAATCACACCTCACCAAGAAATGCTCACAATACAATCACACCTCACACACCACACCAAGAAATGCTCACAAGACAATCACACCTCACACACCCCACCAAGAAATGCTCACAATACAATCACACCTCACACACCCCACCAAGAAATGCTCACAAGACAATCACACCTTACACACCCCACCAAGAAATGGTCACAAGACAATCACACCTCACACACCCCACCAAGAAATGCTCGCAATACAATCACACCTAACACACCCCACCAAAAAATGCTCACAAGACAATCACACCTCACACACCCCACCAAGAAATGCTCACAAGACAATCACACCTCGCACACCACACCAAGAAATGCTCACAATACAATCACACCTCACGCACCACACTAAGAAATGCTCACAATACAATCATACCTCACACACCCCACCAAGAAATGCTCACAAGACAATCACACCTCACACACCCCACCAAGAAATGGTCACAAGACAATCACACCTCACACACCCCACCAAGAAATGCTCACAATACAATCACACCTAACACACCCCACCAAGAAATGCTCACAAGACAATCACACCTCACACACCCCACCAAGAAATGCTCACAAGACAATCACACCTCACACACCACACCAAGAAATGCTCACAATACAATCACACCTCACGCACCACACTAAGAAATGCTCACAATACAATCACACCTCACACACCACACCAAGAAATGCTCACAATACAATCACACCTCACACACCACACCAAGAAATGCTCACAAGACAATCACACCTCACACACCCCACCAAGAAATGCTCACAATACAATCACACCTCACACACCCTACCAAGAAATGCTCATAATACAATCACACCTCACACCAAGAAATGCTCACAATACAATCACACCTCACGCACCACACCAAGAAATGCTCACAACACAATCACACCTCACACACCCCACCAAGAAATGCTCACAATACAATCACACCTCACACACCACACCAAGAAATGCTCACAATACAATCACACCTCACACACCACACCAAGAAATGCTCACAATACAATCACACCTCACCAAGAAATGCTCACAATACAATCACACCTCACCAAGAAATGCTCACAATACAATCACACCTCACACCAAGAAATGCTCACAAGACAATCACACCTCACACACCCCACCAAGAAATGCTCACAATACAATCACACCTCACACACCCCACCAAGAAATGCTCACAAGACAATCACACCTCACACACCCCACCAAGAAATGCTCACAAGACAATCACACCTCACACACCCCACCAAGAAATGCTCACAAGACAATCACACCTCACACACCCCACCAAGAAATGCTCACAATACAATCACACCTCACACACCACACCAAGAAATGCTCACAAGACAATCACACCTCACGCACCACACCAAGAAATAGCAACAGAGTTTTCATTATTATTATTATTATCATTATTATTATTATTATCATTATTATTATTATTATTTTCATTATTATTATTATTATTATTATTGTTATTATTATTGTTATTATTATCATTATCATTATTATTATTATTATTATTATTGTTATTATTATCATTATCATTATTATTATTATTATTATTATTATTATGTTGTGCATCACACCATTACTTCACCTCATCATTGTGAATGCAGTGAAGGTGCTGAGGGACCGTCATTTAACCACAAATATATCATATATCCTATTTAAGGGAGGTGACCTGTTTTTGTTCTGTCCTTTTCTATCTTTCTCTGGCTTGTATCCATTTGGCCCCATTCAGCCTACTGTTTTAAGACGTTTATCCCCATCCAGGTGTCAATTTTTTACTGGTGAGCGGTAGCGAGCCAGCATATTTTTTATTTTTGTTTGACAGCAGGCTAAATTTGTACATTTTTCGATAGAAAAATGTCTCTGGCGAAGCCGGATTTCTTCATATAATGCTGGTTCGCTATCGCTCGCCAGGAAGAAATCGACACCTAGATGGGGATAAACGTCTTAAAATAGTTGGCTGAATGGGGCCGAATGGATACAAGCCAGAGAAAGAGAGAAAAGGACAGAAATAACAAAAAGCAGGTCACCCCCCCATAATGCCTTTCCATCGGCACTTCCTTTAGGCAGTTATATTTGTGATGTTATATATATTGTGTCTTTGTGTCGTAGCTCTCTTTGTCTTTATTCAATTGACCACTTGCGCGAGTTTCGTTCTATAAGGAAGTTGGAGCTGTAAACATCTATATTTAAGGAGAGATATCCACTTGAGGGACTTTTTTCTTGACCCCTTTTCTCTCTCTCATGTCTAGCCCCGTTGCTTTTAAGATTTTAAGACGTTCGCCCCATTAGTTTGTTGATTTTAAGAATTTACGCCCCATTTTGTAAATTTTAAGATCTTTCGTGCCATGTAGGTGTCGATTTTATCCTGGTGAGCGATAGCGAGCCTGTAATTTAAGAGTAATCGGCCTTCGGCCGGGACATTTTTCTACCGAAAAATGTACAAATTCATCTTGCAAGGGGGTCTGGGGGGTGACATTATAAGCTTGATGGAGGTCTAGGGAACAAACTAAAAACCTCCCCTTAACAGACTGACCAGCTAAAATACGGTCGTAGTACATTTATATACACTTAAAATACGGTCGTAGTACATTTATATACACTTAAAATACGGTCGTAGTACATTTATATACACTTAAATACGGTCGTAGTACATTTATATACACTTAAAATACGGTCGTAGTACATTTATATACACTTAAAATACGGTCGTAGTACATTTATATACACTTAAAATACGGTCGTAGTACATTTATATACACTTAAAATACGGTCGTAGTACATTTATATACACTTAAAATACGGTCGTAGTACATTTATATACACTTAAAACCCAATTCAACATACCATTTATCCATCAACAACTTACATTATTATTGCAATTCTGTTTAATATCGATGTTTACTGCTCCAACTTCCTTATAGCCTGAAACTCGCAAGGGGTCAATTCCGGTGTTCCTCAAGGTTCTGTCCTATCTCCAGTTATTTTTCTAATATTCATTAAGGGGAGATATCCACTTGAGGGATTTTTTTCTTGACTCCTTTCTCTTTCATGTTTAGCCCCATTGCTTTTCTAATTTTAAGACGTTCGCCCCATTATTTTGACGATTTTAAGAACTTTCGACCCATTTCTGTCAATTTTAAGACCTTTCGTACCATTTAGGTGTCGATTTTATCCTGGCGAGCGATAGCGAGCCTGTTATTATGTTCCTTCCAACAACCAACTATACTCCTAAAATCGATTAATGAAATTTACAAACACATGTGGCAGTCCGTGGATTCGAATCCAGGATGCTCACACCGAAAATCAACACCTTATGCATCGCACCACGTAGACAGTTAAAGATTGGTGGACACTGCCTACGATTTATTATGCAACTTCGAATCCTGCATATCAATCTAAGCATGTACACACAATCCAACTGCAACTCACGTAGGCTATGCATATGTGAATGGAAAGAGCAATTAATGGGGCCTTAACCACTAGGGAAGTCCTCTCGATAAATTACCCCTGAACCAATATCAATTATTATGTTCCTTCCAACAACCAACTATACTCCTAAAATCGATTAATGAAATTTACAAACACATGTGGCAGTCCGTGGATTCGAATCCAGGATGCTCACACCGAAAATCAACACCTTATGCATCGCACCACGTAGACAGTTAAAGATTGGTGGACACTGCCTAAGAGGAACCGGCTTTCAGCCGGAACATTTTTCTACCGAAAAATGTACAAATTTATCTTGAAAGGGGCTCAAGGGGGTGTAATCTTAAGCTTGATGGATATCTAGAGACCAAACTAAAAACCTTCCCTTAATGATCTTCTCAAATGTGCCTACAGTCCTATCCTTTCATATGCTGATGACTCTGCCTTACACTATTCAATTAGTTTTCCAGAACACCCTAGCAATCACTCAAAACCTCATGTGATGAAGCCATAGAACACTTATCTAGTTTGGGGGCTTGCGGGAGGCAGAGGGGCTCATCTGATGTTGGCCATACTTAACCCTTTCACGCTTATGACGCGATTTGAGCCTATTGGGGATACTTTAAAGCCTTTGTTACCATCAGAGGTATTTAGAAACCTTTAGTTTAGTTACTTCAACCTCTGCAGTTGTCTTTGAGTTAGCTGTGGGCAGAAAACTAATTTTGGAGAGGTAATTATAAGAGTGAGAGAACTCTATTTCTTATTGCTAATCTGGCAACCTCTGCGTCATAAAAGCGTGACAGAGTTAATAATGTATATTCTGGTACTAAATTATATGAATAATGAAAAACATTCATGTACATCCGTCAATATGTTTGTGAAGAGTCTTGTTCTCAACCACACAAACAAATAATTAAACAATCAAACAGACAAACGAACATGAGTGATCTTATAATATCCGCAATCTTCGTTTGGCAGAGATAATATGCTCCAGTACAGTCGGCCTAGTAAGTCATGTCTCGGCACCAAGTATATTTTGTTCTATAATTTGTATCAGCCATATCTAAACAGAATTTCTTAACTTCGAGTGAGATATACCAACATGTTCCTACACTTACCCACCCTATTCAACATCTGACAGACACTAATACAGTACAGAGCAAGCCAAACGTAATGACAGCTGGGATATGACTTATTCAACATCTGACAGACACTAATACAGCACAGAGCTAGCCAAACGTAATGACAGCTGAGACATGACTTATTCAACATCTGACAGACACTACTACAGTACAGAGCTAGCCAAACGTAATGACAGCTGAGACATGACTTATTCAACATCTGACAGACACTAATACAGTACAGAGCTAGCCAAACGTAATGACAGCTGAGACATGACTTATTCAACATCTGACAGACACTAATACAGTACAGAGCTAGCCAAACGTAATGACAGCTGAGACATGACTTATTCAACATCTGACAGACACTAATGCAGTACAGAGCAAGCCAAACGTAATGACAGCTGAGACATGGCTTATTAGTGCTACCGTACCGTTTCGGCTTTCGTAAAAAACGTTCCTGTTTAACAAACCTCTTAGACTTCTTCCACGATATCCTCAACCTCTACGATGAGAGTAAAGCTGTAGATATTATATACCTTGATTTTCAAAAGGCCTTTGACAAAGTTCCCCATAAACGTTTACTGCTAAAACTAAAAGCGCATGGAATACAAGATGGTGTGTTGAAATGGATAGAAAATTGGCTCAGCGACAGAAAGCAAAGAGTAGTCATAAACGGTAAGGCATCTAAATGGACCAATGTAAGTAGCGGGGTACCCCAGGGATCGGTACTAGGACCAATTATCTTTCTAATTTACATCAACGACATAGATGAGGGTCTCACCTGTACAATCTCAAAATTTGCTGACGATACAAAAATTGCAAATAGCGTACTCTCAAAAGATCAAGTTAACGATATGCAACACAATCTAGATAAATTGTCACATTGGGCCCACATTTGGCAAATGAGTTTCAATGCGGATAAATGTAAAGTACTACATATCGGATACCTAGATGAGAAAGCAAACTATTCGATGAATGGCACTCAGCTTAAGAATGTAAACAGAGAAACCGATCTGGGAGTAACAATATCGAGTAACCTAAAACCGAGTCAACAATGTTCAGAAGTTAAGAAGGCAAACAAAATAATTGGCTTAATAGGCAGGTCATTTGAGCATAAATCCAAAGACGTAATCCTAACCCTTTACAATTCCTTAGTCCGCCCTCTTCTGGAATACTGCGTTCAATGCTGGTGCCCTTATTACCAAAAAGACATAAACAAGCTAGAACGAGTTCAACGTAGAGTTACCAAAATGATACCTAGCCTAAAGAACAAACCATACGAAGAGCGTCTTAGAGAATTAAATCTATTTCCTTTAACCCAGCGCAGATTAAGAGGTGACTTAATTCAAGTGTTCAAAATCATCAAAGGCATCGACAATATGAACTGTAGTAAGTACTTCACTATCGACCAATCTAACTACACGCGGGGAAACGGTTGCAAAATTATTGGTAAATCTTTTAACTCACACGAATCTAAGAATTTCTTCTTCAATCGAGTTGTCAACTTGTGGAATGAGCTTCCCCGAGACGTTATAGACTGCAGCACCGTTGAATCATTTAAACTCCGCCTAGACAAATATCTCGCATCAAACCCACGACTGACTGCGTTTGTAAATGAATAACTGTATTTTATCCTCCCCTCAGTTACTAACCCATATGTCCCCTACTAACTTCCTAGTCCTGCCACGGACATTAGTTCCAGGGCAGTAGTTCCCTTTCCAATGTTCCCTTACCCACTCTAAACCACTGTTTGGACACTTGATCCTCAGTGTTTTGGAGGACAAGCAACCTAGAAGGGTCACTAGATCTGTTGTTGCTTGATTTCCCTTGTACTCCTTTGTACTCCTTTGTACTGTATATATAATATTTGGCTCTTCGTTCTGGAAAAATATTACATTAAGGAGAGTGACCTGTTTTTGTTCTGTCCTTTTCTATCTTTCTCTGGCTTGTATCCATTTGGCCCCATTCAGCCTACTGTTTTAAGAAGTTTATCCCCATCCAGGTGTCAATTGTTTACTGGTGAGCGGTAGCGGGCCAGCATATTTTTGTATTTTTGTTTGAAAGCAGGCTAAATTTGTATAAATTTTCGATAGAAAAATTTCTCCGGCGAAGCCGGATTTCTTCATATAATGCTGGCTCGCTATCGCTCGCCAGGAAGAAATCGACACCTAGATGGGGATAAACGTCTTAAAATAGTTGGCTGAATGGGGCCAAATGGATACAAGCCAGAGAAAGAGAGAAAAGGACAGAAATAACAAAAAGCAGGTCACCCCCCTTAAACTAAATTGAAATACAAATTCCCATGCAATTACATTGAACGGGGACCTTAGTTATTGCACAAATATGGAAAACAAAAATAACGTTATTTTTTCCCCTACCGATGTCCCTAGGTAAAACAGCTGAAGCCATCACTGCCGATATTGAAAATATAATGGGTACAGCGTGTAAAAGAGAGAGAGAGAGAGAGAGAGAGAGAGAGAGAGAGAGAGAGAGAGAGAGAGAGAGAGAGAGAGAGAGAGAGAGAGAGAGAGAGAGAGAGGGGAGAGGGAGAGAGAGCGAGAAAGAGGGAGTGGGAGAGAGAGCGAGAGAGGGAGTACAAAGGAAATCAATCAACAACAGGTATAGTGACCCCTCTAGGCTGCTGGTCCTCCAAAACACTGAGGATCCAGTGTCCAAACAGTGATTTAGAGAGAGAGAGAGAGAGAGAGAGAGAGAGAGAGAGAGAGAGAGAGAGAGAGAATGACTGATGTACACCTTGACCAACACCATGGACATACTGACTAACTTAAGGGGAGGTTTTTAGTTTGTTCCCTATATTTCCATCAAGCTTACGATTACACCCCCTAGACCCCCTTTCAAGATAAATTTGTACATTTTTCGGTAGAAAAATTTCCCAGCCGAAGGCCGATTCCTCTTACATTACAGGCTCGCTATCGCTCGCCAGGGAAAAATCGACACCTAATTGGCACGAAAGGTCTTGAAATTGACAGAAATGGGGCGAAAGTTCTTAAGATCGTCAAAGTAATGGGGCGAAAGTCTTAAAATCGCAAAAGCAATGGGGCTAAACATGAGGGAGAAAGGGATCCAGAAAACAATCCCTCAAGTGGAAATCTCACCTGACTGAGAGGCCCCTCCCCCATTCCTAACCTGACTGAGAGGCCCTTCCCCCATTCCTAACCTGACTGAGAGGCCACTCCCCCATTCCTAACCTGACTGAGAGGCCCCTCCCCCATTCCTAACCTGACTGAGAGGCCCCTCTCCCATTCCTAACCTGACTGAGAGGCCACTCCCCCATTCCTAACCTGACTGAGAGGCCCCTCCCCCATTCCTAACCTGACTGAGAGGCCCCTCCCCCATTCCTAACCTGACTGAGAGGTCCCTCTCCCATTCCTAACCTGACTGAGAGGCCACTCCCCCATTCCTAACCTGACTGAGAGGCCCCTCCCCCATTCCTAACCTGACTGAGAGGCCCCTCCCCCATTCCTATTCCCATTCCCATTCCTATTCCTATTACCATTCCTATTCCTATTCCCATTCCTACCTATTCCTATTCCCATTCCTATTCCCATTCCTACCTATTCCTATTCCCATTCCTATTCCTATTCCCATTCCTACCTATTCCTATTCCCATTCCTACCTATTCCTATTCCCATTCCTACCTATTCCTATTCCTATTCCTATTCCCATTCCTACCTATTCCTATTCCCATTTCCATACATATTCCCATTCCTATTCCTATTCCCATTCCCATTCCTATTCCTATTCCCATTCCTATCATGCACAGTACACCGCTTATATATTATAAACTGTTGTCGGTACTATATCCATGACCCACCGAGATGTGAGTCAGGTCAGGTCAGGTCAGGTGAAGGTATTGAGGGATAAGCCTTTACAACGGCACCTCGTATCTTACTTTTCCCATTTTTCTGAAGAATGTAGAGAGGGAAGAGAGAGAGGAAGCTGTTGAAGTGGCTTTGTTATGTGTGTTATTAGAGGGGAGAAGGGGTGTTGGAGAGAGAGGAAGCAGTTGGAGTGGCTTTGTTATGTGTGTTATTAGAGGGGAGAAGGGGTGTTGGAGAGAGAGGAAGCTGTTGAAGTGGCTTTGTTATGTGTGTTATTAGAGGGGAGAAGGGGTGTTGGAGAGAGAGGAAGCTGTTGAAGTGGCTTTGTTATGTGTGTTATTAGAGGGGAGAAGGGGTGTTGGAGAGAGAGGAAGCTGTTGAAGTGGCTTTGTTATGTGTGTTATTAGAGGGGAGAAGGGGTGTTGGAGAGAGAGGAAGCTGTTGAAGTGGCTTTGTTATGTGTGTTATTAGAGGGGAGAAGGGGTGTTGGAGAGAGAGGAAGCTGTTGAAGTGGCTTTGTTATGTGTGTTATTAGAGGGGAGAAGGGGTGTTGGAGAGAGAGGAAGCTGTTGGAGTGGCTTTGTTATGTGTGTTATTAGAAGGGAGAAGGGGTGTTGGAGAGAGAGGAAGCTGTTGGAGTGGCTTTGTTATGTGTGTTATTAGAGGGGAGAAGGGGTGTTGGAGAGAGAGGAAGCTGTTGGAGTGGCTTTGTTATGTGTGTTATTAGAGGGGAGAAGGGGTGTTGGAGAGAGAGGAAGCTGTTGGAGTGGCTTTGTTATGTGTGTTATTAGAGGGGAGAAGGGGTGTTGGAGAGAGAGGAAGCAGTTGGAGTGGCTTTGTTATGTGTGTTATTAGAGGGGAGAAGGGGTGTTGGAGAGAGAGAGGAAGCTGTTGGAGTGGCTTTGTTATGTGTGTTATTAGAGGGGAGAAGGGGTGTTGGAGAGAGAGGAAGCTGTTGAAGTGGCTTTGTTATGTGTGTTATTAGAGGGGAGAAGGGGTGTTGGAGAGAGAGGAAGCTGTTGGAGTGGCTTTGTTATGTGTATTATTAGTCTGTATACGTCGTCGAGGTGTCCCCCGACTGGGTGAATCTATCGGGCTGTTTTCTATTGCGGTGAGTTCAGGTTGGACCCCCCAATTGACCACTTGCGAGTTTCAGGCTATAAGGAAGTTGGAGCCGTGAACATCGATATTAAACAGAAATACAAAAATAATGTAAGTTTCTGATGGATAAATGGTGTGTTGAATTGGGTTTTATGTATTTATAAATGTACTACGACCGTATTTTAGCTGTAAATTCTGTTACATATCGATGTCTACAGCTCCAACTTCATTATAGAACGAAACTCGCAAGTGGTCAATTGTTGTAGTTGTGTCACGTCCT
The DNA here is from genome assembly GCA_032716605.1 of Paralithodes platypus. Lineage (NCBI taxonomy): Eukaryota > Metazoa > Arthropoda > Malacostraca > Decapoda > Lithodidae > Paralithodes > Paralithodes platypus. The sequence continues at coordinate 10,810,102 of CM064565.1, read as the reverse complement.
CGATGTTTTTCAGGCGGCTGACATCCTCTACTTAATGAACTAAGACTGTACTTGACCATACTCTCCCCGCAGAGAAGAAAAAAAAAAAAAAAAAACAATAGAAGGAAACATGCTTACATTACTGAAATGTTTGTAGACATGCAGTAATGCAAGTAATGGTCACTCTTCTGTAAATCTAAAATGGCTTACTTAAGAATGGGAAAGGGATGGGATTTTTTTTTTTTTTTTTTATTAAAAAAAAAAAAAAAAAAAAAAAAAAAAAAAAAAAAAAAAAAAAAAAAAGTAAAAAAAAAAAAAAAAAATTATCCCCGCAGCTATGACTTCCGAGACCCCCAGGCCCAGGGTGGTGTGGAGGAGCCCCCCGCCCTTAACTCCTCCAGCACCCTAGCCGCCCGTACCACCTTCAGAGTCACTGGAAGCCGCCCACCACACTCCGCCTTGGTCATAGATCCAGTGGTGGGCGGCGATGCGGGCGTGTACAGGTGCAGGGTGGATCATCTCTTCTCACCCACTACCAACACTAGGACACTGCTCAAGGTTATAGGTTAGTTACTGAATTACATTATAGATTTGCTTTTATCATAAAGTTTATCAAAGGTTTCTTGACTAGGAGTATAAATGCAAGCAGTGTCCATGATACAGGTACACTCGCTCCAAGAAGTATCTGCACCCCTACCCTGATAATCTGGTGTGTACAGCTTGGTAGGGTTTGTATATCTACCTGTAGCTATATCCATCTATACTACTATCTACCTATGCTACCTACGACCTACAACCTATACTACCAAGCTGTACACACCAGGTTATCGGGGTAGGGGTGCAGATACTTTTTGGACCGAGTGTACATAGTGTTCTATACAATAAAAGAGCAGACAAGGTAAATACAATAAAAGAGCAGACAAGGTAAATACAATAAAAGAGCAGACAAGGTAAATACAATAAAAGAGCAGACAAGGTAAATACATTAAAAGAGCAGACAAGGTAAATACAATAAAAGAGCAGACAAGGTAAATACAATACAAGAGCAGATAAGGTAAATACAATACAAGAGCAGACAAGGTAAATACATTAAAAGAGCAGACAAGGTAAATACATTAAAAGAGCAGACAAGGTAAATACAATAAAAGAGCAGACAAGGTAAATACAATACAAGAGCAGATAAGGTAAATACAATAAAAGAGCAGACAAGGTAAATACAATAAAAGAGCAGACAAGGTAAATACAATAAAAGAGCAGACAAGGTAAATACAATAAAAGAGCAGACAAGGTAAATACAATACAAGAGCAGACAAGGTAAATACAATAAAAGAGCAGACAAGGTAAATACAATAAAAGAGCAGACAAGGTAAATACAATAAAAGAGCAGACAAGGTAAATACAATAAAAGAGCAGACAAGGTAAATACAATAAAAGAGCAGACAAGGTAAATACAATAAAAGAGCAGACAAGGTAAATACAATACAAGAGCAGACAAGGTAAATACAATAAAAGAGCAGACAAGGTAAATACAATAAAAGAGCAGACAAGGTAAATACAATAAATTAGGGACCATTAAGGGGGGTGACCTGTTTTTGTTCTGCCCTTTTCTATCTTTCTCTGGCTTGTATCCATTCGGCCCCATTCAGCCTACTGTTTTAAGATGTTTATCCCCATCCAGGTGTCAATTTTTTACTGGTGAGCGGTAGCGAGCCAGCATATTTTTCATTTTTGTTTGACAGCAGGCTAAATTTGTACATTTTTCGATAGAAAAATTTCTCCGGCGAAGCCGGATTTCTTCCTATAATGCTGGCTCGCTATCGCTCGCCAGGAATAAATCGACACCTAGATGGGAATAAACGTCTTAAAATAGTTGGCTGAATGGGGCCGAATGGATACAAGCCAGAGAAAGAGAGAAAAGGACAGAAATAACAAAAAGCAGGTCACCCCCATTAAATGTACGAGCAGCTGCTCAAGGGAAGTGCAGGGCTTGGCTTGGGGTAGGGGGAAGCCGACAATGGAGTTAAATGGGACATGTAGCTTCGGGGCAGACGCGGCCTTCTTGAAAAGGTTGGGGTGACTTGGTCCACATGAAGATTTCGGCTGTGGCGGCTGTGATCTCGGGAACAAAGGGACATGTTGACTAATCTGCAGCTACTGTCGTCTGTAGGAAAATGGGGTGAATAAGGGGAGGGCGTTGGTCATGCTAGCACCATGGCACTGTCTGAAGTCTGTGATGGGTGTATTTTAGGAACAACAGGTGAACAGGACTGCTAGGGGTGTTGATTAGTACCATAATGGTGTCCGACGTCTACTACAGGTATCTTTCAGAAACATCAGGTGCAGGGCTGCTAGATGCGATGACTTATCTGGGACAGCTACACTTCAGGCTCTGTCACGGGTGATCTCTCAGATCTGGTTCAGCAATCATAAGGTCCCTTGGCTCCTTTAGTTCTTCATACTCTGAAGGTAGTTATACTTCCTCAGGTAGGATAGGTAGGTGACTGGGATTAGTGTCGAAACACTTATTTTTCTTTAGTAGGGATGCCAGTCCATAGTCTGTTATTTCTTTCTTTCAGGATATCCCATGTATTTTTTGCCTTCGTATACCAAGGTTCGTGTCTGTATAAGGAGTGGCAGAGGTGAGGAGGAGCAAGGTCTATATGTGTGGCACGTCGGGCAACCAGTGTGTCATGAGGCTTGAGGCTTGAGGGAGATCAGGTTGGGGAGGTGAAAGGTCTCTAAGAATTAGAGAGAAGTAAAGATGGAAAAAAGAGCAAAGTAGAAGAGTAAAAAGCTGGAGGGCTGTCCTCCTTGCATTTCTTGGGTAATATGTTCCTCATTGGTGTGGCAGACGTGAGCATTCCATGGACGATGGTGTAGAAAGACCGGTGGTGGAGCAGTTCTTGACTTATTTCTTGGACTTCTTGAACACTAAGACACTTATGTACCCATCAGCGTCCCTATTTTGTTAAGTCTTTCGCATTTTTCTTAAATATACCTCCTGGTATATCTTCAGGCTCATTGCAGGACGACTCCATATCCACTTCCTCTTCCTCCTCCTCCTCGGAATCTTTCTCTCCTTCTTATTTCTTCATGTTCATGAGTTTCATCTTGTTCTTTTAAATCTTCTTCATCTTCTTCTTTGTGAGTGTGTCATAGAAGGATATCCGAAGCCTTATAAGGACCCGTCCTGGATCGAGAGGCCTTTCTGCTTCTTTGGTGTGGACCAATCACATTCCGAGGCCCATCTCGTGAACGTCCTCTTGAAAAAGGAGTAAAACATGGTCAGGGGTGGTGTGGTGTCTGGGACCATTGGATTCCCCGGGCCAAGTCTGGGAAAGATTTGAGTGGTGATGCGGTTCCAGCTGGACCAATCAGCTTGCTTGTCTGTCTCCTCTTCCCTTTTTGCGCCCCGGTCTGATACTGGCGCCGGAGACAATCTGCTTGTCCAATCAGTGGTCCTGGCTGGGGCGTAGGAGATTCCTCCTTCAGTGTCATGAAGGCCACAGGCGCTGGGATGGCCAGCCGATCACACTCCCAAAGGTATTCATATTTCCATTATGGTACTCTCGAGTCTGGGAGAACATAAACTTGGCTCTTTATTTGGGGTCGTAGTGTCTCTGGGGTTGGAGCCTGTGGTGTTGCTTGAGGTGCTGGTGGATCTTTATTTGGGGTCGTAGTGTACAAAGGAGTACAAAGGAAATCAAGCAACAACAGATCCAGTGACCCTTCTAGGTTGCTTGTCCTCCAAAACACTGAGGATCAAGTGTCCAAACAGTGGTTTAGAGTGGGTAAGGGAACATTGGAAAGGGAATTACTGCCCTGGAACTAATGTCCGTGGCAGGATTAGGAAGTTAGTAGGGGACAGATGGGTTAGTAACTGAGGGGGGGATAAAATAAAGTTATTCATTTACAAACGCAGTCAGTCGCGGGTTTGATGCGAGATATTTGTCTAGGCGGAGTTTAAATGAATCAACGGTGATGCACTCTATAACGTTTCGGGGAAGCCCATTCCACAAGTTGACAACTCGATGAAGAAGAAATTCTTAGATTCGGGCGAGTTAAAAGTTTTACCAATAATTTTGCAACCGTTTTCCCCGCGTGTAATTAGATTGGTCGATAGTGAAGTACTTACTACAGTTCATATTGTCGATGCCTCTGATGATTTTGAACACTTGAATTAAGTCGCCTCTTAATCTGCGCTGGGTTAAAGGAAATAGATTTAATTCTCTAAGATGCTCTTCGTATGGTTTGTTCTTTAGGCTAGGTATCATTTTGGTAACTCTACGTTGAACTCGTTCTAGCTTGTTTATATCTTTTTGGTAATAAGGGCACCAGGATTGAACGCAGTATTCCAGAAGAGGGCGGACTAAGGAATTGTAAAGGGTTAGGATAACTTCTTTGGATTTATGCTCAAATGACCTGCCTATAAAGCCAATTATTTTGTTTGCCTTCTTAACAACTTCTGAACATTGTTGACTCGGTTTTAGGTTACTCGATATTGTTACTCCCAGATCGGTTTCTCTGTTTACATTCTTAAGCTGAGTGCCATTCATCGAATAGTTTGCTTTCTCATTTAGGTATCCGATATGTAGTACTTTACATTTATCCGCATTGAAACTCATTTGCCCAAATTTGGGCCCAACATGACAATTTATCTAGATTGTGTTGCATATCGTCAACTTGTTCTTTTGAGAGTACGCTATTTGCAAATTTTTGTATCGTCAGCAAATTTTGAGATTGTACAGGTGAGACTCTCATCTATGTCGTTGATGTAAATTAGAAAGAGAATTGGTCCTAGTACCGATCCCTGGGGTACCCCGCTACTTACATTGGTCCATTTTGATGCCTTACCGTTTATGACTACTCTTTGCTTTCTGTCGCTGAGCCAATTTTCTATCCATTTCAACACACCGTCTTGTATTCCATGCGCTTTAGTTTTAGCAGTAAACGTTTGTGGGGAACTTTGTCAAAGGCCTTTTGAAAATCAAGGTATATAATATCTACAGCTTTACTCTCATCGTAGAGGTTGAGGATATCGTGGAAGAAGTCTAAGAGGTTTGTTAAACAGGAACGTTTTTTACGAAAGCCGTGTTGAGTATCTTTAAGTATGTTATTTTCCTTTAAGTGATTTACGAGTCTGTCTCGTATGACCGTTTCTAGCATTTTACATACAACTGAGGTTAAGCTAATTGGACGATAGTTACTGGATAGGGATTTGCTGCCTTTTTTGAATATCGGTGTTACGTTGGCTAGCTTGTCTCTGGGGTTGGAGCCTGTGGTGTTGCTTGAGGTGCTGGTGGATCTGTGGTGTTGCTTGAGGTGCTGGTGGATCTTTATTTGGGGTCGTAGTGTCTCTGGGGTTGGAGCCTGTGGTGTTGCTTGAGGTGCTGGTGGATCTGTGGTGTTGCTTGAGGTGCTGGTGGATCTTTATTTGGGGTCGTAGTGTCTCTGGGGTTGGAGCCTGTGGTGTTGCTTGAGGTGCTGGTGGATCTTTATTTGGGGTCGTAGTGTCTCTGGGTTGGAGCCTGTGGTGTTGCTTGAGGTGCTGGTGGAACTTTATTTGGGGTCGTAGTGTGTTCTCTGGGGTTGGAGCCTGTGGTGTTGCTTGAGGTGCTGGTGGATCTTTATTTGGGGTCGTAGTGTCTCTGGGGTTGGAGCCTGTGGTGTTGCTTGAGGTGCTGGTGGATCTTTATTTGGGGTCGTAGTGTCTCTGGGGTTGGAGCCTGTGGTGTTGCTTGAGGTGCTGGTGGATCTGTGGTGTTGCTTGAGGTGCTGGTGGATCTTTATTTGGGGTCGTAGTGTCTCTGGGGTTGGAGCCTGTGGTGTTGCTTGAGGTGCTGGTGGATCTTTATTTGGGGTCGTAGTGTCTCTGGGGTTGGAGCCTGTGGTGTTGCTTGAGGTGCTGGTGGATCTTCGAGGACTTTCTCAACAAATCAAACAATGTTTATCCAAGGTACTTAAGGGGAGGTTTCTAGTTTGTTTCCTACTCCTCCAGCAATCTTAAAATTTCACCCCCTTGACCCCCTTTCAAGATAAATGTGTAAATTTTTCGGTAGAAAAATGTCCCGGCCGAAGGCCGATTACTCTTAAATTACAGGCTCGCTATCGCTCGCCAGGATAAAATAGACACCTAAATGGCACAAAAGGTCTTAAAATTGACAGAATGGGGCGGAAATTCTTAAAAATCACCAAACTAATGGGGCAAACGTCTTAAAATCTCAAAAAACAATGGGGCTAAACATGAGGGAGACAGGGGTCAAGAAAAAAGTCCCTCAAGTGAGAGATCTCCCCTTAATACAGCTTCCTTGATGCACTGGCATGATAGAACGCTGTATCTAAGATGAATGAACACCTGGTATTAATGAACACCTGGTATTAATGAACACCTGCTATTAATGAACACCTGGTATTAATGAACACCTGGTATTAATGAACACCTGGTATTAATGAACACCTGCTATTAATGAACACCTGCTATTAATGAACACCTGCTATTAATGAACACCTGCTATTAATGAACACCTGCTATTAATGAACACCTGCTATTAATGAACACCTGCTATTAATGAATTGTTAGTGGGCGTAATATCTTTCCTATTAACGTTTTTTTGTTTATGCGATCTTTATCTTCTTCACCTTAAAAGTTTCGGGTATAACTATTATCCTATCTAACTACTATCTACTATCCTATCTAACTATTATCCTAATATTATTATGATATTATTATGAGCGCCCCCACATATCTGTGGGGGCGCTCAGTTATGGCCTTGGCCTTGCTCGGAGCCTTGGGGCTGTTCGGCCAGGCAGCTTGGGGAACAACAACAACAATAACTATTATCCTATCTAACTACTATCTACTATCCTATCTAACTATTATCCTATCTAACTACTATCTACTATCCTATCTAACTATTATCCTATCTAACTACTATCTACTATCCTATCTAACTATTATCCTATCTAACTACTATCTACTATCCTATCTAACTATTATCCTATCTAACTACTATCTACTATCCTATCTAACTATTATCCTATCTAACATATAATTGTTTTCAACGTTGGAATAATCTCGGTATCAAAAGAGACAAATGTATCCCTTGAAATATTTGGCAAAATACAAATAATGCTATAGTCTATTCGCTGTAAGTAGGCGAGAAATCATGACTAACCTCTGTAACTCAAAAACCACTAGAGTGATCGAGCTAATATTTCTACCATTTGGGAAGAGTCAGTCAAGGAATAGATGTGGAAATTTACAGCCAATTTGCTATAGCCCTTTTTGAGTTACTGAGAAAAGAGGTCATGATTTGTCGCCTACTTACAGTGAATAGACTTTAGCTGCACAAAGTGTTAACTATAAAGTATAAACGTCGTGAACACTCTCGGAAATCAAGTTTAATCATATGGCCATAAGGGGGGTGACCTGCTTTTGTTCTCCCTTTTTCTCTCTTTCTCTAGCTTGTATCCATTCGGCCCTATGCAGCCTACTGTTTTAAGACGTTTATCCCCATCCAGGTGTCAATTTTTTACTGGTGAGCGGTAGCGAGCCAGCATATTTAAAAAAACAAATTGACAGCAGGCTAAATTTGTACATTTTTCCGATAGAAAAATGTCTCCGGCGAAGCCGGATTTCTTAATATAATGCTGGCTCGCTATCGCTCGCCAGGAAGAAATAGACACCTACAGGGGTTAAACGACTTAAAATAGTTGGCTGAATGGGGCCGAATGGATACAAGCCAGAGAAAGAGAGAAAAGGAGAGAAATAAAAAAAACAGGTCACCCCCCCTTAATCCGGTCTAATGAGCTACGTAACATACTCATTTCCCTGGAAAACTACTGTACCATTTTGTGGGTGGAGGTCGTAATTTTGTGGGTGGAGGTCGTAATTTTGTGGGTGGAGGTCGTAATTTTGTGGGTGGAGGTCGTAATTTTGTGGGTGGAGGTCGTAATTTTCTCCGTCCAGCAGGTGATTACCGTCATGATTAAGGGGGGTCACCGGCTTTTTTTAATCTTTCTCTCCTTTTCTCTCTTTCTCTGGCTTGTATCCATTTGGCCCCATTCAGCCAACTGTTTTAAGACGTTTATCCCCATCCAGATGTCAATTTCTTCCTGGCGAGTGATAGCGAGCCAGCATTGTATGGAGAAATCCGGCTTCGCCGGAGAAATTTTTCTATCGAAAAATGTACAAATTTAGCTTGTTGTCAAAACAAAAAATATATATGCTGACTCGCTACCGCTCGCCAGGAAAATACTGACACCTGGATGGGGGCAAACATCTTCAAAAAGTAGGTTGAATGGGGCCGAATGGATACAAGCCAGGGAAAGAGAGAGGGAGAGAAAAAGAAAAAAAAGCGAGGTGGGCTCCCCCTTAAGCTGAGAGCCTCATTATCCCTCACGAGCAAAACGGCTATCGTTACCAGAAGAGTTAATGAAGAGAGTTGTACCAACCCTTGTGTTTCAGCGGCCATGTTGTATACCTCGCATTATATTTGAAAATCATGGTACTTTGTCTAACCTTTCCTACGCACGTGCAATGTCGTATTAATGGGGCCCACCTCGCTTTTTTTCTCTTTCTCTCCCTCTCATCAAAATTATAACCAAATCACTTAATCTAATTAAAAATGTCTTAACTTACACCATAGTACTTTTGTTATATAGATTAAGAAGACAAATACTACTTTGAATACAGATGACCAAAGCATTTACATAATAACACTTGGTAAGTCTTGAATGTCATGTCGTGTTATTATCACACATCTCACTCAACATCAATTACCCAGTGTTACTGTACATAACGAGTGAAGGAGATTATAGGTTATGATACAATGTTTTGGCACAGCTATCTTTACCCTTTAAAAAAAAAAAAAAAAAAAAGTCTCACCCCTTTCCCATTCTTAACCCCCGAGAGGGTTAAGGGCGGGGCCAGACTTAAGGCGGTCTAGAGAACCAAGGACTATGTGGCGGGGCCCAACTTAAGTCTGTGTGCAATTTTGGAGCAATAATGGCTCTGAGAGAGAGACGAGCGAGTGAAGGAGCGTAGGTCGGCTCATGACCGCTCGGCACGGGTCCCGCGCGACTACTGACGTTTACTCCACACACACCCACACTCACTGCCTCGCTACACAGGGAATTATGTAAGGAAATTACCGTATTTTAGGGATTTTGAACTCGTCTTGCACGATCGTTGCAAGAGAACGCGTGGTCGTAGAAGGATGGTTTTGGTGTCATTGGAAAGCTCAATTTACACCCTTTCAGGGATACATAATTGTACTATGCTCTGGCTCTTGTTTATGCATGAAAAAGAGCACGGAAACAAGGTCGTTTAGGGTAAAACCACCCGCTTGCCAGGTAGTAGAAGGTACCGACCTAGCCGCTCGAGGAGTGTTAAGTAAGCCATTTTAGATTTACAGAAGAGCGACCATTACTTGCATTACTGCATGTCCACAAACATTTCAGTAATGTAAGCATGTTTCCTTCTATTTATTTATTTAGTTTTTATTATTAAGGTGACAGTTACAAAGTGGTGTACAATCTATCATATTCTAGTTCCCTTATAGTTTATCTTATTGTACCAGTACCTCCCTACATTCAACCTAGTTGTTCACCAATTCGGCCCTCCGCCACGGCCATTTCAAAGTCCAAGTCTCTCACTCTTGTCCTCTGTAGCGGGGAGGACCTTGTACCCCTGAGACACAGGAGTGCAGACCTGAGAAGAGAGAAAGAGAGCCGGCATCTCCTCCAAGTTATGACTTGGCTTCTATGCTGGTGCTTTTTTCCGATATTTGTTCAGCTAATCTGGCATAGAAGACACTTGCAGAAGGTCCCATTCCTCCCGACAATGAGAAGACCAGAGGAGTAAAGCTTCCTTGATCCCTGTTCAAAATTCTGTCTTCATTAGTGTGTTTCTTCTCACTTTCGTTTCTCAAGTATGCCGCCTTGAGTCCTCGCTCACGATATGTTTGTGCTCTTGGGTTGAAGATTCTGATTTCGAAAAAAGCCTGTTGTCCCCTCGTCCAAAAACCTCGAGCACTTACGTCCACTCTTGCTTCATTTGAAATATTTGCAGTATTGTGGGCCAAGCGCTGTCCATCCATAGGCAGAAAGTCCGGTTCGATTCCGACATCATGGCACACCTCGTCCAGCATTTGTGCAGTGATATCTCGTACTTCATCATGCCGGCTACAGATGAATCCTCCTTTAATACAGGTCATACAGTGGTCTGAGTTTTTTTTTCACCACATGCACAGCTATCTTTAGTTGAAGTTCTGTCACACTCCATAGACCCAGAATAAACAGCGATGGCAGAACTTTCCTCACAGCAGACTTTCCTCGTTAAGGGGAAGCAGTTGGTTTTTCGAGTCCTCCTCCTCCCTCATGTTAAGCCCCATTAGTTTTGAGATTTTAAGGCGTTCCGACCATTAGTTTGGCTAGCTTACCACTTTCGTCCCATTTCCTTGTCAATTTTAAGAACTTTTGTGCCATTTAAGTGCCAATTTTTTCCTGGCGAGCGAAAGCGAGCCTGTATTTTTAAGAGGACCCGGCCTTCGGCCGGGAAAATTTTCTATAAAAAAATGTACAAGTTTATCGGTTTAGGGAGTGTTTTTTAAAGCCTGATGGAGGGCTAGCGAGGACACTAAAAAAAAACATATGAATTAATACAAAAATAGACTAAAAACTAACCACTGCTCCCCCTTAAATACATTATGGGTGGGAATCCTGGTACGGGCGGGTCCATTATGTAGACGACTTTAGCTGCACCTTCCGTGGCCGAGGGCGAGAGTAGGTCAACGGATGTTCAAGATAATACTGGATTAATGATATATGTAGGATGAGGGGTGGAGCATTATACCTCCCCAGGATATTGTAATGTCTCGCGAATGTGGCTCCAAACGATGTATATTACGTGAGTGTCTCTTGAAATATTAGTCAAAATGAATGATTTATATTGATGCGATTATTAATAAGGGTTAATGTGTAAGCTAACCTATATTATCCTAATTATATCCATTGTTGTTTGGGTTTATATTTTTTCTGGACGTTGGGTTGGTAACTGTTCCATTAAGGGGAGGTTTTTAGTTTGGTCCCTAGATATCCTTCAAGCTTAAGATTACACCCCCTCGAGCCCCTTTCAAGATAAATTTGTACATTTTTCGGTAGAAAAATGTCCCGGCTGAAAGCCGGTTTCTCTTAAATTACAGGCTCGCTATCGCTCGCCAGGATAAAATCGATACCTAAATGGCACGAAAGGTCTTAAAATTGACATAAATGGGTTGAAAGTTCTTAAAATCGTCAAAATAATGGGGCAAACGTCTTAACATTAGAAAAACAATGAGGCTAAACATGAGGGAGAAAGGAGTCAAGAAAAAAATCCCTCAAGTGGAAATCTCCCCTTAAGCGTGGTCTGTCCCCACAAAGCTTCACGATAACAGTGGCCTATAGCGACCAGGCAGCTTCAATAAGTATGCCATTATCATTTGGTGATGCTCGTTGTGGAACGAGTGGCCGTCATCGGTCATAGAGGTTGTGGAACGAGTGGCCGGCATCGGTCATAGAGGTTGTGGAACGAGTGGCCGGCATCGGTCATAGAGGTTGTGGAACGAGTGGCCGGCATCGGTCATAGAGGTTGTGGAACGAGTGGCCGGCATCGGTCATAGAGGTTGTGGAACGAGTGGCCGGCATCGGTCATAGAGGTTGTGGAACGAGTGGCCGGCATCGGTCATAGAGGTTGTGGAACGAGTGGCCGGCATCGGTCATAGAGGTTGTGGAACGAGTGGCCGGCATCGGTCATAGAGGTTGTGGAACGAGTGGCCGGCATCGGTCATAGAGGTTGTGGAACGAGTGGCCGGCATCGGTCATAGAGGTTGTGGAACGAGTGGCCGGCATCGGTCATAGAGGTTGTGGAACGAGTGGCCGGCATCGGTCATAGAGGTTGTGGAACGAGTGGCCGGCATCGGTCATAGAGTTGTGGAACGAGTGGCCGGCATCGGTCATAGAGGTTGTGGAACGAGTGGCCGGCATCGGTCATAGAGGTTGTGGAACGAGTGGCCGGCATCGGTCATAGAGGTTGTGGAACGAGTGGCCGGCATCGGTCATAGTGGTTGCACAATTCTGTAGTCTAAATATTTTCATTAAGCCAGAAATCTTGATCGCTCATAAAAGTTATTTGTCTACATCTTTATGTAACTTTTTTTTTTTTTTTTTTTTTTCTATATTCCAACTACTCCCTCTCGGGCATAGGCTGAGAGCCTGTACATTCCACCGCTCAACACGGTGAAGCCCGTGAGGTCTTGTTCCAGTCTGGGGAGTGAGACATGTGAAGCAACCATCATGGCTCGAAGCAGCTCCATTTCTGAAGTGGCCGGTTGCTTCGCTCAAGTGCTTCACCGTCTCACCCTCCAGACTCAGACACTCACTCTCAGAACTGAGAGTAGCTCTTAGTAGCTGAAACAATACAATACTATCTTAATAAATAAAGGTCAATGTTTGTCTGTTTGTCAGTTACCCGACCGAAACAGATTAACTTGCTCATGTATTAATGTACACCCTATGTGGTGGATTGTGTTCTTTTATTTAATAATTTTCATTTTAGTAAGCGTTGTTTCCACAGCGATTTTGATAGTTTAATTTGACTTTATATTGTCCTTGTCCCAATTTTGGTTTGTTTAGTTTGCAAGTTTTACATTTTAATTACTAAACTCCTCCCACAGTTTTGGTGCCAGGTGGGAGTGTGGGGCACCGTTGGAAAGCCCAGGCTTTGGAGATGGTTTTAGGCGAGTTTAGTGGAAATCAGAGACACTTTTGTTTAATAAATTTTTCGGCAGAACTTATGTAGTATACGGGAGCGAAAAAAATGCGAAAAAATTGCCGTTTGGGGCAGAAGGAGGCCTCCGATCGAAAAGGTGTATGGAACGAAAGTTGTTCGCAGCTCCCCAAAATGGGGGTACGGATGAGGTCAGATCCAAAATCGGAGGTCATTTAGCGGCCGAAATCGAGGTCGCCGTTTAATGAGGCACAGGGAGGTCGAGGCCGGTGATTATGGTAGTAGTAGTATTGTGATGATTGTGGTAGTAGTGATTGATGATGGTGATTATGGTAGTAGAATTTAAACCCGGGCAACGCCGGGTACCCCTCCTATTACACTATAAAAATAGGGGTTCAAATGTATATGCTAAATTAATTGATGAAACAAATGCTATCGACAGAGTATCATACAACAAGATATATGAATTATAATTACAAAGAATAAGCGTCCAATGATTATTCGTTTACTTTTAAAGATGTACTTGACCTATTCAGCAATGTTGATTTGGGATGGCACGCTCGCTCTCGGAAAGTGTCACAATAGCAATGATGTAAAAGGGGAGTGTGTTATGTATTTGTTCATTTATATATGTCTTTAATATTATGTTAGTGTCCTCCCTATACTAGGTCTCCATCAAGTATATATCAAACATCCTCAAGATCCCTTTCGAGATTAATGTGTACACATTTCGGTAGAAAAATTGACATCTACATTTTTTTTTTTTTTTTTTTTTTGTCTATGTGATTTAAGGAGACAAAAGGCAGAACTGCCTGTAGCGAGTGCCTCCCCCAGAGTTGAAAGAGTGACAGGGCCAAAATCAAGGGACGTTCAAGCCAAAATGCCTGGACACACGGAGTTTGAAGCCATTTAAGTCATAGGAAGAGGGAGAGACTGATTCTGGGAGAGAGTTCCAGAGCTCAGCTGTTGAATAGAAGAAAGACAGAATAACGTTTCACTCTTGGGTTGGAGAGTTGCACAGAGTAGGGGTGGGATTGTGTTGCAAGACGAGTGTTACGTGCTCTACGAAGAGGGGCTGGTAAACACTGAGTGAGTTCTAAGGAACACTGATTATTGTAATAGTGGTAGAATAGTGAGAGAGATGCAACATTGTGGCGAAGAGAGAGAGACTGCAGAGAGTTGGTGAGTGGACGTGAGTTAATGAGCCGGAAGTTTTTCTTTTCTACTTTGTCTAGATGTGCTGTGTGAGAGGATCCTTCCCACATGTGTGAACAATACTCAATACATGGACGCACTGTGCCCCTGTACAGAGTAAAAGGCTGCGTAAGGGTAAAGAACCCCTGGAGTCGTTTGAGCACACCCAGTTTCTGGGAAGCTGTTTTAGCTAGAGTGGTAATATGATCTTTCCAAGAGAGATCAGAAGACAAAGAGACACTTAGAATATTAAGAGGAGATGAAGGGTTAAGGGGAGGTATTTAGTTTGTTCCCTAGACCTCCATCAAGCTTAAAATTACACCCCCTTGAGTCCCTTTCAATATAAATTTGTACATTTTTCGGTAGAAAAATGTCCCGGCCGAAGGCCGGTTCCTCTTAAATTACAGGCTCGCTATCGCTCGCCAGGATAATATCGACACCTGAATGGCACGAAAGGTCTTAATATGAGGTGAAAGTTCTTAAAATCGCTAAACTAATGGGGCAAACGTTTTATAATATCAAAAGCAATGGGGCTAAACATGAGGGAGAAAGGGGTCGAGAAAAAAATCCCTCAAGTGGAGATCTCCCCTTAATATGCATGTTGTTGAAGAGTAGGTCATAGTTTTCTGGAAGGGGGCGACGAGTAGACAGATGGAGGAATTATTGAGTTTTGGAAGCATTGAAAGTAACAAGGTTTTCTCTGCCCCAATTAGAGATAGTAGAGAGATCAGAAGATAGGTGCTTTATGGCCTCCTTACGTGAGTTTTTGACATCCTGCTGTGAATAATTTTGTGGAAGGCTAGTTGAATAATTTAATGTAGAGTTGTCAGCATATGAGTGAATGGGGCTGGAGGTGCAGTTGAGAAGGTCGTTAATGAATAATAGGAAGAGAATTGAAGATAGGACAGAACCCTGAGGAACACCGGAGTTGATAGGTTGAGAACAGAAGCTTAATTAATCGTAGTTCTAATATAAAACATAATTAATCTTTATTTTTATTAATTTCACCACAACACCAAACACCCCCAAATGAAATTAATTAAAGTATATATGATCCACCGGGATTCGAACCTGGGTTATCACACACAGATTTTTGCCACCTTAAAATTTTTCTGTCAAACATGAAACAATTTAATTGGCAATATCTATCATTATATAGTGTACAGTTATGGACTTTAGATAATAAGGATACTGGTAAAATATGTGTTACTTGGAGAAAATGTATTAGGTATTTATTTGGGCCTCATTATAGAACTAAATCAAATATTCTCCCGCACTAATTAGGCACAGCCAGCCTGATTGACATGATTATGGAAAGGCAACAACGTAGATTTGATATATTTAGGTACAATCATCCTTGTAAAATAATCTCCATATTGTTTAAGAACTTTTTTCTTTCAAACACGTCATATGCTGTTCTAAATAATAATGACATTTTAATCCCGTATAATCTCAACTATAGTGATATGTTTAGCTAAAATATATGTCGTGTGAAACACAGTATTTTTGTCAAACAGCAATGCCAGAAGATTAGCGAGCAAATATTGTACATTTACTTTTATAAGTAATAATAATAATAATAATAATAATAATAATAATAATAATAATATTAATAATAATACATATCGCAATAGTACGATGTTGAAAAAATAAATGAAACAATAGTCTCTTCCTTGGTTACAATAACAAAGGATAGTTGCCAAACAATCAGATGACTGTCACTGGCGAACCATTTGCAAAGAATTCGCCTTCCAAGTTCGCTAATGTGGGACAGGACCTTAAGGGGAGATTTCCACTTGAGGGACTTTTTTCTTGACCCCTTTCTCCCTCATGTCTAGCCCCATTGCTTTTGAAATTTTAAGACGTTTGCCCCATTAGTTTGGTGATTTTTAAGAATTTTCGCCCCATTCTGTCAATTTTAAGACCTTTCGTGCCATTTAGGTGCCGATTTTATCCTGGCGAGCGATAGCGAGCCTGTAATTCAAGACTAATCGGCCTTCGGCCGGGACATTTTTCTACCGAAAAATGTACACATTTATCTTGAAAGGGGGTCAAGGGAGTGGAATTTTAAGATTGCTGGAGGAGTAGGAAACAAACTAGAAACCTCCCCTTAAAACCCTGTCCGACAAACCCTGTTGACAGCGATCCCCACAAATTATGTGCGACAATAGTGAGAATGTACAGTATGTATGTATATACTCAGGCACATATCCCATAGCTGAGGGTGGCCAACTCGAGATAGAGCCCGAACAGAAACAACATTTAAGGTTCCAGTTCTTAGGGTCCGGGATCACTTTCACGTTCCCTCGCCCCTTACTCTGTCTCATCTAGCCTATCTATCTATCTATCTATATGCTCAGGCCCAATCCCCACTTTTCATATTTTTTTTTTTCATTTTTAGTAGTACGTCTGTGAATACCACTCAAATACCGAGCAAAATTACTGCAATATTACGACCCGCGGTGATAGGGTTAACGTGAATGTGGGAGGCGATGGTGAATAGTGCAATGTAATTCCGAATGTGGGTGAATACGGCATGAATGTTGGCGAATGAGTTGAACATGGGGCCAGGATGGGATTATAGGTATTTTTCCATTCCCCACCACGAATGTACGGTAATGGGCTGAGGAAGGGCCCAGGGGGGTATAAATAGGAAGCCATTCTCAATCACAACATCACCCCCACCACACACAAGCTTAAGGGAGCCCGCCTCGCTTTTGTTCTCTTTCTCTCCCTCTCTCTTTGGCTTGTATCCATTCGGCCCCATTCAGCCTACTATTTTAAGACGTTTAACCCCATCCATGTGTCAATATATTCCTGGCGAGCGGTAGCGAGCCAGCATATATATATTTATGTTTTGACAGCAAGCTAAATTTGGACATTTTTCGATAGAATAATGTCTCCGGCGAAGCCGGATTTCTCCATACAATGTTGAAATGGAGAAATCGACACCTGGATGTGGATACACAGTTGGCTGAATGGAGCTGAATGGACACAAGCCAGGGAAAGAGAGAAAAGGAGAGAAAGATAAAAAAAGCTGGTGACCCTCCTTAAGCTTTCTGTCTCTGTGTTTTTCAGTTCCCCCCAGCCGTGTGTTGGTGATGTGGCAGATGGATGATGAGTCACCCCTTGAAGTAGCCAGCAACTCCCCCCCGGTGGCGGCAGGTCCCTTTAAGGAGGGGGCCACCGTCACCTTCACCTGCACTACAATAGACGGTAAGGGAGGGGGGGGGGGTGGGGTCACCGTTTTTTTTTTTAAATCTTTCTCTCCTTTTCTCTCTTTCTCTGGCTTGTATCCATTCGGCCCCATTCAGCCAACTTTGTTTTTAAGACGTTTATCCCCATCCAGCTACATTTAGAAGATTTGATAAAGCTTAGAATAGATATGGGGTAGCTAAAAGGATTAAGGGGAGATCTCCACTTGAGGGATTTTTTTCTTGACCCCTTTCTCCCTCATGTTTAGCCCCTTTGCTTTTGATACTATAAAACGTTTGCCCCATTAGTTTAGCAATTTTAAGAACTTTCACCCCATATTAAGACCTTTCATGCCATTCAGGTGTCGATTTTATCCTGGCGAGCGATAGCGAGCCTGTAATTTAAGAGGAACCGGCCTTCGGCCGGGACATTTTTCTACAGAAAAATGTACAAATTTATCTTGAAAGGGGCTCAAGGGTGTGTAATTTTAAGCTTGATGGAGGTCTAGGGAACAAACTAAATACCTCCCCTTAAGTGAGATAGTTTGTAACCTTTTAATGGGTAGTTGTCCTTCCTAACCTGAATAAAATCATACAATAGTTACCAGAAATAATGAAAAAGACGTCACCGGTACTGAAGGGGTTAATAGCCAGAATAAAATGAATAAACGCGCCCTGTTATCTTGAAGGGGTTAATATTTGAGCCTGGCAATATCTTGAAGGGGTTAATATTTGAGCCTGGCAATATCTTGAAGGGGTTAATATTTGAGCCTGGCAATATCTTGAAGGGGTTAATATTTGAGCCTGGCAATATCTTGAAGGGGTTAATATTTGAGCCTGGCAATATCTTGAAGGGGTTAATATTTGAGCCTGGCAATATCAGCAATAAACGTCAGCCACTCACAAGGTCGGCTAGTAAAATGTAATTACTACTTCCCGGTTTTCAGCGAACTAGATGTGTGTGAATTTGTATTTTGTGTTTGCGTGTTCATTGTTTTCTGTTGTGTTGTCCCTATTCTGGCTCTGTCTTGAGTCGCCCCCCCAAAAAAACAAAAACAAAACAAAAAACATAAAAAAAGGAGAAGAGGAAAAAAAAAAGGAAAAGTGAGGATTGGGCCTGAGTATATAATTAATACAATATAATAACGGCAATAATTAATACAATACAATATAATAACGGCAATAATTAATACAATACAATATAATAACGGCAATAATTAATAAAAAACAATAAATAACGGCAATAATTAATACAATACAATATAATAACGGCAATAATTAATACAATACAATATAATAACGGCAATAATTAATACAATACAATATAATAACGGCAATAATTAATACAATACAATATAATAACGGCAATAATTAATACAATACAATATAATACGGCAATAATTAATACAATACAATATAATAACGGCAATAATAATACAATACAATATAATAACGGCAATAATTAATACAATACAATATAATAACGGCAATAATTAATACAATACAATATAATAACGGCAATAATTAATACAATACA
This sequence comes from Paralithodes platypus, assembly GCA_032716605.1. Taxonomy (NCBI): domain Eukaryota; kingdom Metazoa; phylum Arthropoda; class Malacostraca; order Decapoda; family Lithodidae; genus Paralithodes; species Paralithodes platypus. Next base: position 10,791,432 of record CM064565.1, on the reverse strand, counting down.
ATATAATAACGGCAATAATTAATACAATACAATATAATAACGGCAATAATTAATACAATACAATATAATAACGGCAATAATTAATACAATACAATATAATAACGGCAATAATTAATACAATACAATATAATAACGGCAATAATTAATACAATACAATATAATAACGGCAATAATTAATACAATACAATATAATAACGGCAATAATTAATACAATACAATATAATAACGGCAATAATTAATACAATACAATATAATAACGGCAATAATTAATACAATACAATATAATAACGGCAATAATTAATACAATACAATATAATAACGGCAATAATTAATACAATACAATATAATAACGGCAATAATTAATACAATACAATATAATAACGGCAATAATTAATACAATACAATATAATAACGGCAATAATTAATACAATACAATATAATAACGGCAATAATTAATACAATACAATATAATAACGGCAATAATACAATACAATATAATAACGGCAATAATTAATACAATACAATATAATAACGGCAATAATTAATACAATACAATATAATAACGGCAATAATTAATACAATACAATATAATAACGGCAATAATTAATACAATACAATATAATAACGGCAATAATTAATACAATACAATATAATAACGGCAATAATTAATACAATACAATATAATAACGGCAATAATTAATACAATACAATATAATAACGGCAATAATTAATACAATACAATATAATAACGGCAATAATTAATACAATACAATATAATAACGGCAATAATTAATTAATACAATATAATAACGGCAATAATTAATACAATACAATATAATAACGGCAATAATTAATACAATACAATATAATAACGGCAATAATTAATACAATACAATATAATAACGGCAATAAACGTTAGCCACTCACAGTCTGCTGGTAAAATGTAATTATTACTTCCCGGTTTTCAGCGAACTAGCTCCAGGGCCCAGAATACTTGGGATATTAAGGGCTACACTCGTGGTTGTCACGATATAAATGAAATACGAAGCAATTGGTCTGACAGTTTGTTCGGTTAATATACAGGAGACGCAACAATATACTATAGGTAGCAAATTTCTAATGGTAGTTTTGGGTTCCTATCATCATATGCTTCATTTCTACAGTATATATTTTTTATCCCCGGGAAAATTTTTTGTTTTGGGTTTTTACATTTTTTTTCTTGGGATATTTTTTTTTTTTTTCATTAACCTAACCAAAAAACCTAACCTAACCTAACCTAAATGTATTTGGGGGCTATTAGGTTAGGTTAGGTTAGGTGTTTTGGTTAGGTTAATGACCAAAAAAAAAAAAAATCCCAAGAAAAACAAATTAATAATCCCAAGATTTGTTTTTTCCCGGGGATAATAAGTATATAGAAATGAGGCATATGACGATAGGAACCCAAAACTACTATTATAAATTTGCTACCTATATTGTTGCGTCTCCTGTATATTGACCGTTTGTTCTCCTATAAAGCCTAAACTAATATCGATAGTGATATGTTATAAATATTTCTACCGAAAAATGTACAAATTTATCTTGAAAGGGGGTCAAGGGGGTGTAATTTTTAAGCTTGATGGAGGTCTAAGCAACACACTAGAAACCTCCCCTTAATTTCACCACAACACCAAACACCTCCAATGAAATTAATGAAAGCATATATGTGATCCACCGGGATTCGAACCTGGGTTATCACACACAGATGTTTAGACTCCTTTACCATTACACCACCAAGACGGTTATGTTATAAATAGAATGTTTACACTTGACATGAAGTTACAAATAGCAATGGCTGTGCTTATTACGGTGTGGTTGATTATTGAATATTATGAAATGTGGAGTTGTGTTCATCTTCTCAACTGACAATCAATGTGGAGTTGTGTTCATCTTCTCAACTGACAATCAATGTGGAGTTGTGTTCATCTTCTCAACTGACAATCAATGTGGAGTTGTGTTCATCTTCTCAACTGACAATCAATGTGGAGTTGTGTTCATCTTCTCAACTGACAATCAATGTGGAGTTGTGTTCATCTTCTCAACTGACAATCAATGTGGAGTTGTGTTCATCTTCTCAACTGACAATCAATGTGGAGTTGTGTTCATCTTCTCAACTGACAATCAATGTGGAGTTGTGTTCATCTTCTCAACTGACAATCAATGTGGAGTTGTGTTCATCTTCTCAACTGACAATCAATGTGGAGTTGTGTTCATCTTCTCAACTGACAATCAATGTGGAGTTGTGTTCATCTTCTCAACTGACAATCAATGTGGAGTTGTGTTCATCTTCTCAACTGACAATCAATGTGGAGTTGTGTTCATCTTCTCAACTGACAATCAATGTGGAGTTGTGTTCATCTTCTCAACTGACAATCAATGTGGAGTTGTGTTCATCTTCTCAACTGACAATCAATGTGGAGTTGTGTTCATCTTCTCAACTGACAATCAATGTGGAGTTGTGTTCATCTTCTCAACTGACAATCAATGTGGAGTTGTGTTCATCTTCTCAACTGACAATCAATGTGGAGTTGTGTTCATCTTCTCAACTGACAATCAATGTATTAAGGGGACATGGGCCGGTTTTATGGACCACTTTCTCCCTCATGTTTAGCCCCATGAGTTTTCAGATGCTAAGATGTTTGCCCCATTAGTTAGTCGATTTTAAGACCTTTCGCCCCATTTCTTCGTCAATATTTAGACCTTTCGTGCTATTTAGGTGTCGATTTTTCCCCTGGCGAAGTGAGCCTGTAATGTTGGAAGAACTGGCCTTCGGCCGGGACATTTTTCTACCGAAAAATGTACAAATTAATCTAGAAGGGGGATCTAATGGATGTTTTTTTTTTTAAATTTGATGGAGGTCTAGGGAGGAAACTAAAAAAAAATAATTAATACATCCTAAAATCGCCCAAAAAGTGAACCATCTCCCCTTAAAGTTGTTGTTGTTGTTGTTGTTGTTCCCTAAGCTGCCTGGCCGAACAGCCCCGACTGTCAGTTGTTACGACTGACAGTAGAGGCTTCTAGGCCATGGACTAACACAGACAATTAAATACTGGGCACCTCCATAGCCTCAACTCGTAACACAGCCTATCGCAACAGAACAGAGCTCATTCGCAACTTCCAGGCTCTCTGGGGACCAAAGGTGCACACAATCCCCGAACTGGTTCCGTTATACAAACAATGCAAATAACTGGAACCCCTAGTTGTGGTGAAAAGATATCTTGAGCCACAACTATCATCAATACTCAGTACAGAAATGGTAATTCTTTCTAAGCTGCACAAAGAAGAAAACGTTCTGATTTAATTGACGTTAAGAAAATTACGGTAAGTACATGCCAACAATGAATGCCAAAATAATGAAGCAAGTATTCAGCATCAAACAAACACCTATCAACCACCACCCACCTAACAATGGTTGAGGCGTCCTAAGCCGACTTCAACTCAACGGGTTTTTATAATTGTGCCAGTGCTCGCGCTAAGCGAGGGAGGTGTGGTGGAGTGGTCTTGCCACTGGCCTGGTAATCCAAAGGCCCCGGGTTCAAATCCCGATGTATCAATGGGAAGATATTATTGGGATGGAATTTGTGCTGTACCTGGTATCAGTGCATTACCACAAGCCCACCGAAACGTCAATAAAATACCCTCATTGTTCCCTGATTAAATAGCACTGTATGAATATTCCCATATTCAAAATATGCTATAGGGGTGCAATGCCTGGTGAGTTATCTGCTCAACAGGAGGCGTTGTGTATGTGTAAGTGTGAGAGTCCGAGTGTAGGGGGTGAGACAGTGAAGCACGGGAACGAGGTGGCTTCAGAGATGGGGTCGTTTCGGGCCATGAGTGAGCACCGTGCCTCATGTGAAGGCAAGATGGCAGGTGCTCGTTGTACTCTACGTGCTTCACATGTCTCACTCCCTAGACTGGAACAAGACCTCACGGGCTTCACTGTTCATTGCAAAGCGGTGAATGTTAAGGCTCTCAGCCTATGCCCGAGAGGAAGTAAGTTGAAATATAGAAAAAAAAAAAAAAAAAAGCGGAGAAATAATACCCAGGTAGGCAAACACAGCCTACCTGCGGTGCACTGTAACACAAATATCAAACGCCAAAGTCTATTTTGTCCAGTCTGTCAGTTGGCCTGGGCTGAAGTAATCCTCCCTGTAAATGAAAGACTATTGAAGTCCTCCACCCTCTACTTCGAACCAAGCATCTCCAATAGACTGGACCCTTGGTAAAAAAAAATGCACAGAAAATAAATAATGATCGGCTGGGATAACCACACGCCACTGCAGGACTAATAAGAATATGATGAAGAGTCTAGCTATTATGCCAGCGAGGAATAATTATCTTAACCCCTTCACCAATACCAAAGTATACCTTAACAAGGCTAAGGTTGCGGCTCTAACAAGACAAGCTAAACACAGAAAAGAAGAAACATAGGACAATATTAACCCACTGAGCACCAAGCAATATACAGCAATACAAATGTACACTCCAGGACCGGCAGGTTCTCAATTTTTTTTTTCTCCAGAAAACACCTGGAATGGGTTAGAAAAAAAAATACGTTTTTCACGCAGTTGGATTTTGAGGGTTTTCAACCATCGGCATTGTTGCGTGATAAACTTACGCAGTTCCCATACAAATCTGAGCTCTCTAGGTGCCATAGGACCGGAGTAATTAACTGTGACGCACCCTATGCGGCGCTGGGGTTTAGCATTACATACATTGCCGACGCATAACGTGCGTCGCTGGTACTGGAGAGGTTAAGCAGCCGCACCACAGCTAGCACCACAATCACTATGTGTCATGGCAAACTAACATAAAGTTTAGGAACTATTCAGATATGGTTAAACTTCCGGAAATGTATGGGCAAAAAATACGAACATAAAGGATTTCACTTACTGCCATCGGACGAATTTGGAAAATGTCGTCTCCTCACGTTGCCGGAGCCAGGGAGCTAGGGAAAAATATCGCACACACTGTTTGTCCTTTTTACAATTTTTTGGAAATTAGGTTTTTGCCCCCCGCGGGGGGGGGGGGGGCCCCCCCCCCCTCCCCAGCTGGCAACATAGATGAGATTTAGCGGCTATAATACTATATTGACTAGCTCGGACTGGGGTAGTTGTTCGCCCCCCACTCGGCGCATTAAAGAACTACAGACACATTACCATCCCTCATGAGCAAAGGGATGGGATAGTAGTACAGGACCCCAATGGAAATACGCATAATCGGCCTTATGGAGCTATCCTTAGCTAGCTTAGCATGCGCTAGCTTTAAGAACTATTATTATTACTATAAGTACTATAAGTCCTATAATAATTGAATAAGCAAATAAACAATAAAGAGACACATGAGAGGTAGCTGTTACTCCCCTAATAGTTGGAGATAGATGTTACTGTAATATATATGGAAGATAGTAGATACATAATTTTTTAATAGGAGAGATTACTCCCTTAATAGTTGGAGATAGATGTTACTCCCCTAACGTAATTGAACGCAGATAGATAGTTGTTGGACAACTTAGTTTATATTGATGTATATCTACTTAAGGGGAGGTATTTAGTTTGTACTAGACTTCATAGTTGGAGATAGATGTTACTCACTAATAGTCCCTTTCAATAGATGTTACATTTTTTTTGGTAGAAAAATGTCCCGGCCAAAGGCCGGTTCCTCTTATATTACAGGCTCGCTATCGCTCGCCAGGATAAAAATCGACACCTGAATGCACGAAAGGTCTTCCAACATGGGTGAAAGTTCTTATACAATCGCTAAACTAATGGGGCAAACGTTTATAATAAAAAAGCAATGGGGCTAAACATGAGGGAGAAAGGGTCACAAAAAAATGCCTCAAGTGGAGATATCTCCCCTTAATGTATTAAGATCAGTATATCTAAGTAGGTTACTAATTTGGCGGTGAAAACGACAGAGGTCTGCGCAGAGATAGAGAAAACTTAATTTAGACATTGCGGTATTATAAACGGCGATTCTGCTTAATTGAGATCATCTTAATTTAGACTCAGTCTTTAGATTAAGACCATTTTCGGTAAAAAATGTCCCCATAGAGACGGTTCCTCTGAATAAGGGCTTATCTCGCTAATAAAATTCGACTGCTAATAAGACACATGGGGTGAAAGTTCTAAAAATCTCTAATAATGGGGCAAACGTTTATGTGATAAAAAGACAATGCTAAGATAAAACTAAGTAGAAAAGGCTCTAAGTAGAGACACCTCTAAGTAGAGACAGTCTGCGTAATCGAACTCAGTATCTGCGGTGAGAGGGTAGAGACGGGCGGAGTCTGCGGTGAGAGGGTAGAGACGGGCGGAGTCTGCGCCCGAATTGCCCTTCAACAACCGCAAGAACAAGAACAAGAACGTTGTATTGATATTACCGCAAGGCAGTATAATATTAACCCCTTCACGCACATATGACGCAGAGGTTGCCAGATTCTCAATAAGAAATAGAGTTCTCTCACTCTTATAATTACCTCCCCAAAATTAGTTTTCTGCCCACAGCTAACTCAAAGACAACTGCAGAGGTTGAAGTAACTAAACTAAAGGTTTCTAAAACCCCTGATGGTAACAAAGGCTTTAAAGTATCCCCAATAGGCTCAACACAGCTAACTCAAAGACAACTGCAGAGGTTGAAGTAACTAAACTAAAGGTTTCTAAACACCCCTGATGGTAACAAAGGCTTTAAAGTATCCCCAATAGGCTCAACACAGCTAACTCAAAGACAACTGCAGAGGTTGAAGTAACTAAACTAAAGGTTTCTAAACACCCCTGATGGTAACAAAGGCTTTAAAGTATCCCCAATAGGCTCAACACAGCTAACTCAAAGACAACTGCAGAGGTTGAAGTAACTAAACTAAAGGTTTCTAAATACCCCTGATGGTAACAAAGGCTTTAAAGTATCCCCAATAGGCTCAACACAGCTAACTCAAAGACAACTGCAGAGGTTGAAGTAACTAAACTAAAGGTTTCTAAATACCCCTGATGGTAACAAAGGCTTTAAAGTATCCCCAATAGGCTCAACACAGCTAACTCAAAGACAACTGCAGAGGTTGAAGTAACTAAACTAAAGGTTTCTAAATACCCCTGATGGTAACAAAGGCTTTAAAGTATCCCAATAGGCTCAACACAGCTAACTCAAAGACAACTGCAGAGGTTGAAGTAACTAAACTAAAGGTTTCTAAATACCCCTGATGGTAACAAAGGCTTTAAAGTATCCCCAATAGGCTCAACACAGCTAACTCAAAGACAACTGCAGAGGTTGAAGTAACTAAACTAAAGGTTTCTAAATACCCCTGATGGTAACAAAGGCTTTAAAGTATCCCTAATAGGCTCAAAATCGCGTCATATGTCGGAGAGGGTTAATTATGTGAATATATGACCATTGCAACATAGTAATTTATGGACATATATTAACTTAAGGGGAGATTTCCACTTGAGGGAGATTTCCACTTAAGGGATTTTTTTCTTGACTCCTTTCTCCCTCATGTTTAGCCCCATTACTTTTCTAATTTTAAGACGTTCGCCTCATTATTTTGACGATTTTAAGAACCTTCGACCCATTTCTGTCAATTTTAAGACCTTTCGTGCCATTTAGGTGTCGATTTTATCCTGGCGAGCGATAGCGAGCCTGTAATTTAAGAGGAACCGGCTTTCAGCCGGGACATTTTTCTACCGAAAAATGTACAAATTTATCTTGAAAGAGGCTCAAGGGGGTGTAATCTTAAGCTTGATGGATATCCAGAGACCAAACTAAAAACCTTCCCTTAATTAAACTTACGATGGTGGATCATCGTAACAAAGTAAGTAGAGATTACGTGATAGTTTTGAATATGTACGTATGTATGTATATACTCAGGCACGTACCCCATAGCTGGCTGGGGGTGGCCGACTCGAGACAGAGCCTGAACACAAACAACATTTAAACTTCCAATTCTTAAGGTATGGGACCACTTTCGCGTTCCATAGCCCCTTACTCTGTCTCGTCTAGTAGCTGAATTTTACAAGGAGAGGAAGGATTCCTAGTTACCCGCCCCCCCGAAATTGAACACTCATTATATCCCTTCTTTCCAATTTACTACAATTTCTTATAATAATTTTCCCACTTTTTCTCCCTTCTATTGGTAAATCCTTCTCCTTCTTCCCAATTGTTTTTGCTCATGCATTATTATTTTATTTTCACTTTTTCCTTCTTTCGCTCAAATCTCTCTCCTCATCCTCTCCAATTTATCCTTTATTGTCTTTCTCTTTATCCTTTATTGTCTTTATTTATCCTTTATTGTCTTTATTCATCCTTTATTATCTTTATTTTTATCCTTTATTGTCTTTATTTATCCTTTATTGTCTTTATTTATCCTTTGTCTTTCTCTTTATCCTTTATTGTCTTTATTTATCCTTTATTGTCTTTCTCTTTATCCTTTATTTATCCTTTATTGTCTTTCTCTTTATCCTTTATTGTCTTTATTTATCCTTTATTGTCTTTCTCTTTATCCTTTATTGTCTTTATTTACCTTTATTGTCTTTATTTATCCTTTATTGTCTTTCTCTTTATCCTTTATTGTCTTGATTTATCCTTTATTGTCTTGATTTATCCTTTATTGTCTTGATTTATCCTTTATTGTCTTTCTCTTTATCCTTTATTGTCTTGATTAACCTTTATTGTCTTTCTCTTTATCCTTTATTGTCTTGATTTATCCTTTATTGTCTTTCTCTTTATCCTTTATTGTCTTTATTTATCCTTTATTGTCTTTCTCTTTATCCTTTATTGTCTTGATTTATCCTTTATTGTCTTGATTTATCCTTTATTGTCTTTCTCTTTATCCCCAGTTTGTTTATTTATTTTCGCCTTCCTTCGCACCTCCTCTCCTTCTTATCATGTTTTATTTATTTTCATCTCATCCTTCTCTTATTCCACCTCCTTCGTTTACTTTCTCCCCGTTCTATAGTCTATTCGCTGTAAGTAGGCGAAAAATCATGACCTCTATCCTCTGTAACTCAAAAACGGCTAGAGCAAATTGGCTGTAAATTTCCACATCTAGTCCCTGATTGCCTCTTCCCAAATGGTAGAAATATTAGCCCGATTACTCTAGTCGTTTTTGAGTTACAGAGGTTAGAGGTCATGATTTCTCGCCTACTTACAGCGAATAGACTATAGTCCTTAAAGTGAGGCTGATGGTGGACTGTTGAGGTTAAGGGGAGATGGGTCGTTTTTCTGGTCCCCTTTCTCCCTTGTCTTAAGCCGCATTTGTGTTGAGATTATAAGACGTTCGGCCCATTAGTTTGGCGATGTTAAAACCTTTCGCCCAATTTCGTTGTCAATTTTAAGACCTTTCGCTCCATTTAGGTGTCGATTATTTCCTGGCGAGCGATAGCGAGCCTGCAATTTTAAGAGGAACCGGCCTTCGGCCGGAACATTTTTCTACCGAAAAATGTAAAAACTTATCTTAAAGGGGGGTCTAGGGTGTGTTTTTCTAAGATTGATGGAGGTCTAGAGTGAAAACTAAGAAATAAAGAAATACATGAATTATTAGAGAAATAAATGGACAAAAATAATAAAATAAAAACAAATAATATTATTTTTATTAATCTCACCACCACACCCCCAATGAAATTAATTAAAGTATATATGATCCACCGGGATTCGAACCCGGGTTATCACACACATATTTTTGCCACCTTAACCATTACACCACCAAAAAGGGTCCGTCTCCCCTTCACCCACTTAGTAATTCTCTGCCCTCGGCCTTATATTGTGTTACTTATTATTCTCACCGCTTTCGGTCGGCAAATATCCCCTTCCCTTATTCCTCCTCTTCTCTCATATCGGGTTGGGTTTTCTCTCTCTCTCTCTCTCTCTCTCTTTCTGACTTAAGGGGTGGGTGGGGGGGGGGGTGACCTGCTTTTTGTTATGTCTGTCCTTTTTCTCTCGTTCTCTGGCTGCTTGTATCCATTTGGCCCCATTCAGCCGACTGTTTTAAGACGTTTATCCCCATCCAGGTGTCAATTTTTTACTGGTGAGCGGTAGCGAGCCAGCATATTTTTTAATTTTTGTTTGACAGCAGGCTAAATTTGTACATTTTTCGATAGAAACATTTCCCCGGCGAAGCCGGATTTCTTCATATGATACTGGCTCGCTATCGCTCGCTAGGAAGAAATTGACACCTAGATGGGGATAAACGTCTTAAAATAGTTGGCTGAATGGGGCCGAATGGATACAAGCCAGAGAAAGAGAGAAAAGGACAGAAATAACAAAAAAGCAGGTCACCCCCCTTAAGGGTTTCCTCTCTTCGCACACATTTGATTTTTTTTTTTTTTTTTAATTTTACATAATTATATCTTCACTCTCAGATTATATTCACATCTCACATTTTGTCACTGTTCAACCTTGTTCCGTCTTCTCTTGTCACACCAGTCTCGTAATTGCCTAATATTGGGTGTATGGGGTTGCCTTTATTCAATACACTAAAATACAAACCTTTATTATTTATCATCTTTATCTATTATGCTTCGTGATGTGATTATCTGTATTTTGTTATGCACTGTTATATATATTTATTAAAGACCAAGGCATATTTGTTTTTTACCAACTTTTTACTTGTTTTTCAATATTTCTCATAACAATATATGCAAGTAAAAAGTTAGTAAAAAACAAATATGCCTTGGTCTTTAATAAATGTTGCCTCAATGAAAACATACTGCCTACTTATACAAATATAATATATATATATAATTATATATATATATATATATATATATATATATATATATATATATATATATATATAATTATATATGCTGTCCATATATGCAAAACTACAATGAAATGTAATTAATATTTCCATTATTTTCTCTATACCAGGATGGCCGCCTCCAAAAGTGATTTGGTACGAGGATTCAGTAGTCGTAAGCGACAACTTTACAATAGACCATCCGCCTGCTGGTTTTACATCTACGAGTCATCCTCCTAATGGCGGTTTCTCTGAAGAACTGTCCTCTGATAGTGTCCCTTCTGGTAAATCTCCTTCAGGCAAGAACGCTACTCCTGTCAGAACTGTAGCCAACGGAAAACATCTTAGTTCGGCATCAGGAATTGGTATTGGAGTCTTGCGGGCCTCTCCTGCACCAGCTGATGGTTTCTCCATCGCTTCTTCTTCTTCTGCTGGTAGTTCTCCGAAGATATCTTACCTTCCACCCGTCCCAGTCAATGTATCCAACACCATGACCCTTGGACCTTTGACCCGGGCTGACCTCCACCGCCGCCTGACCTGCGTCGCCTTAAACACCTACGCTAGTGACACCCTCGCCACCACCATCACCGTCGACATGATACGTGAGTTGATGTATTAGGGTTAAGGGGAGGCAGACCGTTTTTCTGGACCCCCTTCTCCCTAATGTTTAGCCCCACTAGTTTTGAAATTATAAGACGTTCGGCCCATTAGTTTGGCGATTTTAACATCTTTCGCCCCATTTCGTTGTCAATTTTAAGACCTTTCGTGCCATTTAGGTGTCAATTATTTCCTGGCGAGCGATAGCGAGCCTACACATTTAAGAGGAACCGGCCTTTGGCCGGGAAATTTTTCTACCGAAAAATTTACAAATTTTTCTTGAAGGGAGTGTTTTTCAAAGCTTGATGGAGGTCTAGGGAGGAAACTAAAACAATATATGAATTAATAGACCAAACAAACGGTCTGCCTCCCCTTAATTGACCTTGAATCGAACATGCAGTACTCTTATGCTCACGTGTTCCATTGGAATATGCCGGCCCCTTTACGCTTGTATTCACAATAATCCATACCATGCCCTTTCCTCTATCAGTCAACGAGGATATTCGTTAAGGGGAGATTTCCACTTGAGGGATTTTTTTCTTGACTCCTTTCTCCCTCATGTTTAGCCCCATTGTTTTTCTACTTTTAAGACGTTTGCCCCATTATTTTGACGATTTTAAGCACTGTCAACCCATTTATGTCAATTTTAAGACCTTTCGTGCCATTTAGGTATCGATTTTATCCTGGCGAGCGATAGCGAGCCTGTAATTTAAGAGGAACCGGCTTTCAGCCGGGACATTTTTCTACCGAAAAATGTATAAATTTATCTTGAAAGGGGCTCAAGGGGGTGTAATCTTAAGCTTGAAGGATATCTAGGGACCAAACTAAAAACCTCCCCTTAAAGTGCCACAACGATTGCACCCTTGGTTAATTGGGTTCACATTGTGGATATTTGGTGGACCGAAATTATGTCCAGAAGGTTTTCACAGTATTACTAGAGTTTAAAAACTTCACACACACACACTCTCTCTCTCTCTCTCTCTCTCTCTCTCTCTCTCTCTCTCTCTCTCTCTCTCTCTCTCTCTCTCTCTCTCTCTCTCTCTCTCTCTCTTTGTCCTTACTAAGAAAAATAAATAATACAAATAGAAGGTCCCACCCCTTTCCCATTTTTAAGTAAGCCATTTTAGATTTACAGAAGTCACCATTACTTGCATTATGTACTGCATGTCCACAAACAATTCACTCTCTCTCTCTCTCACTCTCTCACTCACACTCTCTCTCTCCTTGTAACTCTCTCTATCTCTATCTCTCATTCTCTCTCTTTCTCTCACACTCTCTTTCTCTCCTTGTAACTCTCTCTCTCACACTCTCTTTCTCTCCTTGTAACTCTCTCTCTCTCTAACACTTTTTCTCTCCCTGTAACTCTCTCTCTCTCTCTCTCCCTGTAACTCTCTCTCTCTCTCTCTCTAACACTCTTTCTCTCTCTAACACTCTTTCTCTCCCTGTAACTCTCTCTCTCTCTCTAACCTTTTCTCTCCCTGTAACTCTCTCTCTCTCTCTCTAACACTCTTTCTCTCCCTGTAACTCTCTCTCTCTCTCTCTCTCTAACACTCTTTCTCTCCCTGTAACTCTCTCTCTCTCTAACACTCTTTCTCTCCCTGTAACTCTCTCTCTCTCTCTAACACTCTTTCTCTCCCTGTAACTCTTTCTAACACTCTTTCTCTCCCTGTAACTCTCTCTCTCTCTCTAACACTCTTTCTCTCCCTCCCTGTAACTCTCTCTCTCTCTCTAACACTCTTTCTCTCCCTGTAACTCTTTCTAACACTCTTTCTCTCCCTGTAACTCTCTCTCTCTCTCTCTAACACTCTTTCTCTCCCTGTAACTCTCTCTCTCTCTCTAACACTCTTTCTCTCCCTGTAACTCTCTCTCTCTCTCTCTAACACTCTCTCCCTGTAACTCTCTCTCTCTCTCTCTAACACTCTTTCTCTCCTTGTAACTCTCTCTCTCTCTCTCTAACACTCTTTCTCTCTCTCTAACACTCTTTCTCTCCCTGTAACTCTCTCTCTCTCTCTAACACTTTTTCTCTCCCTGTAACTCTCTCTCTCTCTCTAACACTCTTTCTCTCCCTGTAACTCTCTCTATCTCTCTCTCTAACACTCTTTCTCTCCCTGTAACTCTCTCTCTCTCTCTCACACACACACATATATACAGTAATCCCCTTTGCATGACTCAAAACATCATTATCGGATTAGCCAACACAAAGACCTTCAGATATCCTCGTTCCAGCTCTATCCAGGGGGCCCACCTCGCTTTTTCTCTTTCTCTCCCTCTCTCTTTGGCTTTTATCCATTCGGCCCCATTCAGCCTACTGTTTTAAGACGTTTACCCCCATCCAGGTGTCAATATTTTCCTGGCGAGTGGTAGCGAGCCAGCATATATATATATTAGTTTTGACAGCAAGCTAAATTTGTACATTTTTCGATATAAAAATGTCTCCGGCGAAGCCGGATTTCTCCATACAATGCTGGCTCGCTATCGCTCGTCAGGAAGAAATCGACACCTGGAAGGGGATAAACGTCTTGAAACAGTTGGCTGAATGGGGCCGAAAGGATAAAAGCCAAAGAGAGAGGGAGAGAAAGAGAAAAAAGCGAGGTGGGCCCCCTGGATAGAGCTGGAGCGAGGATATCTGAAGGTCTTTGTGTTGGCTAATCCGATAATGATGTTTTGAGTCATGCAAAGGGGATTACTGTATATATGTGTGTGTGTGAGAGAGAGAGAGAGAGTTACAGGGAGAGAAAGAGTGTTAGAGAGAGAGATAGAGAGAGTTACAGGGAGAGAAAAAGTGTTAGAGAGAGAGAGAGAGTTACAGGGAGAGAAAGAGTGTTAGAGAGAGAGAGAGAGTTACAGGGAGAGAAAGTGTTAGAGAGAGAGATAGAGAGTTACAGGGAGAGAAAGTGTTAGAGAGAGATAGAGAGTTACAGGGAGAGAAAGAGTGTTAGAGAGAGAGAGAGAGTTACAGGGAGAGAAAAACTGTTAGAGAGAGAGAGAGAGAGAGTTAGAAAGAGAGAGAGTGTTAGAAAGAGAGAGAGTGTTAGAAAGAGAGAGAGTGTTAGAAAGAGAGAGAGAGAGAGTTACAGGGAGAGAGAGAGAGAGAGAGTTACAGGGAGAGAAAGAGTGTTAGAGAGAGAGAGAGTTACAGGGAGAGAAAGAGTGTTAGAAAGAGAGAGAGAGAGAGTTACAGGGAGAGAAAGAGTGTTAGAGAGAGAGAGAGAGAGTTACAGGGAGAGAAAGAGTGTTAGAGAGAGAGAGAGAGTTACAGGGAGAGAAAGAGTGTTAGAGAGAGAGAGAGAGAGAGTTACAGGGAGAGAAAGAGTGTTAGAGAGAGAGAGAGAGAGTTACAGGGAGAGAAAGAGTGTTAGAGAGAGAGAGAGAGAGAGAGTTACAGGGAGAGAAAGTGTTAGAGAGAGAGATAGAGTTACAGGGAGAGAAAGAGTGTTAGAGAGAGAGATAGAGAGTTACAGGGAGAGAAAGAGTGTTAGAGAGAGAGAGAGTTACAGGGAGAGAAAGAGTGTTAGAGAGAGAGAAAGAGAGTTACAGGGGAGAAGAGAGAGAGAGAGAGAGAGAGAGAGTTACAGGGAGAGAAAGAGTGTTAGAGAGAGAGAAAGAGAGTTACAGGGAGAGAAAGAGTGTTAGAGAGAGAGAGAGAGAGAGTTACAGGGAGAGAAAGAGTGTTAGAGAGAGAGAGAGAGTTACAGGGAGAGAAAGAGAGTTACAGGGAGAGAAAGAGTGTTAGAGAGAGAGATAGAGAGTTACAGGGAGAGAGTGTTAGAGAGAGAGAGAGAGAAAGAGTGTTAGAGAGAGAGAGAGAGTTACAAGGAGAGAGAGAGAGAGTTAAAAGGAGAGAGAGAGAGAGAGAGAGAGAGTGTTAGAGAGAGAGAGAGAGTTACAGGGAGAGAAAGAGCGATAGAGAGAGAGAGAGAGAGTTTCAAGGAGAGAAAGAGTGTTAGATTTACATAGATTTACATAGATACACTGGCCACACAGATCTTACGATCCCTACGAGGTGACCAGGACTTAATCCTAATAGAGATAGCAACCCTAAGAGAAAGTGGAAGGAAAGGATAGCAAAGATGAAGGCTCTCTCCCCACCCTCCGCTCCCTCCGGCAATATGCCGTACATGAAAATAGTTAGAAGTGAATAACCTTGCAGGGCTTGGAAATCGCCTGAAGGAATTTATAGTATAGTTAGAAATGGAAAGGAAAAGGCATGCACACCTTCACTTTTTTTTTTATTTTTTTTTTTTCCCTTTTCCAACTGAAAATGTTTTCATTTCCGCCAGGTTCTCTTATTAGTGATCAGCTTCTACTGCAGACCAAATTTTCTGTGATATGTGTCTAACCTTTTTTTAAATGTGTATATCGAGTCACTGTCAATAACTTCATTAGGGAGCTTATTCCACTCATTAATAATACTGTGGGTGAAGAAATTTTTAGTTATGTCTAGGTTCACTTTCCTGCCTGTTAGTTTTAATTTGTTTCCTCTTGTGGAACCTTCTTTGGCTATCTTAAATAGATTATTAGAATTTACGTTACTAAAGCCTTTTAGTATCTTAAAACACTCTATCAGCTGTCCCCTTATTCTCCGTTTCTTAAGCGAAAACAGGTCGAGTTCTCTTAATCTCTTATTGTATGGCTTATTTCTAAGGGAAGGGATTAACTTTGTTGCTCTACGCTGAACGGATTCTAGTTTCTCTATGTCTTTTTTTAAGTAGGGAGACCAAAACTGCACAGCATACTCCAGATGTGGCCTCACAATACTTTTATATAGTGGTACAACTATGTCTTTACTATGACAATGAAAATTTCTTTTAATGAAACCTAGCGCTCTATTTGCTTTGTTAGATGCTGCGGTGCATTGGCTTGTAGATTTTAGATTTTCATTGATAAGCACTCCTAGGTCTTTTATCTGTGATACGCTCTTTATCTTTTCTCCATTCATATGGTATTCGTATTTGTTGTTTCGGGAGCCTATTTGTAGTATCAGGCATTTGTTTACATTAAAGGGCATCTGCCAATTTTCTGACCACTCTGATATCTTGTTTAAATCTGATTGCAGGCTACTTCTATCGCTTTCTGATATTATTGCATTTCCTATTTTAGTGTCATCGGCGAATTTGGAAATTATGTTATTAATGCCGTTGTCTAAATCATTAATATATATTATGAATAATAATGGGCCCAGAACTGAACCCTGTGGGACTCCACTAGTCACCGGAGTCCATTCTGATTCCACTCCATTAATAATTACTCTTTGTTTTCTTTCGCTTAACCAATTCCTTATCCAATTAAGTGTGTTGCCTTGTATTCCTAGATTCTCGACCTTCTGAAGTAATTTATTATGAGGGACCTTGTCGAAGGCCTTCTGGAAGTCCAAGTACACTATATCAAGACTTTTGGTAAAATCATTAATCTTAAATAGGTTGTCATAAAATTCGATAAGGTTCGTTAGGCATGATTTTTTTGCTCTGAAGCCGTGTTGACTATTATTAATAAGATTATTATTCTCTATGAAAAGTACAAGTTCGTCTCTTATAATTGATTCTAATAGTTTTACAACAACGGAAGTTAAGCTAATGGGTCTGTAATTCCCTGGTTGTTTTTTATCTCCCTTTTTAAATATTGGTGTAATATTCGCTGTCTTCCAGTCAGTGGGTAATTGTCCATGTTGGAGTGACAGAGAGAGAGAGAGAGAGAGAGTTACAGGGAGAGAAAGTGTTAGAGAGAGAGAGAGAGAGAGAGAGTTACAGGGAGAGAAAGAGTGTTACAGAGAGAGAGAGAGAGAGTTTAAAAATTTCACACACACTCTCTCTCTCTCTCTCTCTTTGTCCTTACTAAGAAAAATAAATATTACAAATAGAAGGTCCCACCCCTTTCCCATTTTTAAGTAAGCCATTTTAGATTTACAGAAGTCACCATTACTTGCATTATGTACTGCATGTCCACAAACAATTCACTCTCTCTCTCACACACACTCTCTCTCTCTCTCTCTCTCTCTCCTTGTAACTCTCTCTATCTCTATCTCTCATTCTCTCTCTTTCTCTCACACTCTCCTTCTCTCCTTGTAACTCTCTCTCTCTCTCTAACACTTTCTCTCCTTGTAACTCTCTCTCTCTCTAACACTCTTTCTCTCCTTGTAACTCTCTCTCTCTCTCTCTCTCTCCTCTTTCTCCTTCTTCTCTCTCTCCTCTCTCTCCTCTCTCTCTCTCTCCTTCTCTCTAACACTCTTTCTCTCCTTGTAACTCTCTCTCTCTCTCTCTAACACTTTCTCTCTCACTCTCTCTAACACTCTTTCTCTCCCTGTAACTCTCTCTCTCTCTCTAACACTCTCTCTCTCTCTCTCTCTCTCTCTCTCTAACACTCTTTCTCTCCTTGTAACTCTCTCTCTCTCTCTAACACTCTTTCTCTCCTTGTAACTCTCTCTTTCTCTCCCTGTAACTCTCTCTCTCTCTAACACTCTTTCTCTCCTTGTAACTCTCTCTCTCTTATGCCTCTCCTTGTAACTCTCTCTCTCTCTCTCTACACTCTTTCCTCCTCCTGTACTCTCTCTCTCTCTCTCTCTAACTCTCTCTCTCTCTCTCTCTCTCTCTAACACTCTCTCTCTCTCTAACACTCTTTCTCTCCTTGTACCTCTCTCTCTCTCTAACACTCTTTCTCTCCTTGTAACTCTTTCTTTCTCTCCCTGTAACTCTCTCTCTCTCTCTAACACTCTTTCTCTCCTTGTAACTCTCTCTCTCTCTATCTCACTTTTCCTTTCTCCTTCTGTAACTCTCTCTCTCTCTCTCTAACACTCTTCCTTTCTCTCCTTGTACTCTTCTTCTCCCCACTCCCTGTAACTCTCTCTCCTCTCCTCTCTCTCTCTTTCTTCTACTCTCTTCTCTACTCTCTCTCTCTCTCTCTCTTTCTTCTCTTCCCCTCTTCTCTATCTCCTCTCTCTCACTCTCCTTGTACTCTCTCTCTCTCTCTCTAACACTCTTTCTCTCCTGTACTCTCTCTCTCTCTCTAACACTCTTTCTCTCCTGTAACTCTCTCTCTCTCTCTCTCTAACCTCTTTTCTCCTCCTGTAACTCTCTCTCTCTCTCCTCTAAAACTCTTTTCCTCCTGTACTCTCTCTCTCTCTCTCTCCTCTTTCCCCTTGTACTCTCTCTCCTCTCTCTCTCTCTACACTCTTTCTCTCCCCTGTAACTCTCTCTCTCTCTCCTAACACTCTTTTCTCCCCTTGTAACTCTCTCTCTCTCTCTCTAACACTCTTTCTCTCCCTATAACTCTCTCTCTCTCTCTAACACTCTTCTCTCCCCTGTACTCTCTCTCTCTCTCTATCTCTCTCTCTCTAACTCTTTCTCTCTCTCCCTGTAACTCTCTCTCTCTCTCTAACACTCTCTCTCTCTCTCTCTCTCCTGTAACCTCTCTCTCTCTACACTCTTTCTCTCCCTGTAACTCTCCTCTCTCTCTCTAACACTCTTTCTCTCCCTGTAACTCTCTATCTCTCTCTCTAACACTCTTTCTCTCCCTGTAACTCTCTCTCTCTCTCTAACACTCTTTCTCTCCCTGTAACTCTCTATCTCTCTCTCTAACACTCTTTCTCTCCCTGTAACTCTCTCTCTCTCTCTAACACTCTTTCTCTCACTGTAACTCTCTATCTCTCTCTCTAACCCCATTCTCTCCCTGTAACTCTCTCTCGCTCTCTCTAAACAGCTTTCTCTCCCTGTAACTCTCTCTCTCTCTAACACTCTTTCTCTCCCTGTAAATCTCTCTCTCTCTCTAAACACTCTTTCTCTCCTGTAAGTTTCCTCTCTCTCTCTCTAACACTCTTTCTCTCCCTGTAATTCTCTCTCTCTCTCTCTAACACTCTTTCTCTCCCTGTAACTCTCTCTCTCTCTAACACTCTTTCTCTCCCTGTAACTCTCTCTCTCTCTCTCTCTCTAACACTCTTTCTCTCACTGTAACTCTCTCTCTCTCTTTAACACTCTTTCTCTCCCTGTAACTCTCTCTCTCTCTCTCTCTCTCTCTCTCTCTCACACACACACACATATATACAGTAATCCCCTTTGCATGACTCAAAACATCATTATCGGATTAGCCAACACAAAGACCTTCAGATATCCTCGCTCCAGTTCTATCCAGGGAGCCCATCGCTTTTTTCTCTTTCTCTCCCTCTCTCTTTGGCTTTTATCCTTTCGGCCCCATTCAGCCTACTGTTTTAAGACGTTTACCCCCATCCAGGTGACAATATTTTCCTGGCGAGCGATAGCGAGCCAGCATATATATATTTTAGTTTTGACAGCAAGCTAAATTTTTACATTTTTCGATATAAAAATGTCTCCGGCGAAGCCGGATTTCTCCATACAATGCTGGCTCGCTATCGCTCGCCAGGAAGAAATCGACAGCTGGATGGGGATAAACGTCTTGAAACAGTTGGCTGAATGGGGCTGAATGGGGCCGAATGGATACAAGCCAGGGAAAGAGAGAAAAGGAGAGAAAGATAAAAACAAAACGGTGACCCCCCTTAACCCCTTCTGTACCAGCGACGTCATTTGCATATTATTATAGATATTATTATACGATTTTGTGCAGTTTAAGGAGGATCAATGGTAGTAAAAAGGGTTAAGTGAGATAGTTCGAAGCCTGGTAGTTGCTGGAGGCCTTTTTTAAACTGAATAAAATCGTCTAATTGTAGCAAGAATACAATTAAAGAGACGTCGCCGGAACAGAAGGGGTTAAGGCTTAGTAAAGATAGCGAAGAGAATATATAGCAGTTGTTTGTTTTTCGCTACATGCAGTGTTAGCAGATTTGATCCAGGTGTTTGATTTGAACTAATTATCTTTCTTGATTAAAAGGTGAGTCCACTGCTTTTTTTTATCTTCTTTTCTCTCTTTCTCTGGCTTGTATCCCTTCGGCCCCATTCAGCCTACTGTTTTCAGACGTTTATCCCCATCCAGGTGTCGATTTATCGCTCGCCAGAATTGTATGGAGAAATCCGGCTTTGCAGGAGACATTTTTCCATCGAACAATTTACAAATTTAGCCTGCTGACAAAAAACATTACAACAAATATGCTGGATCGCTACCGCTCGCCAGGAACCTGAATTGGGATAAACATCTCAAAACAATAGGCTGAATGGGGCCGAATGAATACAACCCAGAGAGAGAGGGAGAGAGAGAAAAAAAAAACGAGGTGGACCCCCTTAAACCCTATTTGGTCCGATGTTATTTTTTTCGGTGGTGGGCCTCTCCTGTTTCATTCCACTAGTTTGGCAATAATAAGACGGTTCACCCCATTCAGATGTCGATTATATTCTGGACGAGCGATAGCGATCCTGTCAGTTAGGATAAATTGTATAGCACATTAAATGTGCTCGTAGTAAACTGTCTCTCCTCACTCACAATGGTTTACCCAGGAACTCTGAGAGGAGTTTTTCAATTACTTATGTCTACAATTAATTTTCCACATATCGTTCAAGTTATTGACATCATCCTCACATCCTTTATTCCATATCAGCTATCCATTAACGTCTCGAAGGCTTGTAGTCTTTGTTTCGTCCACGCAAATTCTTATGGGAAGCGAGAGAATGACTAAAGGTCGTTGCACACTTACATGACAGCCCCTTCAAGACTGGCACGAACACCCACGACACATACAAATCCTGTGTCTTGCCGAATTTACTAGAGATCGCGGAGAAAATGGCTGGCATCGTTAGAGTCGTATCTCTACCGTATCTCTTCCGCACGACTTGATAAGACTCTAACGATGCCGATACGGTGGAGAAACAAATGCTACGAAGAAGATAGGAAAAGTCGTGCGAAGGGTACACGACTAGTCCACGGAAAAGATACGACCCAAAAGATTGAGATACAACTCAGAAGAATCATATCGACGCCGTGAGACAGGCAACCGGATTGAGGCTAGACGCGCGGTTGCCAACTCGACCGTTGCCAATTTACTGCACGGAAGAGATATGGTCCGCACGGCAGGCTTACGCACCAGACGACGTTGATACGGGCCATACGGCCAAGCGGCTCGCTTGGTGTAGTGACTAGCGTCTCGGACTTCCACCCAGAAGGCCCGGGTTCGCGCCAACGCTCGGCGCATTAAAGATTTTTCACAAGCACTGAGTCGTTACCATCCCTCATGAGCAAAGGGATGGGGTAGTAGTACAGGACCCCAATGGAAATACTAATCGGCCTTATTGAGCTATCCTTAGCTAGCTTAGCATGCGCTAGCTTTAAGAACTATTATTATTATTATTATTATAATACGGACCATACGTCTTTGATACGGACCACACGCTTGTGATACGGCGAGTTCGTGATGGATACCAGACTCAGACGATTTTTTACAGTTGCCGGGGGATTCCCACAAACTTTTGAACAGCTCAAAATCTTGTATCGACCCCAGATACGTCGCTTGGACCGAAAGAGTCACCCACGGCTAATTTTCGATATCCACGATTATGTTACCAATTCGCCGTATCTTGCTGAAATTTCGAGTCGGGAACTCGCCTGGAGGGGCTTTCGTGTCAGTGTGCAACGACCTTAAGAGGGTGTACGAGAGCGAATGACGGCGTCAGGCAATAGATAGATAGATTTTTTTTTTCTGTGAGATCGTGTAAGGGTTTAGCTATGGTGGCAAATCCTTCCACCTTTCTCTTACCCCATATATAAACATGACTTCTCCTTCTGTTTGTCAGTGCCTGTGTTGAGTGTGGAGGTGGTGGTGTTAGGATCGGTGTGGGCTGGTGAGGTGAGGGAGGTGGAGTGTAGAGTGTATGGCTGTCGACCACAACCCCTCGTCCTCTGGTGGCTCGACGCTCTCATGATGCACACCTTCACCTACAGGGTAAGTCAATGTACAGTCGGCCTAATAAGTCATGTCCCAGCTGTCATTACGTTTGGCTTGCTCTGTGCTGTATTAATGTCTGTCAGATGTAAGTGTAATGCTAATAGGTCATGTCTCAGCTGTCATTACGTTTGGCTTGCTCTGTACTGTATTAATGTGTGTCAGATGTTGAATAGGGTGGGTAAGTGTAACGCTAATAAGTCATGTCCCAGCTGTCATTACGTTTGGCTTGCTCTGTACTGTATTAATGTCTGTCAGATGTTGAATAGGGTGGGTAAGTGTAACGCTAATTATAAGTCATGTCCCAGCTGTCATTACGTTTGGCTTGCTCTGTACTGTATTAATGTCTGTCAGATGTTGAATAGGGTGGGTAAGTGTAACGCTAATAAGTCATGTCCCAGCTGTCATTACGCTTGGCTTGCTCTGTACTGTATTAAGGGAGCCCACCTCGTTTTTTTTTTATCTTTCTCTCCCTCTCTCTTTGGCTTGTATCCATTCGGCCCCATTCAGCCTACTGTTTTAAGACTTTTATCCCCATCCGGGTGTCAATAAATTCCTGGCGAGCGGTAGCGAGCTAGCATACATGTATTTTTGTTTTGACAGCAAGCTAAATTTGTAAATTTTTCGATAGAAAAATTTCTCCGGCGAAGCCGGATTTCTCCATACAATGCTGGCTCGCTATCGCTCACCAGAGAGAAATCGACACCTGGATGGGGATAAACGTCTTAAAACAGTTGGCTGAATGGGGCCGAATGGATACAAGCCAGGGAAAGAGAGAAAATGAGTTAAAAAAAGGCAGGTGACCCCCCCTTAAACAAAATTGAGCAAGTTTACTAGAGCTCTCCACAGCAGATGCCCCACTTGTGTATAAGAGACGAGAAAATTAGCCGAGTCTGTTCACACTGCCGGGGGGGGGGGGGGGGGGGGGGGGGGGGGGGCGGCAACAACAACACGTTCGGGAGACATATACTGTAGGAGGCATATCATTAAGGGGACATGGGCCGGTTTTCTGGACCACTTTCTCCCTCATGTTTAGCCCCATTAGTTTTCAGATGTTAAGATGTTTGCCCCATTAGTTAGTCGATTATAAGACCTTTCGCCCCATTTCTTCGTTAATATTTAGACCTTTCGTGCTATTTAGGTGTCGATTTTTTCCCTGGCGAACGATAGTGAGCCTGTAATGTTTGAAGAACCGGCCTTCGGCCAGGAAATTTGTCTACCGAAAAATGTACAAATTAATCAAGAAGGGGGATCTAATGGATGTTTTTTTTAAATTTGATGGAGGTCTAGGGAGGAAACTAGAAAAATAATGAATACATGCAAAAATCGTCCCAAAAGTGAACCATCTCCTCTTAAGGTGGCTCTTTAGACCGTGTAATGGAGATACTGGCTCAAACAGAAAGGCTTCTGTGAGGAAACTTGTTAGGCAGCAGATGAAAATTTTAGCAAATGAACAGATTATTTACCTATTAGCAAAAATTAAAGCAAAGCAAGTCAATAGATAACTAGTATTATCAAATTATGTAAGTGCTTAAATAATATATTTCAAATACAGTCAATTATATCGTTAGCCGGGTTATTGTAACAGTTTTAATTAAGGTAAATTCAACAGTACATTGATCGGCGTAGGGATGTAGCGACTGTACTGCCTGTCACTTTGTGGTGCAGATAGCTTCTGGAGGATGGGACTGGGAATCCCACCTCCAGAATTGCTAGGAGGAGGCTGTAGGCACCAGCTGAACAGGGTGGTACTCCCGAGAAGTGCTAGGTGGTTGATAAGGACAGTTGGAACTCCTGTTTCATCACCTGGCCTCCCTAGCTAATCCTTTCTGTGCCTCATCAATATTGAAGGCAACCCCAGCCTGCCCTCCAAAACACCTTCTCCTCCTATCCATACATTATACTACAAACACCTTACATTCTACATTTTTTGTTTTGTTTTTTTAAATACAAGAGATGACAAAACCACGACCCGCCTCGGAGTTCCCAGGGGGGGGGGGGGGGGGGGGTATTTGTCTGACCCCTGGCAGCGACTAGCCAAAGTGCTCTGGACCACTACCTTCTACTCTCACTATTAATTTTGACAACATTCGTGGCCTTTCCTCTAACTTCCACTCTGTGGAACACCACCTCTCCTCTGCCAACCCTGATCTTCTCTTTCTCACCGATATGCAGGTGTCTGGGACTACTGCCAGCAAACCCTTCTCTGTATCCTCCTACTATCTCTATCCTCAGTTTCAAGCCAAAGGTGTATGTTGCGTAAATGTATGCAACAATCTTGCTTTCTCTCGTGTTCCCAACTTAGATTGTTTATTTGTTATTTATTTATTTGATTGTTAGATTGTTAGATTGTGGAGTGGAAGTGGAGTGGTTGCATTGAGGCAGTTGGACAAAATTCAAAATAAAGCTATTAGATTAATCAATAACCCTGCAATCACACAGGACCTTCCTATATTATCCATACGAAGAAACGTTGCATCCCTTGCATTATTCTACAGATATTTTCACAGCAATTGTTCCGAGGAACTTGCTTCAATTGTGCCGCCTCTCCACATCTTTCCCCATAGAACTAGGGCAGCTGAGAGCGCCCATGAATTTACACTTTCTCCTCCACAATGCAGAACTTCTGCTTATCAAAATTCATTTATCCCTAGAACTACTACTCTTTGGAATTCACTTCCCTCGAGTTGCTTTCCACAAACTTACAATCTACAAATGTTTAAATCCAGTTGTTACAAACATTTTATGAATGGAGGATGCCTTTAGGCACATGGACCTTATTGTTGTATCTGTGTTTTTCCTTCCTCCGTTCATTGTCTCTTAAAAAAAAAAAAAAAAAAAAAAAAAATTCTTCTGAATTCTCAACTCTCTGGCTAAAGCTTTCTTGTCACTCACAAACTAAATATTTCTGTGCTGTTTATCTCTCCCCTAATTCTACGGACTATCCAAAATTCTTTGACTATCTAACTTCTCAAATGGAACACATTCTATCCATCTCTCCTTTAGCAAAAATCTCCATCTTAAGAGATTTCAGCGTTCAGCACCGCCAATGGCTCTCCTGTTTCCACTGACCAACCTGGTGAACAAGCCTACATCTTTTCTATCCTAAGTGACCTGGAGCAGTTAGTCCAGCAACCCACCCATATCCCGGATCACTTTGGAGATCGGCCCAACATTCTTGACTTATTTCTAACCTCTAACCCTTCTCTTTTGGGCTCCTCCAACCATAAACTCATCTCAGTCACCTGTCCTATCTCTCCGGTACGGCCACCCAATCCTCCCTGCCAGCGGCGCTTATGGCACTTTGGCGCTGTCGACTGGGAGGCTTTTCGGCAGTACTTCTTTGATTTCCCATGAACTGACTTTTGCTTCCGTGGCCGGGGACCCTTGAAGAGTACTGAATGCATTACCAAGGTAATCCTCTCAGGCATGGAAGCATACATTCCATTTTCTTTCTCTCAGGCTAATGCAAAAAGATTTTGGTTTACTCATGCTTGCTCTACTGCTGTCCGCAATAAGGAGGAAGCATTCAAACGGTACCATTGCCTTCAAACTCAAGAATCTCATACTTCCTATGTTTCTGCCCAGAATCAAGCCAAATATGTTCTTCGCCTTGCCAAACATTCTTTCATCAGTAATAAATACACTGAACTATCCAACTCCAGCTCTTCCCAAGCCTTCTGGCATCTAGCCAAAAACCTCCCCAAGTTTTCTTCTTCGTCTTTCCCTCCGTCCTACCACTGTCATTCAACGGTCTTTTTGCGCAAAATGTTTCCTCAGTCCTGTTATCAGAGTCATGAGGACTTACATTGCTCTGAAAGCCAGCTCTGTCAGTGCCAGTTTCTACATTGAAGTTCAGCAGGATAATATTCCTTCCTTGCAGTATATGGAAGTGAAATACACTAATGTTCTATTTAGGAAACAGACAGTAATTATACCAAATAAATTGGAAGTAGGCAAATATCTTATCAATATCAATAATTGTTAATCCTTTCAATCCCAGCGCCGTATATATATGTCAGTAGATAAGTAACTCCCCAGTCCCAGCTACGTATATATCCGTCAGTAATGTACTTTCCTTGTAACTGCCTGTACAACCCTGTACCAGTTACCATGACCTTTTGAGCACTGCTCCCATGTTGGCAACACTTCTCAGCTTATATGAGACCCACTGAAGGGTGACAGAGCCAGTGTTGCCTCATCTTTGGAGGTGAATAGGTGGTCTCTCCTGCCATTTTTGCCACATTGCTTGGGACTGCTGGGGACTTTTATTACTGTATCCTACGGTACAGTATGGGTTAACCAGCCACCATAGCAATTCAACAATTTTCTCTGCATTCCAACATTGGTCTCACTCATCTCAATACCAAGTCACCTTAACAATCATTGTATTAGTTCAACCATCATTCTAACTAAATAAATTACACCACAAACATCTTTACCTCCTTCAGGAATATAAATACCACAAACATCTTTACTACCCTCAGGAAGAGTCTGGTGGCAACGTGACAGTGGGTGTACTAAGGCTGAGAGCCGGGGTGGGAGATGATGGGGCGCAACTCATCTGTCAGGCTACCAACGTCCAACTGCCGCACCTCGCATACCAGGACTCTACCATCATCTCTGTCAACTGTAAGATACTTGATGTTTCTTGTTGGCTATTCTCTTCTCTTTTATAGTACATATAAGTAACACCCCATTCACCAATTACAAACCCCAATGTACTTGAATAAACTAATGAAAGCATATGGTCCTCCCGGGATTCGAACTCGGGACACCACACCCAGAACAGAAGCACCTAAATCATTACACCACCAACACAGTTAATACCATGAATCCACCATCCTCTTTCTCAATGGTAAATTATTTATCGATTGTTTAGGGTCATGTATAGCTACCTTGTCATACCCAGCATTTACTACGCAATGCATCAATGTTTTTTGTAAATTGTTCCATATCCTTGTACATACCCAAACTCCAACATCCTCGCTATCATCTTTAACCCGGGAAAGACGTCAAGACTCTTAAGAGGTTTTACTGGGCAAAGGCGCTGGGACTCTTAAGAGGTTAGGCATAAAAAATGCCTTTCAAAACACTTCACTGGCAATCAAAATAAAGCAATATGTGATTAAGTCAAATAATTCCCATCCATACCTCTTATCACTCCTCCACGTGTCCAACCCTCCTTCCCTCAATTATCAGCTATTTTTCCTCTTATTCCCCTTTTTATCGGGTAATTTTCTGCGCGAATTTCCCGCCCACGATCTCAGGGTCACAGGGGAGGCAGTTAGAGATCTTAGAAACAGAGAGACTTCACTTGCAAGACGTCAGTGTCGATCGGGAAGTGAGAGAGAGGGGGTATATGTCGCGTCGGCTCTCCCCTCCTGATACGATCGGTCAGCAATAATACGTCTTTTTCACCCCCCATTACTATTCCCACTTGTTTTATTGCTGTTAAATATTAATATCTTCATATTAAACGTAAAATAGGCGCATATGAATAAGTAATAACAATATTTATGGTAAAATGATGATTTCCGTCAGGAATGGGCCAAAATACCTTCACTTGGCGGGAGGGTTTGAAATACCATAGCTTTGCCGTTTAAAGGTTAAGTTACTTAATGCATAGTGTTAGTTATTCTCTAACTACATATCAGGACTCAACCATCCTCTGTGTTACATGAATGTGAAAGGGACAATCATACTTGCCAATATGTTCGTGGTTTCCTGGATTTCCGTGGTTTCTCGTTTACTCCCATGGTCTTGCTGACAATCCACGCTGCCTTAGTAAGTTGGGATATTGTCAATTAACCACGAAAATTGTCGGAGCAATAACAACTTATTTGACCTAGTGGATTATATAATGATGCAATACATTATTTATAATAAATCATACGTTGGCATACTATTGGGTAATATTATTGGTATATACTGTATATATATTTTTTTCTATGTGGATGAGGGCGAAAAAAAGGCAAAACAATCTGTGACGAGTGCCTCCCCCAGAGTTAAAAGAGTGACAGGGCCAAAATCAAGGAATGTTCGAGCCAAAATGTCTGGACAGACAGATTTTGAAACAATTTAAGTCATAGGACTTCGTACCCTGCATAGAGGTGGTATGCACTGAGAGAGCTCTGAGGAACACTGATTATTGTAGTAGCAATAGAATGGCGAGAGAGATGCAACATTGCGGCGGAGAGAGAGAGATTGCAGAAAGTCGGTGAGTGGACGGGAGTTAACGACACGAAAGGCTTTCCTTTCTACTTTTAGTGGAGCAGATAACTGCAAATTTCAGGAGAATCGTTCATTTCCGGAAACAAGGACCAAATTTGGCACACATACTCCTTGGGGATTGCTTTTTTGATAAAACCCGTTAGCCACCTAAAAATTCAAGATGGCGGCCATTTTTCAAGATGGCCGCCATTGAATATACAGAAATATTGCATTTCGCAATAAAATCGCAAAGACTTGTCCTATTTGAATGATCTTGGTGTCAAATCATACATTTTTCACTATGTAGAATCCGAATTTGGAACCATGGACTTACTCACTAGCTTCCTTGTACCATAATATCAGTCCCGGAATCCTAATATTCTGCTAAATTAGAGGTTCATGTCGTCTGACTCGGCTTAAATGCATGGTAGTGTATATCGTAGTAGTGTTAGAGGTTTAGTATGTGTAGCATCTTCCTGTACAAGGCTTCCAAACTGGACATGACACGATGCGGTGGGGGGGGGGGGGGGGACGTTGAGAGACTTGCAGCGGAAGGTGTAGAGTAGTAGCTCAACAGAGCGGATGTCAACGCACAGCCAGGGCACACTGGTGGCACCGCTGCTGTGAAACTCAGCATGGGGACCCTGGAACAGAAGCATCCTCAGCTGGCTCAGGAGTTCCAGAGTGGAAACTTTGTTGTACACAAATCGAGCCGACAGTTCTCAGCAATGGCTATTGACCAAGCTCACGAGCAGGCCAACGCTGTCATCAAGGCAGACGGGGGTGTGATCGGCGTGACTGAAGACCCATCGGCACTGAGAAGATGGATGATAGCTGGTCCTCAAGTCAGCCACTTGGTTGCACAATATGAGGCAGCATGTGGGACCAAAGAGGGTACTGAACACACCAGCCACCATGAGGAGACAGAACGAGCACAAAGAGTGTTCCTTGAGAAAGTAGAAAAGCTCTCACAAGCCATGACAGATATGTGCAATCCTTTCCAGGAGGAGAGTTGGGACCTGCTTTCACTTGATACAAAGGATATTGCTCACCACACTGCCGCCGAGCTGATTGGCACACACCTTGAGAAAGGCAAGGTCCGTTTCCAGGAGTTTATGAAGGGACTGGAAGGGGAAGAAGAATCCACCTTCTATGAACCAATCAAGAAGAACAGGGTTGACTTTTTCCGACAGGTACCAGCCTCTGTTGACTCTTCAAAGCAAAAAGTGCTGAAGGAAGACTGTCAACTGTTCTCCAAGCTGTTCATATCATGCCAGAGCAGAGAGTGTGACTTGAAGGAGTTCTTCCGTCATGAGAAACCAGTACACATCCTGCTGCCCTCAGTGATGGTGGAAAGCTCCACACCTGTCAGAAATCCCACCTCACTACCATTCTTCAGAGCCAAGTTACAACCCCTGAGGCAGAGCCAGACACCGACACCATCATCATTGATGGTGCAGCGTTGGTGAACAGTCTGCCCCCACGGAGTTCAAGACGTTCGAAGAGTACGCAATGCTCGATGTCCTTCCTAGAATACAAGCATACTCTACCAAGTACAAGAGAACAGACATTGTGTTTGATGTCTACCGGCCATCTAGTCTGAAAGCTGAACTAGATCAAAGTGAGGACGCGGGGAGGACGCAGGGTGACCCGGAAGCGCAAAATTCCCTCAACCTGGCGAAACTTCCTGAGAGAAAATGACAACAAAGCCGAGCTGTTCAACTTTCTGGCTGATAAGATTGCACATGTGGCCACACCAAATGTGGTCATTGTGACCAAGGAAGAAGATGCTGTCAGCAACCGCACTATCAATCTGGCTGGGGTGGCACCGTGCAGTCATGAAGAAGCTGACACGCGGATCTTTGTGCATGCCAGGCATGCAACAGAAGCAGGCAGCAAAGTCATCATGGTCAAAGCCATCGACAAAGATGTTGTCGTCATCGCAGTCAGTGTTCTGCAGGCACTTCAGGAGCTAGGTCTGCAGCAGTTGTGGGTTGCCTTTGGCCAAGGACAGAACCTGAGGTGGGTTCCTGCACATGACTTGTGTTGCACTCTTGCAGAAAAGAGCAAAGGGATGCTCTTCTTCCATGCCTTCACTGGCTGCGATGTCGTTTCAGCATTCCGTGGCAAAGGGAAGAAGTCTGCTTGGCAAACCTGGGATGTTTGTGATGAGGCTTCCGGTGTCTTCAGCAAACTCAGCCAATACCCACCGGTAGTTGATGATGAAGACCTGGAGACCTTGGAGAAGTTCGTGGTCATGATGTACGACAGATCCAGCACAGCTGAAGGTGTCGATGATGCGAGGTTGGACATGTTTGCTCGGAGGCAGAGGCCGTACGAAGCCATTCCTCCAACCCGAGCAGCACTGAAGCAGCATGTGAAGCGTGCTTGCCTACCAGGCGGGCTGCATCTGGAGTCAGTCAACAGTACGTCAACCAGAAACGCAGACTCCTGCCAACTGGGGCTGGACCAAGAAAGGAGATCTGTGGCAGATCGTTTGGACAGAGCTCCCACCCAGTGCAGAGAGTTGCCAGCAGCTGACCAAGTGTGGATGTAAGTCGGAATGCTGCGGTCGATGCAAATGCTACTGCTTTGGTCTGACCTGCATGGCACTGTGCAGCTGCAGATGCGAGGTTTAGAAGCGTTGTAGTATACTCATCCAGGCAGCAAGACAATAAGTGACAAACAAGTATAGGCCTACTGCCTACATGTACATCCAATAATATATCGGACTGATGGTGCCTATGATATGGGCACTTTTGACCCTAATTATGATTTCCGGGACTGATATTATGGTACAAGGAAGCTAGTGAGTAAGTCCATGGTTCCAAATTCGGATTCTACATAGTGAAAAATGTATGATTTGACACCAAGAGCATTCAAATAGGACAAGTCTTTGCGATTTTATTGCGAAATGCAATGTTTTTGTATATTCAATGGTGGCCATCTTGAAAAATGGCCGCCATCTTGAATTTTTAGGTGGCTAACGGGTTTTATCAAAAGAGCAATCCCCAAGGAGTATGTGTGCCAATTTTGGTGCTTGTTTCCAGAAATTAACGATTATTCCAATTATCTGCCCCACTATTTGTCTAGAAGTGCTGTGTGAGAGGATCCTCCCCACACATGTGAACAATACTCAATACAAGGACGCACTGTGCCCCTGTACAGAGCACAACCAGCTTCTGGGAGGCTGCCTTAGCAATACTGGTAATATGGTCCTTCCAAGAAAGAGCAGAAGAAAAAGAGACACCAAGAATACTGAGAGAAGATGAAGTGTTGATTTTTGTTTTGTTGAAGAATTAGGGATAGTCAACTGGGAGTTCACAGTGGGTAGATAGATGGAGAAATTGGGTTTTGGAAGCATTATAGGTAACAAGGTTTTCTCTGCCCCAATTGCAGATGGTAGTTAGATCAGAAGATAAATGTTCTATGACTTCATTACGTTTGCTTTTAAGGGATTGCTGGCTGGGGCGTTCTGGGAAACTAATTGAATAGTGTAAGGTAGAGTCTTCTGCATATGAATGGATAGGACTGGAGGTACAGTGGAGAAGATAATTAATTTTATGAAAATTAAAAAGATAATAGGAGATAGGACAGATCCCTGAAGAACACCGGAGTTGATAGGATGAGGAAGTGAACGATGACCGAAAGGAAATTAGAGACAAAGGCACAGATAGAGGGATAGAAACCGAAGGAGGGTAGTTTAGAAATTAGAGATTTGTGCCAGACTCTATCGAAGGCCTTCGGTATGTCTAGAGCAACAGAAAATGTTTCACCGAAGTCCCGAATGGAGGATGACCAAGAGTTAGTAAAATAAGAAAGAAGATCACCAGTAGAGCTGCCCTTGAGGAAGCCATACTGGTGGTCTGAGAGTAGGTTATGAGAAGATAAATGCTTAAGAAATTTTGAGGAAAGATTTGTTTCAATTTTTTTAGAGATGCTAGAAATGAGAGCAATTGGATGATAGTTGGAGGGCTGTGTGCGGTCACCCTTCTTTGGGACAGATTGAATGAGAGCGAACTTCCAGCAAGAGGGGAAGATATTAGAGGAGATACAGAGACGGAAGAGTTTGCCTAGGCAGGGAGTCAGCACAGAAGCACAGTTCTTTAGCCCTTTCAAGCTCCAATACGCGTTTCTGTTCTATTTCTGGCTACTATTAGACGATTTTATTCAGATTAGTAACGGTATATGGAAGTCCAAGGGTTGATTGAGATAGTATTTACCCTTTTAATACCCAAAAAATCCTCCTAAGCTGGTCTAATGATAGCCAAAATAAACTGCTAAAACGCATCAGAGCTTCAAAGGGTTAATACAACAGGAGGAACACCGTCCAGACCGTACGCCTTCTTAGTATTAAGCCCAGAGAGGGTGGAAAGCACATCCTTGGAAGAAATTATGATTTTAGCGTTAGGAGAGTGTGGAGAGGAGGAATAGCACCGGAATCATCTAAGGTGGAGATTTTAGCGTAAGTGTTGTCAGGGAGGAAGTGACGGTAGGGCCGTCAGAGTGGAAAAGAGGAAGGCAAGACGAAGAAGAAATTATTTTGGAGAGGTTTTTGGCTAGATGCCAGAAGGCAGACGCAATATTCCGCTTAAGTTTTCCTCAATAAATTCCATATCGGTGACCAACTGTCGTATTATTATCCTCCCGTGGTTAGTGTTTTCATCAAATAACTACTACAATTAGTATTATTATTATTATTATTATTATTATAAACACACACACACACATTATCCATTATTGTACACTAAGGGAGCCCACCTCGCTTTTTTTCTTTCTCTCCCTCTCTCTTTGGTTTGTATCCATTCGGCCCCATACAGCCTACTGTTTTAAGACTTTTACCCCCATCCAGGTGTCAATATTTTCCTGGCGAGCGGTAGCGAGCCAGCATATATATATATTTTTTTTGACAGCAAGCTAAATTTGTAAATTTTTCGATAGAAAAATTTCTCCGGCGAAGCCGGATTTCTCCATACAATGCTGGCTCGCGATAATTGACACCTGGATGGGGATAAACGTCTTAAAACAGTTGGCCGAATGGGGCCGAATGGATACAAGCCAGGGAAAGAGAGAAAAGGAGAGAAAGATAAAACAAAAAGCCAGTGACCCTCCTTACTGCATCACTCTGGTGTCTACTTTTCTATCCCAACACTTGTTCCAGATGCCCCCCTGGTGTCTGTCCAGCTGGGCCGGTCGCTGGATGCTGAGAGGATCAAGGAAGGAGATGATGTGTATTTGGAGTGTTCGGTGTCCGCCAAGCCTTCGGTCACTGCCGTCACTTGGACCCATAATGTTAGTTAATGTTAAAACAAATACAAACATAAAACAAAAATACAAAAATAACGTAAACATGTGTGTGTGTGAGAGAGAGATAGAGAGAGTGAGTGAATGAGTGAAAGAGTAAGAGAGAGAGAGAGAGAGAGAGAAGAAGAGTCGAGAGAAGAGAGTGAGGAGGATAGAGAGAGAGAGAGAGTGAGTGAGTGAGAGTGAGTGATAGTTACATAGATACACAGACCTTGCGGATCCTACTAGGCAGTCGAGAGAGAGAGAGTGATAGTTACATAGATACACAGACCTTGCGGATCCTACTAGGCAGTCGAGAGAGAGTGAGAGTGAGTGATAGTTACATAGATACACAGACCTTGCGGATCCTACTAGGCAGTCGAGAGAGAGAGAGTGAGTGATAGTTACATAGAGATACAGACCTTGCGGTTCCTACTAGGCAGTCGAGAGAGAGTAAGAGTGAGTGATAGTTACATAGATATACATACCTTGCGGTTCCTACTAGACAGTCGATAGAGAGAGAGAGAGAGAGAGAGCATACTGTACGCTTAGCATCTGCGAACACTAACAATTCCGGTATCTCTCCTATATCGTAACCCCCCTAAACATTATTAAAGTGACAGTGATAATAATGTTAACACTGCCAGCTTACTGTTATTGCACATATATATTTCCTCGCTATATCCCGGTACTCACTCTCTCTCTCTCTCTAATGCAGTCTTCACTTAATGTAAGACAAGAAACAGATAATTCCCTTCTTCACTTCTTAATTAAATATTTTATTTTGTATCTATAACTACAACGTAAATTCAGAAAAATCATTCCTTTCCCCTTTATAATTATACATTACGAATATATTCTCTGCTGCGTTTATAGAAAAGTAATAACAAAAGTAAATATAAGTAAATTAAAATTAATACAAAATTAATACAAAATCATAAATAATTACCCTCTCTTCCTTCCCGTGATAAAGTGATAGCTCTGAGCAGATCTCTCAAGGAAGCCCACCTCGCTTTTTTTTATCTTTCTCTCCCTTTCTCTTTGGCTTGTATCCATTCGGCCCCTTTCAGCCTACTGTTTTATGACGTTTACCCCCATCCAGGTGTCAATATGTTCCTGGCGAGTGGTAGCGAGCCAGCATATATATATTTTTGTTTTGACAGCAAGCTAAATTTGTAAAAAATTTGATAGAAAAATGTCTCCGGCGAAGCCGGATTTCTCCATACAATGCTGGCTCGTTATCGCTCGCCAGGAAAAAATCGACACCTGGAAGGAGATAAACGTCTTAAAACAGTTGGCTAAATGGGGCCGAATGGATAGAAGCTAGGGAAAGAGAAAAAAGGAGAGAAAGATAAACAGCCGGTGACCCCCCCTTAATGTACAAATTTAGCTTGCTGTCAAAACAAATATATATATATATATGCTGGCTCGCTACCACTCGCCAGGAAAATATTGACACCTGGATGGGGGTAAACGTATTAAAACAGTAGGCTGAATGGGGCCGAATGGATACAAGTCAAAGAGAAAGGGAGAGAAAGAGAAAAAAAGCGAGGTGGGCCCCCTTAATAAAGAGAGAGAGAGAGAGAGAGAGAGAGAGAGAGAGAGAGATATTATTGTTACCGGTATACGTAATCAAATGATATTGTGTCTTACATGCTTCTGCAACTGAAAACTGTTGATGGGAATATCGAGAGTAAATTGGATAGGTTATCAAATTACAAGGGTTAACACACACACACACACACTCACTCACTCACTCACTCACTCACTCACTCACTCACTCACTCACACACTCTCTCTCTCTCTCTGTTCTCAATTCCTTCCACATTTACGTTATTGCACTGTCTTCACCCAACTCTCTTATCTATGCATTGCTTTTCCTCTTTTTCGTTGTTTTCTTTAAACCCTGTATACGGTATGACTTCATTTAAACCTGTATACGGTATGACTTCATTTAAACCTGTATACGATATGACTTCATTTAAACCTGTATACGGTATGACTTCATTTAAACCTGTATACGGTATGACTTCATATAAACCTGTATACGGTATGACTTCATTTAAACCTGTATACGGTATGACTTCATTTAAACCTGTATACGGTATGACTTCATTTAAACCTGTATACGGTATGACTTCATATAAACCTGTATACGGTATGACTTCATTTAAACCTGTATACGGTATGACTTCATATAAACCTGTATACGGTATGACTTCATATAAACCTGTATACGGTATGACTTCATATAAACCTGTATACGGTATGACTTCATTTAAACCTGTATACGGTATGACTTCATTTAAACCTGTATACGGTATGACTTCATATAAACCTGTATACGGTATGACTTCATTTTATGTTGCTCTGTAGTACATGTTTCGAATTAATTATGCTGGTCCCCTTTGGCATCATATTTGTCTTTATTTCATATGAGACTATCTATATATATATATATATATATATATATATATATAAAAGGTTACTAGGAAAAGAAGGATCCCCATCTTGATCAATTTATTTTCAATCTTGCAATCAATAAATTGATCAAGATGGGGTCCTTCTTTTCCTAGTAACCTTATTTTTAATGAAAATAAGAGTAATTTTTTGAAAAGACTCGCAGCGTTATTATACATAATGTATTAGGGAAAGTGAAGCTCTATGGAATCCTTATAATATACTCACATAGATTCCACTGTGGGAGAATAGTTTTGATAGTTAACTATAGTTTTGATGTAAATACAACCGCAACTACGAATCTTGTTTCCGAGACCTAGTATATTAAGGGGAGGTCTCCACTTGAGGGATTTTTTTCTTGACTCCTTTCTCCCTCATGATTAGCCCCATTGCTTTTGAGATTTTAAGACGTTTGCCCCATTATTTTGACTATTTTAAGAACTTTCAACCCGTTTCTGTCAATTTTAAAACCTTTCGTGCCATTTAGGTGTCGATTTTATCCTGGCGAGCGATAGCGAGCCTGTAATTTAAGAGTAACCGGCCTTCGGCCGGGACCTTTTTCTACCAAAAAATTTACAAATTTATCTTGAAAGGGGGTCAAGGGGGTGACATTTTAAGATTGCTGCAGGAAACAAACTAAAAACCTCCCCTTAACCTAACCAAACAATCCAACCTAACCTAACCTAGACCCAGTACGTGGGATACAACACTAGCCCTTGCATGCCAGCTACTGTGGGTTCATATATTAGACATACAGTAACATCTTTGTAGAACATAACACTTTACCGTAGCGAGTGTACTCCATTCCGAACACTTTTTGTAAACATTGAACACGTCCGTAGCAGAGCTCTTAAGATTGCAGGACTGAGTTTGTTTACGCGCGGGACTATTTATATCGACAAAATCGAGTTACAAAACTTATCAAAACTATTCTCCCACAGTGGAATCTATGTGAGTATATTATAAGGATTCCATAGAGCTTCACTTTCCCTAATAAATTATGTATAATAACGCTGCCAGTCTATTCCCTATATATATCAAAATAAGATACCCTGGCGAACAACTGCACGATTATATATATATATATATATATATATATATATATATATATATATATGTGTATGTATGTATAGAAAAGTAAAGTCACAAGTAATTACCCTCTCTTCCTTCCCGTAATAAAGTGATAGCTCGGAACATGTATCTTAAGGGAGCCCACCTCGCTTTTTGTTCTCTTTCTCTCCCTCTCTCTTTGGCTTGTATCCATTAGGCCCCATTCAGCCAACTGTTTTAAAGTGTTTATCCCCTTCCAGGTGTCGATTTCTTCCTGGCGAGCGATAGCGAGCCAGCATTATATGGAGAAATCCGGCTTCGCCGGAGAAATTTTTCTATCGAAAAATGTACAAATTTAGCTTGCTGTCAAAACAAAAATATATATATGCTGGCTCGCTACCACTCGCCAGAAAAATATTGACACCTGGATGGAGATAAATGTATTAAAACAGTAGGCTGAATGGGGCCGAATGGATACAAGTCAGGGAAAGAGAGAAAAGGAGAGAAAGATAAAAAAAAAAAAACGGTGACCCCCTTAATATTATAAGTTACTTTAAGACCTGAACGTAGTGAACCGGGAGTAATGGATAATTAAACTAAAATCATAATATTTCCAGACTCCAAACCCCTTGCAAGAATTAATATAGTAAGGATCATCAATTACATTTATGGGCTGAATGAACGACGAGCAGATACCGAAATGATGACGATGCTGCAAAAGAGAGTGAGAGTGGGTGAGAGAGAGAGAGAGAGAGAGAGAGAGAGAGAGAGAGAGAGAGAGAGAGAGAGAGAGAGAGAGAGAGAGAGAGAGAGATGAGCAGAGAGAGAGAGAGAGAGAGAGAGAGAGAGAGAGAGAGAGAGAGAGCGAGAGCGAGAGAGAGAGAGAGTGTGTATTCATGTAATGTTTATTTATTTGTTGATCTGCAAGGCACTACGAATTAAATGAATATTCATAATAATAAAGACAATAAAACAAGCATTGATCATCGAGCAGTTACAGAAAGTGGTGATGAAAATTATCATTGAAGGCTGGTTAGACTAACAATCCTCCCCCGAAACAAGCTAGATAATAAAATTAATTGCCTCAATGGAGGCGATTCATTCGTGGTCGACGTTTCAGAATTCAAGCCGTCTGGCAATAGATACAAAGGAGTACAAAGGAAGTCAAGCAACCACAGGTCTAGCGACCCCTTGAGGTTGTTTGCCCTCTAAATCACTGCTGTTCAAAGTGTCCAACAGTGGTTCAGAGTGGGTAAGGGACAATTGGGGGAAGCACTGCCTTAAGACAGTCCTTGGCAGGGTTAGGAGATGTTAGTAGGGAACAATTTGGGTTAATAACATAACACAGCTACAAGTGATCCTCAATGCATCTGAAAATAAAGTCATTCATTTACAAATGCAATCAGTCGTGGGTTTAAGGCGAGGTGCTTGTCTAGGTGATGTTTTAAGGAATCAACGGTGCTGCAGTCTATAACATCTCGAGGAAGCCCATTCCACAAGTTCACAACTCGATTGAAGAAGAAATTCTTAGCATCGTGCGAGTTAAAAGATTTACCAATAATTTTGCAACCATTTCCCCATATGTAGTTTGATTGGTCGATCGTAAAGTCCTGATTACAGTTCATAGTGTCGATGCCTTTGATGATACTGAAGACTTGAATTAGGTCACCTCTTAGTCTGCCTGGGTTTAAGGAAATAAACTTAATTCTCTAAGATGCTGCTTGTATGGTTTGTTTCTTAGATTAGGTATCCTTTTCGTAACTCTACATTGAACTCGTTCAAGTTTATCGATATCTTTTTGGT
The DNA here is from genome assembly GCA_032716605.1 of Paralithodes platypus. Lineage (NCBI taxonomy): Eukaryota > Metazoa > Arthropoda > Malacostraca > Decapoda > Lithodidae > Paralithodes > Paralithodes platypus. The sequence goes on along the minus strand of CM064565.1, from coordinate 10,752,427 downwards.
AATAGGGGCACCAGGATTGAACGCAATATTCCAGAAGAGGACGAACTAGGGAATTGTAAAGTGTGAGGATTTCATCTTTGGATTTATGCTCGAATGACCTGCCTATGAAGTCAAGTATTATATTTTCCTTCTTAACAACTAGTGAACATTGTTGACTGGGTTTTAGGTTACTCGATATTGTTACTCCCAAATCAGTTTCTCTGTCTACACTCTTAAGCTGAGTGCCATTCATTAAATAGTTTGCTTTCTCATTTCGGGTCCCGATATGGAGTACTTTACATTTATCCACATTAAAACTCATTTGCCAAATTTGAGACTAACTTGAAAGCTTATCTATGTTATTTTGCTTATCTTCTACATGTTCGTTTGAGAGTACAATATTTGGAATTTTTTGGATCATCTGCAAACTTTGAGACTGAGGTGAGGTGAGGCCCTCGTCTGTGTCATTTATATAATCTAGAAGAGAACTGGCCCTAGAACCGATTACAAAAATTACAAAAATATATATTGAAATTCTACGAACCCAGTATCATCATCCTATTATGTGTTAATAAAGTATTACTAAAGCAAAGACGGTACATATAATATTTTCTAAAGTATTAACGGCAATAAAATAGAATATGGTAGAAAGGCAGTACTATAAAAGTTTGCCAAAGAATGCTGGAGGAGGAATAATGGTTGGATCTGCGTTACTGTGCCTTTAAGGGAGCAGAGGTGGTGGATGGTCGTGGTGTGTTCGTGTCCAACATGTCTCTGGTGGTGCAAGGAGTGACTCGTGATCAAGCCGGGGACTACATCTGCCTAGCCACCAACACCAGGAACACAACTCTCTCACAACCACTACAACTCGATGTCAAATGTGAGTAATACCCTGTACCCGCAAAATCCCGCAACCACAAAACTACCCGAGTTGACGTCTGGGATAGCGTAAAATAGTCGTTGGTGAAGAAGTCTAAGAAAACCAACACGTGAATCACCACAAGACTATCACCTGGTTCTTTCAAAGAGAACTAAGGTTGCTATCCTATTGTACATCCATGGTAGTACAGTAGCTTAGCGTTTTCATACTTAGAATATATGGATACATTTCAAACATAAGTTTTTCTCTTGCTATACTTCTTACCCTACATGCATCATTTCCAATAAAAATTAAACAACCTGTTATGTAGGTTACATAACATTGGTCATTTTAAGTGCATGTCCTTCTGGTAGTATTAAGGGGAGATTTCCACTCGAGGGACTTTTTTCTTGACCCCTTTCTCCCTCATGTCTAGCCCCATTGCTTTTGAGATTTTAAGACGTTTGCCCCATTAGTTTGGTGATTTTTAAGAATTTCCGCCCCATTCTGTCAGTTTTAAGACCTTTCGTGCCATTTAGGTGTCGATTTTATCCTGTCGAGCGATAGCGAGCCTGTAATTTAAGAGTAATCGGCCTTCGGCCGGGACATTTTCTACCGAAAAATTTACAAATTTATCTTGAAAGGGGGTCAAGGGGGTGACATTTTAAGATTGCTGGAGGAGTAGGAAACAAACTAGAAACCTCCCCTTAAAATCAATATCTTAGAATATATAATAATACTGGTGAAGATAATATGATAACTGTCTTGATAGCGTAATGCATAAGTGCGCGGAATTTCGGTGTGAGTGTCCTAGGTTCGAGTCCTTGGAGTGCCACATGTATTTTTTGTATTTCATTAATTGAGTTTAGAAGTGAAGTTGGTTGGTGAACAAAATATAATATAATCAAATATGAGAATCTAAAAAGATGATTCCTGAACCCCAGACTCCCCAGTGTGTGGTGACCAGGACCGAACCCACCACCGCGTAGCCCGGCAGCAGAACGCCGAGGTGTCGTGCCGGGTGGACTCGAACCCACCCCACGTCACCTTCCACTGGACCTTCAACAACACCGCTGAAACCATTACCGTTCCTGATGGCAGGTCAGGACATAACAAATAATATAATAACCTTTTCATTCAAGAACTTTTGGAATTTCATTAAGGGGGGTCACCTCGCTTTTTTGTTTATCATTCTCTCCCTCTCTCTTTGACTTGTATCCATTCGTCCCCATTCAGCCTACTGCCCCCCCCCCCCCCCCCCCGCCTCCCCAATCTAGGTGTCAATATTTTCCTGGGGAGCGGTAGCGAGCCAGCATATATATATATTTTTGTTTTGACAGCAAGCTAAATTTGTACATTTTTCGAAAGAAATGTTTTTCCATACAATGCTGGCTCGCCAAAACTACACCCCTCTGTACCACTAATACTTCTCTTACTGATGGTGTGTTCTTGTGGTAGATTCGTGGTAGTGGGTGGTGAGTCTCGCCTGAACTACACCCCCATGACAGAATTGGACTACGGCACGCTACTCTGCTGGGCTAATAACTCTGTGGGGGTCCAAACTCACGCCTGTGTCTTCCACATTATGCCACCAGGTTAGTATTGCTGGACAATTAGTTTAGTCCATGGCTATTCATGTTTTAGAAAGCTTAAATTATGTTACGTTTAATCTACACACCATCATACAAAGTTAGATTAGCTTGAGAGTTGAGACAGAGATAGGGGCGAGGGAACGCGTTCGTGGTCCCGTGGTCTCGGACCCTAAGAATAGAAGCTTTAAATGTGCGTGAATGTAGTACGAATGAGATGCGAGAGGACATTGGAAGGTTATTTGAAAGAAGGAAGTATGATCTGCTTGCACTGAATGAAGCAAAGATGAAAGGAGAGGGAGAAGGAAAGAGGTGTCATCAAGGCTAATGTGTAAGACAAGCTTTGGATGATAGAGGAATGACTATAGATCAGGCAAGGGAAGTGGTAATAAACAGGAATGAATGGAGAATGCTTGTGAATAGATGAGTGAACACATGGTCATTTGGGAGAAGGGGTCGGGTGCAAGTTGGACTAGATAATAGTCCATCAGGCGCCTGGCCCGGGGAGACGGTTTATATGAAGGGTGCGCCTGGAAGTGTGGTGGGCGGGATTGTGGTTTCGGACTCGCTGCATGTCTGCCTGGTGAGAACGGAACCTCTCCAGGTGGTCGGGGGCCGGAGGAGTGCTGGAGGGACCTTGGTGACCCTGATCTCTGGGTCTTCTCCCGGGTAACGTAGATATGTGTGAATTTGTATTTTGTTTATGTGTGTTCATTGTGTTCTGTTATGTTGTCCCTGTTTGGGCTCTGTCTTGAGTCGTCCCCCCCCCCCCTCCCAAAAAAGAAAAGAAAAGAAAACCAAAGTAGGAAAAGTGGGGATTGGGCCTGAGTATACATACATACATACATACATACATACATACATACATACATACATAGGTTAGTTTAAGAGCAGTAAGAATTCCTTACCTTTAGAAATATTATAAGCTACTGTTATTAACCCTTTGACTGTAGGGCCTTCTATAATGAAGGTTGTGCCGCTGCGGGGCGTTTGTGGCTAAAAAAAATTCACTATGACTTGCCCTACCGTGAAAACTATGAGAACGAGCGAAATAAGACAATGCCCATTGAAAAATACAGGTCAAAATCTCACTATAAATGTCTAGTTTATCAGCCCACTGAGCCCCAGGCAATATAATATAAATGTACACTCCAGGCCCAGCAGGTTGTCAAAAAACACATGGAATGGGTTAGAAATGAAGGAAAAAACAACAAAAAAACGATCTCCTAGGTCATTAAGGGGTCCTAAGGGGCGCCCGAAAGTCGGAATTAACATGGGGAAATGGGGAGGCAAAAAACATGCAAAAACAAGTTTTTGCGCGGTCACACGCACACGGTTGGACTTTGAGGGTTTTCAACCATCGGCATTGTTGCGTGGGATACTTATGCAGTTCCCATACAAATCTGAGCCCTCTAGGTGCCATAGGACCGGAGTAATTAACCGCAACGCACCCTATGCGTCACTGGGGTTTAGCGTTACATACATTGCCGACGCATACGCTGCGGCGCTGGGGTCCTGTGGGTTAACTCATAATTATGACGTGCGGTCATAAACTTGTGGTTAATGTGCGTGCTTAGCCAGGCCAGCCGGGTCCCGGAACAAGCAAATTATTCCATTCAGTTTCTTGCTTTTCTACTCGCATTAACTCAATGAAAGAAACACTTAGAAGCCACTATTTTGTTTGTTAGACAGTACTAGTTATGGCCTTTACCATGATATGAACTTCTTATTCATACCTGGTATGTAGCTCTCATAAATACACATGGAAGTGAACCTGTTTATGCTTGAATTTCAGCTTCCAAATCACCTCTTGGACACATACCCTCTCACTACCGAACATACTGATAATACAATGAGAGTCAAGCCTAGAGTCTTATCTTGTATCTGGTAACAAGTGGAGTGACTCAGTACTAGCAAATTCAGCCATGTATTGCCAAGACATCTGAAGACGTCGATCGCAGCAATGAATGTTTTTCGATAGGAAGTATCAAGACGATCTCCGTATTGAAAGGGGTAAAAAGAGTTTAAGACAAACGTATCTAGGGCTATTTAGACATTGCAGTGCTAATATTTGTGTTTATGCTAGGAAGATATATTTATGTATTCATAGCGTAATGCATAATTGTGCGGAATTTCGATGCGAGTATCCTAGGTTCGAGTCCTTGGAGTGTCACATGTATTTGTTGATTTCATTAATTGAGTTTAGAGGTGAAGTTGGTTGGTGGAGAAAAAAAACATAGTAATTCAATACATTATGGATATGACTTAATAGTCTGTATAACGACAAATGCCACCCACTTCCTGCCTAGAGATGATGTTATTATACATTGGAGACGTGACATCATTCTACTATGATCCCACAGTGAAACCGGAGCCCCCCCATGAGTGCCGGGTGGAAGACGTGGCTTTTACCTCCCTGCACGTCACCTGCCGCCCGGGAGATGATGGGGGACTCAGTCAAACGTTCCTTTTGAAGGTAATGTCTCAACATGGTAGTTTAAAGTTAAATTCAACTATTATATATTATCTAGGCTGTTATAATGTTTTGTTAGTTCTAGAAACTTGGGCAAATATATAAATAAGTCATTCATGATATGCTTAATCTAAAATTACTATTTGAATCAACCACAAAATATTTATACTTACAGTTTGATAGCCACTTTTGTTATTAAATAACTTTCAAAATTTAAGTTTTCATACCGTCATTGTTGTAAACTGTAATTAATGGATCTCTGGAACCAGATTGACACAACCAGTAGATATAACAGTGGTGATGATAATGATGGTATTGATGAGTGGTGTTCCACCAGATCTATGGTACCAAACTGAGACAAGCGGTAGTGATGAATAATAGTGTCCCGAACTTCACCGTGACCCGACTGCAGCCTGCCACGAAGTACCGGTTGGCGGTAGCAGGGCTCAACACCAAGGGCATCTCTCAGGCAACACAGATGGAGGTAGTCACTGGCAGCCTCCTCCAGCAGCCCAGGGAGACTAGTGCAGGTACGTGGTCACCATAAGAAGCTCCCTCCAGTTTAGGAGATATCTAGATTTTGGGTTCCTCTTTGATAACGTTGTTAGAATTTTTGAAGCCAACTCCAATTTTTGAAGGTCTCGGACATAGCCCTGGCGATACATATACATATTTAGATATAACTAATCTTTGCTAACATCTGTCAACAGGTGTATGTATTAATACAAACACACACACTGTGAGGCTAAACTACTTTATTGTGGTAAGGATATGTTGTTAAATCACAACCTTTATACGAGATAAAGATAAACAATTATGAGGTAGACGAAGATGAACAAAGAAATGCAAAGCATGAAATTACGAAGAGCAGAGAAGAGAGACAGAAACATAGCCTAGAGAAAATTAAGATCGAATGTAGTGAAGAACTGAAATGAGAGATGGCACAAGACACAGGGGCTTCAAATTGCCTCACTTCTTTATCAATCAAGGACAAAGGCTTCAGCTTAAATATACAAAAATTCAATGATGACATAGCCTTGAGGTATGGGTGGCCAGTTTCGAACCTGCCGCTGAAATGTGCATATGGTGAAATAAACAACTTGGACCACTGTAGGAGCTGTAAGAGAAGAGGATTCATCTGTATCCGGCATGAATGACAAAGTATGAGATATAACTGCACAGGTGCTGGACGAAATGTGGCATAATGTCAGAATCGAATCTGACCTTGCTGCCTATGGACGGACAGCACTTGGCCCACAATACTGCAAATACTTCAAATGAAGCAAGAGTGGACGTAAGTGCTTGAGGTCTTTGGACGAGGGGACAGCGTGCTTTTTTCGACATCAGAATCTTCAACCCAAAAGCCCAAATACATTGTGAACGAGGACTCAAGGCGACATATATACTTGAGAAACGAAAGTGAGAAGAAACACGCTTATGAAGAAAGAATTTTGAACAGGGATCAAGGGAGCTTTACTCCTCTGGTCTTCTTATCGTCAGGAGGAAGGGGACCTTCAGCAAGTGACGTCTATGCCAAATTAGCTGAACAGATTTTGGATAAAAAGCGCCAGCATAAAAACCAATATAGTGTATAACATGCATGAGATGCCGGCTCTCTTTCTCTCTTCTCAGGACTGTAAAGTAAAGAAAATAGCATATTGACCTTTTATTTAACCTTGACCTGTGACTACCTTTCATGTGGAATTGTATAGTTTCTTGTATGACCTTGGCCTAGGTATTCTGAATATACATGGTAAACCTAGTGAGAATCTAACAGTTAGTATAAGAAATACTAGTGAAACACTTATTTTGACCTTTGACCTAACCCTTTAGAATATTTACCTAAAATTTTGTCAATACGATATCAAGATTAGCAGTAACAGGTGTGGGCTCCATATATGGTAAAGGATATAGAAGCAGTGGAGAAAGTGCAGAGGAGAGCTAGCAAGCTAGTACCAATGTTGAAGAACGCGGGCTATGAGCAGAGGTTGAGGACACTGGGGCTTCTGACACTGGCATATAGGAGAAAGAGAGGGGATATGATAGAGACTTTTAAGATAGTGTCAGGAAAGTATGATGAGGATGTGTGTGAAGGTATCTTCTTGATGCGGGAGGGAACAAGAACGAGAGGACACTCAAAGAAAATTTACAAAGAAAGAAATAGGCTTGAGAAGGCAAAGAACTCATTTTGTGATAGAGTGGTAAATGAGTGGAACGCACTGCCCCAGTATGTGGTCGATTCCGAATCAATAAGGGAGTTTGAAAGTAATCTTCATAAAGCATGGGGAAGACAAGATTTGAAGTTGGATTATAAAGCAAAAATACAGAATAGTAAAAAATTTGCGTCTGCTACCGCCGCCGCCAACACCGTGAACGACCGCAGCAGTGCAAGTACTGGTACTGAGCTGGATACACAGGCCTAGTTTGCCTTTTTCCAGAGGATCTACTGTAAGAAACTGTAAGTAACTTGTATAGTGAAAATGAAAGCATTTGAGTAAAAACTACAAAATATGAAATAATGACCTAATTTTTAACCTTGACCTTAGACCTTAACGCTTAAGTTAAATGGAATAATTCTTTTTGACTGACCTTCGCATTGACCAAATGGATATATACCTGTGAAATTTGGTGAAAATCCATCGAACGGTCTAGGAGGAGTTTCCGGACAGACAGATGAACGACGACAACGATGGACGTCGACGACAGACAATTAAGCTGACTGGTGGTGCACAGTATACGGGCGGGATCTGTGTGTGCGATACCACTCTGCTTCACAGAGTGGTATAACGATTTGAACTGAATTAATTATAATTGAAACTACACGTTCTTACAGAGCCGACAAGAGAGAGGGCAGAGGGATCTCTTGCCTGGATGGGTGTGGAGACTGTGGTGGTGATAGGGACAGTATTGGGGGTCCTGTTGGCTGTGGCTCTCATGGTCGGAGCAGTTTGTCTCGGCCTCCGTCGCCGTGGGCGTCATCCACACTCACCCCCCCAGATGTCCCCTTCGTCTTCAGCCAGGGGGGTTGCTGTAGTGAGCCTGGAGGGACCCAACACCCCCTTGTCTTTACCTCTATCCAGGTGTCAATATTTTCCTGGCGAGCGGTAGCGAGCCAGCATATATATATTTTTGTTTTGACAGCAAGCTAAATTTATACATTTTTCGATAGAAAAATGTCTCCGGCAAAGCCGGAAAAGGCGAAGCCGGAAAAGACGAAGCCGGATTTGTCCATACAATGCTGGCTCGCTATTGCTCGCCATCAAGAAATCGACACCTGGATAGGGATAAACGTCTTAAAACAGTTGGCTGAATGGGGCCGAATGGATACAAGCCAGGGGTGTTGCTGTAGGGAGCCTGGAGGGAGCCAACAGCCCCTTGTCTCCAGCCAGGGGGATTGCTGTGGTGAACATCGATGAACCCAACACACCTCGTCGGCGGCACGTTTGAACCCCGGCAGCTCTCCTCACCTTACCTTCCACTTGCTCATGCGTACACCAGGTCAGCTCTGAATATTGTTATTAAGGGGAGACAGACCGTTTTTTTCTGGTCCCCTTCTCCCTAATGTTTAGCCCCATTAGTTTTCAGATGCTAAGATGTTTGCCCCATTAGTTAGTCGATTTTAAGACCGTTCGCCCCATTTCTTCATCAATATTTATACCTTTCGTGCTATTTAGGTGTCAATTTTTTCCCTGGCAAACGATAGTGAGCCTGTAATGTTGGAAGAACCGGCCTTCGGCCGGGAAATTTTTCTACCGAAAAATTTACAAATTAATCTAGAAGGGGGATCTAATGGATGTTTTTTTAAATTTGATAGAGGTCTAGGGAGGAAACTAGAGAAATAATGAATACATGCAAATTTGATAGAGGTCTAGGGAGTAAACTAGACAAATAATGAATACATGCAAATTTGATAGAGGTCTAGGGAGGAAACTAGAAAACTAATGAATACATGCAAAAATCGCCCAAAAAGTTAACCATCCCTCACCCCTGCGGCTCTCCTCACCTTAACTTCGACTTGCTCACTTCTACACCAGGTCAGTTCTAAATATTGCTATGTTTTTTCTGGACCCCCTTCTCCCTAATGTTTAGCCCCACTAGTTTTGAGATTTTAAAAAGTTGGTTCCATTAGTCTGGGGATTTTATGACCTTTCACCCCATTTCTTTGTCAATATTAGGACCCTTCGTGCCATTTAGGTGTCGAGTATTTACTGGCCAGCGATAGCGAGCCTGTAATCTTAGGAGGAATTGGCCTATCTATCTATCTATCTATCTAGGGGAGGTGTGGTGGAGTGGTCTTGCCACTGGCCTGGTAATCCAAAGGTCCCGGGTTCAAATCCCGATGTATCAATGGAAAGATATTATTGGGATGGAATTTGTGCTGTACCTGGTATCAGTGCATTACCACAAGCCCACCGAAACGTCAATAAAATACCCTCATTGTTCCCTGATTAAATAGCACTGTATGAATATTCCCATATTCAAAATATGCTATAGGGGTGCAATGCCTGGTGAGTTATCTGCTCAACAGGTGGCGTTGTGTGTGTGTAAGTGTGAGAGTCCGAGTGTAGGGGTTGGGACAGTGAAGCACGGGAACGAGGTGGCTTCAGAGATGGGGTCGTTTCGGGCCATGAGTGAGCACCGTGCCTCATGTGAAGGCAAGATGGCAGGTGCTCGTTGTACTCTACGTGCTTCACATGTCTCACTCCCTAGACTGGAACAAGACCTCACGGGCTTCACTGTTCATTGTAAAGCGGTGAATGTTAAGGCTCTCAGCCTATGCCGGAGAGGACGTAAGTTGGAATATAGAAAAAAAAAAAAAAAAAAAAAAAAAATCAGGCCCAATCCCCACTTTCCCTTTTTTTTTGAGGAGGGGGGGGGGACTCAAGACAGAGCCAGATTAGAGACAACACAAAACACAACAGAAAACAATGAACACACAAATTATTGCGCGCTGCAAAATCACCGTAGCGCAAGACGGGTATAATTGCCGAAAATGACCTTCATTCCATGGCTCTTTTTCATGCATAAGCAAGAGCCAGAGCGTAATAGTTATATATCTTTGAAAGTACAATGATAGACCTTTCCAATGACATCTGAATCATCCCTCTACGACAAAAAAGTAAGACAGTAAATAGATAGTTTAATATAGTCTATTTTTTCCCAGTTGATGGTAAATTGAATCCCTTAATAGTTGTTTTCTCGATATTTAAGGGGAGATTTCCACTTGAGGGATTTTTTTCTGGATCCCTTTCTATCTCATGTTTAGTCCCATTGCTTTTGATATTGTAAGACGTTCGCCCCATTAGTTTGGTGATTTTAAGAACTTTTGCCCCATTTCTGTCAATTTTAAGACCTTTCGTGCCATTTAGGTGTCGATTTTATCCTTGCGAGCGATAGCGATAGGTGTACAAATTTATCTTGAAAGGGTCCTTGGTCTAGGGGTTGTAATTTTAAGCCTGTACGACATCCGGTTATCTTGCAGTGCAACCGAAGGCCAAAATCGGTAAAATAGTGGCAATATTGGCTGTTTTTGCTGTGTGAGACACTGCACATGAGTGAGATAGAAAATGTTATGTTTGTTTACACACACACGCACGCGCGCACGTGATATCCATATACACCTACCCATTACATAGTCAAGCATTATTTTTATTATTATTATTATTATTATTATTATTAAGCATTATTTTTATTATTATTATTATTATTATTATTATTATTATTATTAAGCATTATTTTTATTATTATTATTATTATTATTATTATTATTATTAAGCATTATTTCTATTATTATTATTATTATTATTATTATTATTATTATTATTAAGCATTATTTTTGATGTGACAGTGATGGGCAGCCCGACTTGTCACATAACACATTATATACTTTGGTTGGATTTCAATACCCAATAAAGGAAAGTGATAGTCAATTACCGCTGTAATTTAACCCCTTCTCTACCGGGTTGTACTTTTCATTATCATTGAGCAATATTTAGAGGCTTTTTATTAAGGGGAGATTTCCACTTGAGGGATTTTTTTCTGGACCCCTTTCTCCCTCATGTTTAGCCCCATTGCTTTTGAGATTTTAAGACCTTCGCCCTAGTAGTTTGGATATTTTTAAGACATATTGCCCCATTTCTGTCAATTTTAAGACCTTTCGTGCCGTTAAGGTGTCGATTTTTTCCTGGCGAGCGATAGCGAGCCTGTAATTTAAGAGCAACCGGCCTCCGGCCGGGACATTTTTCTACCGAAAAATTTACAAATTTATCTTAAAATGGGGTCTAGGGGGTGTAATTTTAAGCTTGATGAAAAAGTAGGGAACAAACTAAATACCTCCCCTTAAGCTTAAGAAGGACATGCAGCAATTGAAAGGCTTCCAAGTATCTCAATTCACCCTTTTATCTAACACATAATTATCCTTCCTGAACTGTATAACATCGGATAAATACAGCTGAAATAAAACAAAATGACATCACCGGCACTGAAGGGGTTAATACAAATATAATATACAGTCATAAAGTTAATTAGATAATAGATAGATAGATAGATCAAGTTAATTAGATAATAGATAGATAGATAGATAGATCAAGTTAATTAGATAATAGATAGATAGATAGATAGATAAAGTTAATTAGATAATAGATAGATAGATAGATAGATAAAGTTAATTAGATAATAGATAGATAGATAGATAGATAAAGTTAATTAGATAATAGATAGATAGATAGATAGATAAAGTTAATTACCCTCCTCTCGTTTAGATGTAGATCCTGTGTGGTGGAATGGCCCACATCATAGACGCCTTCCACTTTCACCAATCTCCAGGTGTACACAAACCACCCACGGCACAGGTGAGGTAATTAAGCTATTGCCTACTGTAGGGGGCCCACCTCGGTTTTGTTTTTTAAATCTCTTTCTTTCTCTCTGGGTTGTATCCATTCAGCCCCCTTCAGCCTACTGTTTTAAGACGTTTACCCCCATCCAGGTGTCAATATTTTCCGCGAGCCAGCATATATATATATTTGTTTTGACAGCAAGCTAAATTTGTACATTTTTCGATAGAATAATGTCTCCGGCGAAGCCGGATTTCTCCATACAATGCTGGCTCGCTATCGCTCGCCAAGATGAAATCGACACCTGAATGGGCATAAACGTCTTAAAACAGTTGGCTGAATGGGGCCAAATGGATACAAGCCAGGGAAAGAGAAAAAAGGAGAGAAAACAGCAGGTGACCCCCCTTAATAAATCCACGTGACGGCTATGGTTTTTTACGTAGAGATATAATTTGTTGTATAGCCATTTTGACCACCATACATTAGTGACGTCACAGACTCTTGATCCACACCTAGTCCGATATTGAAACATGTCACTTAACCTCCCAGCTTATGATATAGTAACAACCCTTATTATTATTATTATTATTATTATTATTATTATTATTATATTATTATCTATATTATTATTATTATTATTATTATTATTATTATTATTATATTATTATCTATATTATTATTATTATTATTATTATTATATTATTATTATTATCATTATTATTATCTATATTATTATTATTATTATTATTATTATATTATTATTATTATCATTATTATTATATTATTATTATTATATTATTATTATATTACTATTATATATTATTATTATTATATATTATTATTATTATTATTATTATTATTATTATTATTATTATTATTATTTTATTATTATTATTATTATTATTATTATTATTATTATTATATTATTATTATATTATTATTATTATATTATTATTATTATTATTATTATTATTATTATTTTATTATTATTATTATTATTATTATTATTATTATCTATATTATTCTCATTATTATCATTATTATTTTTATTATCTATATTATTGTCATTATTATTATTATTATTATTATTATATTATTATTATTATATTATTATTCTTATCTATAATATTATTATTATTATTATTATTATTATTATTATTATTATTATTATTATATTATTATTATATTATTATTATTATTATTATTATTATTATTATTATTATTATTATTATTATTAACTCTTGACTACATTCTCAACAGATTGGAATGCCACCCCTGGAGCTACTGAGAACTTACGGGGAGATTTCCACTTGAGGGATTTTTTTTTCTTTACCCCTTTCTCCCTCATGTTTAGCCCCATTGCTTTTGAGATTTTAAGACCTTCGCCGTAGTAGTTTGAATATTTTAAGACATTTTGCCCCATTTCTGTCAATTTTAAGATCTTTCGTGCCATTAAGGTGTCGATTTTTTCCTGGCGAGCGATAGCGAGCCTGTAATTTAAGAGCAACCGGCCTCTGGCCGGGACATTTTTCTACCGAAAAATGTACAAATTTATCTTGAAAGGGGGTCTAGGGGGTGTAATTTTAAGCTTGATGAAAAAGTAGGGAAGAAACTAAATACCTCCCCTTAACCCTTACAGTACCAGAAACGTCTGTTTTATCCTATTCTGGCAGCTAATAGACGATGTTGTTCAGTTTAGGCAGGACCTGTAGCATTATATAAGGCTTCAAACTATCTCACTTAGCCCTCTTGACTACCATAAATCCTTCCTAACCTCTATATATGTCGTCTAAATATAGCTAGAATAAAACAATAACACACGTCGCTGGTACTCAAAGGGTTAAGGGGAGGTTTTTAGTTGATTCCCTAGACTTCCATCAAACTTAAAATTACTCCCCCTAGACCCCCTTTCAAGATAAATTTGTAAATTTTTCGGTAGAAAAATTTCCCGGCCGAAGGCCGATTCCCCTTAAATTACAGGCTCGCTATCGCTCGTTCAGAAAAAATCCTCCAGGTGGAAATCTGCCCTTATGGAGCACCTTCGCAGTGGTGTTTCAGTCACACTGAGTTAGCAGAAATCGAGCAACTTCAGCAAACAGCTTCTCTACACTGCTGATCATGTTATTTTTTTTTTTTTTTTTTTTTTTAAGAGACAATGAACGGAGGAAGGAAAAACACAGATAAAACAAAAAGGTCCATGTGCCTAAAGGTATCCTCCATTCATAAAATGTTTGTAACAACTGGATTTAAACATTTGTAGATTGTAAGTTTGTGGAAAGCAATTCGAGGGAAGTGAATTCCAAAGAGTAGTAGCTCTGGGGATAAATGAATTCTGATAAGCAGAAGTTCTGCATTGTGGAGGAGAAAGTGTAAATTGAGGCAATATATGGTGGAAGCTGAAAAGTTTGTTAGCCATTTACCATTAGACGATTTGCTTAAGTTTATAATCTACCTATACGAACCACATGGGTGAATACGCTCTCAATAAACCCTCTTAGTCATATAGGTCCTTCTTAAACTGCATAAAATCATCTACTTTTAGCCAGAATCGAAGGCAAAAAGGCGCCATTGTGCTGAAGGAGTTAGATTTTTTTTTTTTTTTTTTTTTTTCTATAGTCCAAGTTACTTTCTCTTGGGCATAGGCTGAGAGCCTTAACATTCACCGCTTTACAATGAACAGTGAAGCCTGTGAGGTCTTGTTCCAGTTTAGGGAGTGAGACATGTGAAGCACGTAGAGCACAACGAGCACCTGCCATCTTGCCTTCACATGAGGCACGGTGTTTACTCATGGCCCGAAACGACCCCCTCTCTGAAGCCACCTCGTTCCCGTGCTTCACTGTCTCACCCCCTACACTCGGACTCTAACACTTACACACACACAACGCCACCTGTTGAGCAGATAACTCACCACCTGTATTATGATATGATATATGACTCAAACTACCAAACACTATTTGTCATGTGGCATATACAATTGCTATGTCTTTACTTAACCCTATGGCACCAAGAGGTATTTGGTATACCAATTAAAATCATATGTTGGTAATATGAACATATTTCAAGCATTCAGGTATGCAGAAGCTTACAAGATATACCACACAGTATATAATATTAACCAATCCAATACCAGCTTATATCCAACCCTCTGCAGGCTGGGAGAGCTAGTATTCCTTCATCTTTTGAGGTGGGAGGTTGTTCTATCTTGCCATTTTGGCCACATTGCTTGGGACTGGGGGGGGGGGGACTTTTATTACTGTATCGTCCGGTACAGTAGGGGTTAAGTGAAACAGCGAGATTTGCATTTAATCTTTTACAATTTGTTAACCCCTACTATACCGTAGGATACAGTAATAAAAGTCCCCCCCCCCCCCCCCGTCCCAAGCAATGTGGCCAAAATGGCAAGATAGAACAACCTTCCACCTCAAGAGATGAAGGAAGACTGGCTCCCCCAGTCTTCAGAGGGTCTTATATAAGCTGAGAAGTGTTGCCATATCGAGAGCAGTGCTCAAATGGGTGTGGTACCAGGTACAGCCTGATACAGGCAGTTACAAGGAAATTACATTACTGTACTAGCCGTTGCTGGGACTGGAGAGTGATTTATCTACTGACGGCTAGTAGCCGTCGCTGGGATTGGATGGGTTAAGTAGTTAAGTTATCACTAATGAATAAAAAAAATCCAAAACACTGAACTAATTTTCCTCTCTTCAGACTATTTATTATGATCAGTCACTGAAGGCATATTCCTGAATCATATTTCAAAGCTTATGTTGTGCTTCTGTGGATTGTGCTCTGGTAGACAAGTGTCCAATTACAATTAGCCTGTTGATTGATACTATTATTGTAATTATATCTTTGTTTTATACATTCTCATATGATTTCCATTTAGCTAAATTAATATATCACCTCCATTACATTAATATATCACCTCCATTAAATTAATATATCACCTCCATTAAATTAATATATCACCTCCATTACATTAATATATCACCTCCATTAATATATCACCTCCATTAAATTAATATATCACCTCCATTAAATTAATATATCACCTCCATTAAATTAATATATCACCTCCATTAAATTAATATATCACCTCCATTAAATATATCACCTCCATTAAATTAATATATCACCTCCATTAAATTATTCTCTTGGCCTCGGCAACGCAGCCAAGGACACTAACTGCCGGTGGACAGGATGGCAAGACTTGCACACAACAATGGATGATCGCGTAAACAAATTATGTTAAGGGAGCCCACCTCGCTTTTTTTCTCTTTTTCTCCCTGTCTCTTTGGCTTGTATCCATTCGGCCCCATTCAGTTTACTGTTTTAAGACATTTAACCCCATCCAAGTGTCGATTACATCCTGGCGAGCGATAGCGAGCCAGCATTTTATGGAGAAATCCGGCTTCGCCGGAGAAATGTTTGTATCAAAAAATGTACAAATTTAGCTTGCTGTCAAAACAAAAATATATGTATGCTGGCTCGCTACCGCTCGCCAGGAAGATATTGACAACTGGATGGGGGTAAACGTCTTAAAACAGTAGGCTGAACAGGACCGAATAGATACAAGCCAGAGAAAGAGAGAAAAGGAGTAAAACAAAGCCGGATGACCTCCTTAAGGATTGTCAAGCTGCGTTGTATAAGACATTGTCAAGTCCAGAGTGTCATTATACCCATGCACTGCTAGAACCGGTGCGACATAAAGGGTCAAGTCCAGAGTGTCATTATACCCATGCACTGCTAGAACCGGTGCGACATAAAGGGTCAAGTTAAGGGGAGGCAGACCGTTTGTATGGATCCCCTTCTCCCTAATGTTTAGCCCCACTAGTTTTGAGATTATAAGATGTTCGGCCCATTAGTTTGGCGATTTTAACACCTTTCGCCCCATTTTGTTGTCAATTTTAAGACGTTTCGTGCCATTTAGGTGTCGATTATTTCCTGGCGAGCAAAAGCGAGCCTGCAATTTTAGGAGGACACGCCTTTGGCCGGGACATTTTTCTACCGAAAAATTTACAAATTTGTCTAGGGTTTTTTTTTCTAAGCTTGATGGAGGTCTAGGGAGGAAACTAAAAAAAAGTATATGAATAAATGAACTAATAGACCAAACAAACGGCCAGCCTGCCCTTAAGGGAGGGGGGGGGGAGGAGTGAAGGATGTGGTATGGAGAGATGCCAATACTTTTTTTGTGTCACCTAATTTGGAGACATTTCCCAGCACTTAACCCGTTCAGTACCAGCGACGTCCTTTTAACTTTATTCTGGCTACTATTAAGACTATTGTATTCAGTTTAAGAAGGACCTCTAGCAATAATAAGGCTTCAACATAATTGCACCGACCCTTTTAACTACCACAAACCCTTCCTAAGTTGCATAATATCGTCAACTTATAGCTAGAATAGAACATGGCACACGTCGCTGGTACTCAAAGGGTTAAACAGTATTTAAAGGGTTGTTTTTACGCACGTTCGAATACCATGCTTTCGGAAGGACCGTCGCTGTCCCTGGGTTAATAAACATTGGGCATAATTATCCATTGTTCAACGAATTGGTCCCTTGCTCTGTGTCACTGTGTGTGTGTTTTATGTGTATATTCTATTTTGTATTAATTTCACCACAACACCAAACACCTCCAATGAAATTAATGAAAGCCTATATGTGATCCACCAGGGTTCGAACCCGGGTTATCACACACACATTTTTAGACACCTTTACCACTACACCACCAAGACTTCATGAATCACCACTGGTCTTAGTGTTTTACCATTATAGTTGGTTTGACTTCAGCTGACAGTAAATTGAATCCCTTAAGGTGGGATGCGCCGGTTTTCTGGACTACTTTCTCCCTCTTGTTTAGCCCCATTAGTTTTCAGATAAGATATTTGCCCCATTAGTTAGTTGATTTTAAGACCTTTCGCCCCATTTCTTCGTCAATATTTAGACCTTTCGTGCTATTTAGGTTTTTTAGGATTTTTTCCCTGGCGAACGATAGTGAGCCTGTAATGTTGGAAGAACCGGCCTTCGGCCGAGACATTTTTCTACCGAAAAATGTACAAATTAATCTAGAAGGGGGATCTAATGGATTTTTTTTTTAATTTGATGGAAGTCTAGGGAGGAAACTAGAAAAATAATGAATACATGGAAAAATCGCCCAAAAAGTGAACCATCCCCCCTTAAAACTGATTTCTCCGTACTTAACCCAAGAAACGCATGAGGACCTTGGCAGGCATACGTCCGCTATGCGTCATGTTTGGAGGCTACGGAGACAGCACTATCAATTAAGTTGTATTTGCTGTATTAACCCCTAACCAACGGTGTCGATTTCTTCCTGGCGAGCGATAGCGAGCCAGCATTGTATGGAGAAATCTGGCTTCGCCGGAAAAACAAAAATATATATATGCTGGCTGGCTACCACTCGCCAGGAAAATATTGACACCTGGATGGGGTTAAACATCTTAAAACAGTAGGCTAAATGGGGCCGAATGGATACAAGCCAAAGAGAGAGGGGGAGAGAGAGAAAAAACGCGAGGTGGGCTCCCTTTAATACTCAAGGTGGCTTGGTTTGACAACACTATGGATAAATGCTTTACCATCCAACCGCATAACATAACCGCTTAACCCCTTCTGTACCGGCGACGTCTTTTGTATTCTATTCTAGCTATATTTAGACGATTTTGTGCAGCTTAAGAAGGATCTGTGGTAGTAAAAAGGGATAATTAAGATAGTTCGAAGGCCTTTATTGCTGGAGGCCCTTCTTCAACTTAATAAAATCGTCTAAATAGAGCTAGAATATTATTAAAAAGACGTTTCCGGAAAATAATTATTGAAAAGACGTGTCGGGAACATAATTATTTAAAAGACGTGTCCGGAACATTATTATTTAAAAGACGTGTCCGGAACATAATTATTTAAAAGACGTGTCCGGAACATAATTATTAAAAAGACGTGTCCGGAACATAATTATTTAAAAGACGTGTCCGGAACATAATTATTAAAAAGACGTGTCCGGAACATAATTATTAAAAAGACGTGTCCGGAGCATAATTATTAAAAAGACGTGTCCGGAACATAATTATTAAAAAGACGTGTCCGGAACATAATTATTAAAAAGACTTGTCCGGAACATAATTATTAAAAAGACGTGTCCGGAACATAATTATTAAAAAGACGTGTCCGGAACATAATTATTAAAAAGACGTGTCCGGAACAAAATTATTAAAAAGACGTGTCCGGAACATAATTATTAAAAAGACGTGTCCGGAACATAATTATTAAAAAGACGTGTCCGGAACATAATTATTAAAAAGACGTGTCCGGAACATAATTATTAAAAAGACGTGCCCGGAACATAATTATTTAAAAGACGTGTCCGGAACATAATTATTAAAAAGACGTGTCCGGAACATAATTATTAAAAAATTATTAAAAAGACGTGCCCGGAACATAATTATTAAAACGACGTGTCTGGAACATAAATATTTAAAAGACGTGTCCGGAACATAATTATTAAAAAGACGTGTCCGCAACATAATTATTTAAAAGACGTGTCCGGAACATAATTATTAAAAAGACGTGTCCGGAACATAATTATTTAAAAGACGTGTCCGGAACATAATTATTAAAAAGACGTGTCCGGAACATAATTATTAAAAAGACGTGTCCGGAACATAATTATTAAAAAGACGTGCCCGGAACATAATTATTAAAACGACGTGTCTGGAACATAAATATTTAAAAGACGTGTCCGGAACATAATTATTAAAAAGACGTGTCCGCAACATAATTATTTAAAAGACGTGTCCGGAACATAATTATTAAAAAGACGTGTCCGGAACATAATTATTAAAAAGACGTGTCCGGAACATAATTATTAAAATAAACATTCACGAACTTGATTCTACTTTAGGTGTTTTATTTATCCTTTGAATATTGACACAGATAAAATAATCTATACCCTGTTCCAAGTAAGACGTTTATCCCCATCCAGGTGTTAATTTCTTCCTGGTGAGCGATAGCGAACCAGCATTGTATGGAGAAATCCGGCTTCGCCGGAGACACTCTTCTCTCGAAAAATGTACAAATTTAGCCTGCTGTCAAAAAGGTTAAACAAAATATGCTGGCTCGCTACCGCTGACCAGGAAGATATCGACACCTGGATGGGAGTATACGTCTTAAAACAGTAGGCTGAATGGGGCCGAATGGATACAAGCCAGAGAAAGAGAGAAATAAAGCCTGTGACCCCCCTTAAATAAACATTGATGAACTTGATCCTACCTTAGGTGTTTTATTTACCCTTAGAATATTGACATAGATAAACATTGATGAACTTGATCCTACCTTAGGTGTTTTATTTACCCTTAGAATATTGACATAGATAAACATTGATGAACTTGATCCTACCTTAGGTGTTTTATTTACCCTTAGAATATTGACATAGATAAACCATTGATGAACTTGATCCTACCTTAGGTGTTTTATTACCCTTAGAATATTGACATAGATAAACATTGATGAACTTGATCCTACCTTAGGTGTTTTATTTACCCTTAGAATATTGACATAGATAAACATTGATGAACTTGATCCTACCTTAGGTGTTTTATTTACCCTTAGAATATTGACATAGATAAACATTGATGAACTTGATCCTACCTTAGGTTTGTTTTATTTACCCTTAGAATATTGACATAGATAAACATTGATGAACTTGATCCTACCTTAGGTGTTTTATTTACCCTTAGAATATTGACATAGATAAACATTGATGAACTTGATCCTACCTTAGGTGTTTTATTTACCCTTAGAATATTGACATAGATAAAATAATAATCTATGCCCTGTTTCAAGTAGGTAGATTATATATCTTGAACCCTAACCTCTCTAACTCAAAACAGGTCAACGGCTTTTTGTTTATCTTTCTCTCCTTTTCTCTCTTTCCCTGGCTTGTATCCATTCGGCCCCATTCAGCCAACTGTTTTAAGACGTTTATCCCCATCCAGGTGTCGATATCTTCCTGGCGAGCGATTGCGAGCCAGCATTGTATGGAGTTATCCAGCTTCGCCGGAGAATTTTTTTCTATCGAAAAATGTACAAATTTAGCTTGCTGTCAAAACAAAAATATATATATGCTGTCTCGCTACCGCTCGCCAGGAACATGTTGACACCTGGATGGGGGTAAACGTCTTAAAACAGTAGGCTGAATGGGGCCGAATGGATACAAGACAGGAAAAGAGAGAAAAGGAGAGAAAGATAAAAAAAGCGAGGTGGGCTCCCTTATTAATTGATTGAAATTGAATTGAATTGAAATCTTTTTATTTAGCCTTTAGTATACAATACAATTTTGCTTACAAATGATTTGTTAAAAAAAAAAAATATATAATAATAATACAAAAAATAAGGCTGAGCCTTTTGAGAGATGTCTCTCTTAAAGGCAATGCTAGGTCAATGCTAGGTCAATGCTAGGTCATGCTAGGTGTCGGTAAATGGATTCCTGATGTGAGTTAATTGGATTGTGATCAGTGTGACAGTAGTTTATTAAGGGGAGATGGTCGTTCTTCTGGTCCCCTTTCTCCCTTGTGTTTAGTCCCATTATTTTGTTTTTTTTAGACGTTCAGCCCATTTGTTTGGCGATTTTAAGACTTTTCGTCCAATTTCGTTATAAATTGTAAGACCTATCGTGCCATTTAGGTGTCGATTTTGTCCTGGCGAGCGATAGCGAGCCTGTCATTGTAAGAGGAACTGGCCTTCGGCCAGGACATTTTTCTACCGAAAAATGTACAAATGCATCTTGAGGGGGAGTCTAGGGGATGTGTTTCTAAGTTTGAGGGATGTCTAGCGAGGAAACTAAGAATTTATGAATGAATGAATTTATAGGCCAAAAAAGCAGTCAGTGTCCTATTAAGTCCTATAGGCCTAACTAAAGCCACTGTCACACGAGCGCCTTTTCCGTCAATTTTCCATGAGCAAGTTTTTCTGGTGATATTTAGGGATATTTTCGCATTGGAATCGGAAACTAGATCGACGGTAGATTATGTTAGGTAGTTTAATTCTTGTGAAACTTGTATTTTGAAGCTGCCAGACAACAATTGCTCGTAAAAATTGACGGAAATATCGCTCGTGTGACACCGGCTTGAGCACAGTTCTCATAATTCATACTTCACGATTAAAGAAGTGTTCAAAATATATTATCTTCCATATATATTAATTCATCATATATAGAATGTAATTATATGTTGAGCACCTTTCATATATATATATATATATATGTAACACCCCGTTCTTTAACATTAATTAAATTTAACATTAATAATTGATTTCATTAATTGAGTTTAGGAGTAAAGTCGGTTGGTGGAGGTAACATAATAATTTATCTCAAATACAAACCCCAATGTACTTGAATAAACTAATGAAAGCATATGGCCCTCCCGGGATTCGAACTCGGGACACCACACCCAGAACATAGGCACTTAATCCATTACAAACCCCAATGTACTTGATAAACTAATGAAAGCATATGGTCCTCCCGGGATTCGAACTCGGGACACCACACCCAGAACATAAGTACCTAATCCATTACAAACCCCAATGTACTTGAATAAACTAATGAAAGCATATGGCCCTCCCGGGATTCGAACTCGGGACACCACACCCAGAACATAGGCACTTAATCCATTACAAACCCCAATGTACTTGAATAAACTAATGAAAGCATATGGCCCTCCCGGGATTCGAACTCGGGACACCACACCCAGAACATAAGCACTTAATCCATTACAAACCCCAATGTACTTGAATAAACTAATGAAAGCATATGGCCCTCCCGGGATTCGAACTCGGGACACCACACCCAGAACATAAGCACCTAATCCATTACAAACCCCAATGTACTTGAATAAACTAATGAAAGCATATGGCCCTCCCGGGATTCGAACTCGGGACACCACACCCAGAACATAAGCACCTAAACCATTACACCAATACTTCTGATCGATATTTCAATGTGATTCCAAACAAAATTACTCGCTAGATAACGTATGCAATTGTCTCAACCGTATTTACATTGAAGTAAGGTATTATAACGTTAATGGAGGTCACCGTTTTTTTTTTATCTTTCTCTCCTTTTTTTCTCTTTCCCTGGCTTGTATCCATTCGGTCCCATTTAGCCAACTGTTTTAAGACGTTTATCCCCATCCAGGTGTCAATTTCTTCCTGGCGAGCGATAGCGAGCCAGCATTGTATGGAGAAATCCGACTTCGCCGGAGAAATTTTTCTGTCGAAAAATGTACAAATTTAGCTTGCTGTCAAAACAAAAATATATATATGCTGGCTCGCTACCTCTCGTCAGGAAAATATTGACACTTGGATGGGGGTAAACGTCTTAAAACAGTAGGCTGAATGGGGCCGAATGGATACAAGCCAAAGAGAGAGAGGGAGAGAAAGAGAAAAAAAGCGAGGTGGGCTCCCTTAATGGAATATTGTATGATGTATCTAAATATATTTAATACACGGGTTCTGAACCAAGTATACAATATTAGCAATGTAGAAATATTGAGAGAGAGAGAGAGAGAGAGAGAGAGAGAGAGAGAGAGAGAGAGAGAGGGAGAGAGAGAGAGAGAGAGAGAGAGAGAGAGAGAGAGAGAGAGAGAGAGAAAGAGAGAGTACAAAGGAGTACAAAGGAAATCAAGCAACAACAGATCTAGTGACCCTTCTAGGTTGCTTGTCCTCCAAAACACTGAGGATCAAGTGTCCAAACAGTGGTTTAGAGTGGGTAAGGGAACATTGGAAAGGGAATTACTGCCCTGGAACTAATGTCCGTGGCAGGATTAGGAAGTTAGTAGGGGACAGATGGGTTAGTAACTGAGGGGGGGATAAAATAAAGTTATTCATTTACAAACGCAGTCGCGGGTTTGATGCGAGATATTTGTCTAGGCGGAGTTTAAATGAATCAACGGTGATGCAGTCTATAACGTTTCGGGGAAGCCCATTCCACAAGTTGACAACTCGATTGAAGAAGAAATTCTTAGATTCGTGCGAGTTAAAAGATTTACCAATAATTTTGCAACCGTTTCCCCGCGCGTAATTAGATTGGTCGATAGTGAAGTACTTACTAGAGTTCATATTGTCGATGCCTTTGATGATTTTGAACACTTGAATTAAGTCACCTCTTAATCTGCGCTGGGTTAAAGGAAATAGATTTAATTCTCTAAGACGCTCTTCGTATGGTTTGTTCTTTAGGCTAGGTATCATTTTGGTAACTCTACGTTGAACTCGTTCTAGCTTGTTTATATCTTTTTGGTAATAAGGGCACCAGGATTGAACGCAGTATTCCAGAAGAGGGCGGACTAAGGAATTGTAAAGGGTTAGGATAACTTCTTTGGATTTATGCTCAAATGACCTGCCTATAAAGCCAATTATTTTGTTTGCCTTCTTAACAACTTCTGAACATTGTTGACTCGGTTTTAGGTTACTCGATATTGTTACTCCCAGATCGGTTTCTCTGTTTACATTCTTAAGCTGAGTGCCATTCATCGAATAGTTTGCTTTCTCATTTAGGTATCCGATATGTAGTACTTTACATTTATCCGCATTGAAACTCATTTGCCAAATTTGGGCCCAACATGACAATTTATCTAGATTGTGTTGCATATCGTCAACTTGTTCTTTTGAGAGTACGCTATTTGCAATTTTTGTATCGTCAGCAAATTTTGAGATTGTACAGGTGAGACCTCATCTATGTCGTTGATGTAAATTAGAAAGAGAATTGGTCCTAGTACCGATCCCTGGGGTACCCCGCTACTTACATTGGTCCATTTAGATGCCTTACCGTTTATTTACGTTACTTTCTGTCGCTGAGCCAATTTTCTATCCATTTCAACACACCGTCTTGTATTCCATGCGCTTTTAGTTTTAGCAGTAAACGTTTGTGGGGAACTTTGTCAAAGGCCTTTTGAAAATCAAGGTATATAATATCTACAGCTTTACTCTCATCGTAGAGGTTGAGGATATCGTGGAAGAAGTCTAAGAGGTTTGTTAAACAGGAACGTTTTTTACGAAAGCCGTGTTGAGTATCTTTAAGTATGTTATTTTCCTCTAAGTGATTTACGAGTCGGTCTTGTATGACCGTTTCTAGCATTTTACATATAACTGAGGTTAAGCTAATTGGACGATAGTTACTGGGTAGGGATTTGCTGCCTTTTTTGAATATCGGTGTTACGTTGGCTAGCTCCCACTGATCGGGCATAGTTCCAGACTGCAAGGATTTATTGAATAGTAATGTCAGTGGTTTGGAGAGCTCATCCTTAGCTTCCTTTAGAACTATAGGCGAGATTGTATCAGGTCCAGGCGTTTTATTTACCTTGAGTTTATCTAAACAATTCAATACTTCTCTCTCTGTAACGGTGATATTGCTTAGAACATCTGAATTATCAATCTGAATCGGCGATGGTGTAGGGATATCACCGAGGTCTTTTGTTGTAAAAACTGATGCAAAGAAGGTATTGAGGGCATTACTCATTTGTACTTCGTCTTTGGTGTATTCTCCATTTTCATCGACTAACGGTCCAACAGTTGAAGTAACTACTTTTTTCTTTCTGATATAACTATAGAATTCTTTCGGGTTTGTTTTACTTTGATTCGCAATATGTAACTCTAAGGTCTTTTTACTTTGCTTAATTAACTTTTTGGCTTTGCGTCGTAGCTCTACAAATTTCAGCCGTTCTTCGTCATTTTGTGAGGATTTTAATCTATCATTAGCAAATTTTTTAGCAAGCAGGCAGTTTGAAATATCTTTATTCCACCATTTGGGCTTATTATTATGGCTTGGACGCCGTATTTTCGATGGTATGCAGTCTTGCACTGCTTTTAGGTAAGTGGCTTCGAATAACTTCCAAGATGTATTTATGTCGTTATTGTGAATTAAAAAGCTCCAGTCAGTTTTCTTTAAACATAGCTCTAAGTTTATGGAAGTTTGCTTTCTTGAAATTAGGGACTTTTTCGATGCTACTATTTGGTTCGTTACTAGTAAACTTTAAAGTGAAAGTTATCGTACGATGGTCGCTGTTACTGAATTCATCACCAACATTCAAATTCTCTATTAATTCTTCTTTTGTTGCAAGTACAATGTCAAGAACGTTATTACCACGGGTTGGCGTTCGAACAAATTGATAAAGCGAACTCTCTTGCAAGTTCGTATACAAGTCATGTCCGGAGTGTGAAGTAAGAGTATCGCCCCACTTGGTCACAGGTAAATTAAAGTCGCCAAAAATTACGGTATCTTGTGAGTTACTTACACCTGCAATTTGTTCGTAAATTTCTCGGTCAGTTTGCACTGATTTAGCTGGAGGTCTGTATATTAACGCAAGTATTATTTGTGTACCTTTATTATTCTTTATTAGAAAACCTTTAAATTTGTTATTTTAGAACTCACGGAACGCTCTTTAATAATATGTTTGGTTCTTGTCGGATCTACATTTATGTTCATGGCTGTCCTCGGTCCTCGCTGTCTTCGGTCCTTATCGCTGGTGGTCCTCGGTTGCCTCTGTTTTTTTCTTGGCGTTGGATGATTTATGTCACTGCTGCGAGAGAGAGAGAGAGAGAGAGAGAGAGAGAGATAGATAGAGATAGATAGATATATATATATATATAGATAGATAAATAGATAGATAGGAGATAGGTTAGATAGATAGATAGATAGATAGAGAG